>KN818236.1:28925-86719 GCA_000827485.1 Amanita muscaria Koide BX008
ATATATCACATTGTCATTAACAGGACGACTCTGGACGAGTGCTTGCTATCTTGGTTTTGAAGCTTTCAAGTCTTGCTCTTGTTCTTGAAACGGCGAAATTGAATCTTGAAATCTTGTCTTGATCCGCGTCTGGACTTTCATGCGACAGCAACAAAGGAGAAAGAAGAAATAAATGAGAGGATATTCGCCGCTCAGTGGCGACGGCCGGTAAGACACAGAGCCAAGGGTGAGAGGGGTGTATTGCAGGATGTCATGCGCGAATGTGCATGCTCCTACAGGGACACTATTCCTCTACCGCCAGTCCGATTAGAACGCCCAAGGATTTTTGACCACATGTCCTCCCGCTGGGCTTGCCCGAAGCGGTTACGTCACATGCATCCTGACGAGGTACTCATCAGCACAAGTTAGACAATGCAAAAGAACAAAGGGCACGTACCGATGAGGATCGCCGTTGTGCTAGTGGCGGGTCAGGGCGAGGTTGACAAGAAATGACCGCATGTCCTTCCGCTGGGCTTTGCCCAAGGCGGTTACATCACATGCATCCTGAGCCTTGTATAGCGACCGCCGCACAATGTGAGAAGAGCTGAACACGTACCGATTAGGATCGCCATTTGTGCTAGATGGCGGGTCGGGTGAGGTTGACCGCATGTCTTCCTGCCGAGCATTGCTCGAGGCAGTTACGTGACATGCATCCTGCTGAGGGAAAGTTAATAAGGGCGAGTTGCTCAAAATCTCTGAATACTTGCCGCTAGGATCGCCACATGTTTCTTAACGTGGCGGGTCTGGACTGGATAGGCGTGCTGTGTCCTGGTTTGGGTGGATAAGTGGACCCGGCAATCCAAAAAGGAAATAAGAGAGGATGTCAAAGGAAAATCGCAGAAGTCCATGGTGGTCTTGAAGCCTTGAAGCTTGAAGTCTTGAAGATGTCAAAAGCCGAGGATGGGGGCTGAAAGAGCAAATGGCCTGCTTATATATCTTTTGGAGCAGCCCCTATAATGCGCTTATTTGGTCTTGTTTTGGTACGCGTCTGTCTCACTGCCCCACCGCGTTTGCCTTACGTCATCGCTATGACAGCGTTCACTGTCAAAGAGCACCAGAGAGACTGGTTTGGAGTCTGGGTAGAAACAGAGCCGCCAGTTTTTCTGCTCAAACAAATCTCGAACATCATGAAAACATGCTCCCAACTTTGTCTTACAAGCCGACAGGTTTTTTGTGGTCCGAAGATGTTCACAGTTCCGCCACGAACAGATCTTGAACACTTCGTTCTATGGGATACATTTGAAACAGAGATCAGGCTATTGCTACTCGCATGTTCGCTATGGACATTCCCTCAGACGCCAAATATGACATCGGGTCCCTACCAAAGAAACGACAGAAGCTGTTCTACAAATCAATTAGTACACCAAACCATCTTCTGTGATAGCATCCCAATTGTCACTGTCCGTTGGTATGATGAGATCACATTTACAGTACATTATATGTTGTACACTATGGTATCACTATATAATACAAAAGAGATCACAACTAAATCATAGATTAGTTTATAAAATTGCGATCTTCTTTGGTGCCGTCTCAGGGGTAGATTTGGGGAAGGTGACCGTCAGGACACCATTCTCTAATGATGCCTTGATTTGCTCGTCCTGTTCAGATTTCCAGTCAGCACTCAGCTAAAACAGTCGAAGTGAAGTCAGATAACTTACCGTTACTCCCCGAGGAAGCTTGATCGTTCTTGAAAACTTTCCGAATTTGCGTTCGCGCACAGCATATCCGCTCTTCTCATGCTCAGAAGAGATCTTGCTCTCTCCAGAGATAGTGAGCTGACCGTCGTGAACGTTAATGTCAAGGTTCTCCTTGCTGAGACCGGGAAGCTCGAATGTAGCAGTGACAGTGTTCGCTTCCGTGTCCTCATGCAGATTCATCCTTTAAGAAGTCAGTTTGGATGAAACTATGAAGGAAAAAATAGCCCTACTTTGGTCGGAAATCGCCATTTAAACGGCGCTGGACAGTTTGTCCATTCACGTGAGCATTGAGAGCCCCATCAAAAAGGCGGTCGAGCTCTTGGAAGGAGCCATGGAGGAATAATGTAGAAGACATGATGATGAAGAGCTAGTTGGTATTGACTGGTTCAGTTGCTGTGATTTTTCAGGTCGTGCTGATGAATTGGAAGGGAAGACAGTAGCCTTTATATACCTGTGCGCCCGATATGAAGAGGGTTCTGGAATGGCCTACACGTCATCACGATGCTGACTGAGGACGCAGTGACGCGTACGTCGGCGCAGTTGTGTCGGTGTAGAGCGCTGGAGATACATCGAGCGAAGCGAAGAACTTTCTAGAAGGTCCTGGAGCCGGCCCGGGTTAGAGTATCGTCCTCGTCAGTTAACACAGATCCTGAGGCCTGCTTTCTAAAGTTGACACAGATGGCTTTGAATGTTAGGCTAGGCAGTTGCGAATGCAGCAAGTGAATTGCCCTCCAATCCGAGGACTTCCATTTTGAATTTTCCCATCACATGCATCACGTTGAATATTTGAACGTCAAAGTTCTTGCAACCTCCAATTGAATCCCTCAGCTGAACTCCTTTCATATCACCGGACTCTAAGCCATCACATCGTTGCGCGCCCATACTCACCTTGACCCGGGTATTTGGACTGCGTTCAACACCACTGTTTTGCAGTTGAACAGCACTGCCAGCCTAGATTGCTGTCGCAGTGTCGATGGTTACTACAGACTATTCAATCCATAAACTCCGACCTAATAGATGCATCTGTCTGGGAGCCGCACTGCTACCATCACCATCTAGATCCATGTTGAATGTATGCGTGCCATTTTCGTCATCATAATGTACTGGCTGAAGAATTCTTGACAGGGAACAGAACTTGCACCAGGTAGGCACGAACCTTCCACAGGGGAAACATTACCGACGCAGAGTAACATTTAGGTTTGTTGTACACGAGGCAATTGCTGTAATGGGTGAGAAATCACAACGTGTTCAGCGCCAGACAATACCTTCCGTGCGTTCATTTCTGCAAGCTGTCCGGACTTTGCAACCTCTGGTTAGCGACATCCGTCCTCCAAGGAATCGATGGGTAAGGTCTGTAACCAAACTTGGTGCAAATGTTGAAGAACTAAATGACGCTTTAGACTCACGTACCCGAGATGCAAAAACAGCATCAGCAGATCGAGCAACACAGTGCCGATTCAAGTTCGCAATTGACGAGGGTCCTTACTGCGTCCAATCTTTTCTTTGTATTCATTATTCTTCTGAGTAAGAGGCACGCCGCTGACCTTTTGCCATACATGCTGATAATCCATTGCTCAAGGTTACATACTTATTCCCATGCGTCCGTGTTCGCCGCCTTCCTGTCTACCACTAGACTACGAACAGCTGGATCCAGAATGGGAACGCAAGACGATGATTGTGTCATGCAGAGTTGTATCGCTGCGCCGCCGATGGTTCAGCCTGTTTGGGAAGCCCGTACCCATCATAGATTGCACACCTAGCAGCTGCCCAGATCATAAAACTACAAACGATAATGCCGACAACGCCGCATCAAGCCCTTGCCGGTGTCCTGATTGCAGTGATTCATCATATGCACTTCCTCAGTCGTTGACGGAGGCTGAAACGCTCAACGATTGGGCGAAAAGCAGCGGATCAGGACACGTGGTCGAAGTAACGAGCAAACTCCCCATCGAACAGACAGCAGCTGAAACAACAAGCACAACAGCTGAAACACTAACCACATCCGCTGAAACAACGACAGATACTGAAATAATGGGCGAATCTGCACCAGAGACAGCCGATCAAGAGTTCAAGTATTGGGTAACGCACAGTGGTTCAGAACTTGCGGATGAAATAGCGAGCAAACTTGGCACCGAAAAAAAAGACATTGATATTGTGACAGCCAAAGAACTTCTGACCTCCCTGGAACCCCCACCTCCACCTTCAGACACAGTCCCGGGATACAATTCATGGCTCGACAAGTCGAGGCCAACAACGATCGAAGAGTATCTGAGGTAACGAGCGTGGCTGATGAAGTAAAGACATTACTGACAGAAATGGCCAGGAATTTTGAAGTTGTGTTCGTCGTAGACGATTCTGGGTCGGTAAGTGCGCCTACCAAAGTTTCCTTGGTTGGCGATGTCCGACGAGAGGATGCAGATGAAAGGAGAGCGATGGACAGAAACGCGCGATGCACTGGCGACTATAGCTAAAAAAACATTTCAACTCAAAGTTGATACTGTGAGCTTGCGCTTCCTCCATGACGCAAGATACGTCCGTGGTCTCCGGGCAAGTGCATATGTCTGATACTTACGCCAGCTAGACTGATTTCATAACTACAGGGCAAGAAAAAACTGGTATCATGGTTTGACAAAGTGAAGCCCAGAGGTGCGTCTTGAGGAGTTTGATCCCGCTTAAACCGACTCAAGTATGCTGGAACGTTAGGCAATACGCCACTTGGAAGAAGGTTGAATGTAGTATTCGAGACACATTTAGACCGGATTGACTCTGCTGTTCGAGAAAGCCCAGAAAAGTATTCAAAGATTCCACCACTTGACATCATCGTTCTCACAGACGGAATGCCAAGTAAGTCGGAATTTGTTTGCCCTGAAATTGTTAACATCACAACCTTTTCCCTTGTAGCGGACAAGGGAGAGGACGAGCCATCGAAGGTTGTTGCAAAAGCTGTGAAGCGGTTGAATGACAGTCACTATCATCCAAACACAATGGGCGTTCAGATCGTTCAAATCGCGAACGAGGAAAAGGCCGAAAAGATGTTGAGAGACCTTGTGGTCGGTGACAATGGGGTAAGATAGCCTACAGCACGCAATTGCATTTCTGACAGCTTGTGAAGAGGATTGTTGATACCGTGCCTTACGCCGGTGTCGTGGATTCAGAGAAGCTTTTGAGGATCCTGCTTGGGGGAGTGCATCCGAACATTCGTGCTCAGCTGCCAGTTGCTATGCTTGCATTTGAGCAGCGGCACGAATGAGTGGAGTGAGACGGTGGCAGTGATGATTTTCACTAGACTATCTACGACACTGCTACCATAACTCGTTAGCCCAACTAATAGCTTGGTGTGGAGATTTTGGCATTATAAATAGCATTGTGCCCCGTAGTCACCGCGTGCTGAGAAACGGCCTACGGACAATACTACGACAACGATTGTCAACTATTCTCCTCATACGCTTTCTGCCACTCGTTTACTCTTGCCATGACGTCTGACCACTCTTCCTCAGTTTCAACTCCCCTTACCCAATCGTCTCCAACACCTAGTTTCTCTATACGATCCCAGCCTCTTCTCAAATAATCATAGGAACCCATCTCTCGACGCCATTCCTCGACAAACTTCTTCCCGTCATCTTCGATAACGCCCTAACAGTAAATCTTAATTAGTCATGCGATGCCTTTCCTCTCTCGAAGCGTACCTTCTCTTTGAGGTAATCGAGAAGTTCATCTTGATAGTCGCAGGACCGCGTGTTATCAGGCATATCATGCCCTTTGATATAAGGATCGAATCCTTCGTCCCTCGATTTCTGCTCATGTTCTGCGAGTTCTTGCAACATCTGGTCTCGAGAGGGCAAAACGCTGGCGTTTCGAATAGCGTGCGCAGTAAATATAGCTTGTGCCATGTCAGAAGGACGAGGAATAACCTCTGGCAAACCGATAAAAGAGAGCGCTGTCGTAGGATATTGTGGACTCAAGGAGAAAATGTGGCGATACAAAGGAAAGATATATTTCGTATTGGTTATCAGTGTCTTTGTAGAAGATTCACCTGAGCGTGCGGTGGGTTTGACGAGAATGACATTCCCAGCTTCAAGGAATGGTTTCCGCATCTCGTATCCGGTAGCAAGCAACACCGAATCCACGTTGATTTCTGTCTTATCCACAAAAACCACGGAGTCTTTCGTAAAACGTGCCAATTCGGGTTTCCTGATAACGTTGGAAGGAATTGGGCGGTGGTATGAACCGTTTTCGCTCTTGATAGACACGTAGGTCTGTTACTTCTACATCAGCATTGAGATTGATATTATTGCAAGCTGTTCTTACGTTAGCAGCGAGTGGTGCAACCAGTGCAGTCTCGTCTTGACCGCTTGAGGAATATCCGACAACGAGTACGGACTTGTTACTGTATTTCTCTGGCCGCCTAAACCATGCAGAATGGACAATTTCCCGCCGTAGGCCGGTCCTGTTTGTGAGCCACTCTGCCTGGCCCGGCCAAGTGGGTGTTCTTGGAATACGATTGATGCCGCTTGCAACAACCAAATGTCGAAAGGCTTGATAATATGTCTCATTCTTGTGGTTGGAGAATGTGACATTCCAAAATCCGTTGTCGGGTGCTCCAATCCAGGATGTAATCAAAACGCGGTGGTTGAATCTGATATGCGGTAGCAGATTATAGTAGTGCGCATAGCGGACATGGTATGCTTCGACATGTTCATGGCTGGGGTACAAATGCGTTCCAACAGGAAAGGGAAAGTTGGGATATGTCATCGCTGGGACAGGCGTGTTAGTGTGCAATGCCGGATAAAGCGGTGTTTCTGGCAACACTGGAGGTGGGTTAGGATCAGGATCAGGTAACCTAGCCCAAACTTGTGCGTCAATCCCTGTCAAGAAGACGAGGATCGCTGAACTGACCAAATTCCACCGACATTTTCTCTTTCTTCGAATAACGCAATGTCCCATGAATTATGATCTGGAAAGTCTAATAAAGTCTTGAGCATCGCCAATCCTGCACTGCCGGCACCGACGATAGCTATCGACTTCTCATTGACTAGCTCAGGATGTGAGCTTTGGTGCACAACCGGTAGCTGCGTGCCGATCAGCGAAAAGATGATTTGTCGGAAATTGACCATGTCTAGATGTTGGGTTTTCTGAACAAAAAGAAGAGGAATTGTCGTGATAACCACGCGATATACAGTCCTTTTATACTGCAAAACGTAAGAGCATAGAACTACATAGAGGCGACATTAATTACCGTTCGACGCAGTCGTTAATACATTAATAGATATGGCCGATCTAGCAATTGATTGCTTCTTAGCCGGTCTGGATTAAGGATTGAGGTATACTCACACCTATGTATCAGACAACTTGCCACCATCTGCTTTGCCGTCACCTTCAACAGCAACCTGAGCGCGTGTACTTCATGCAGCACCAACGCAGGCTTAGCCTGCATTCTGGAAAGATCGCCGAGTTCCTGCTCCAGTCCGCGTTTAAGTACAAGTCTTGGATAAACACCAAATTGTGTATTAGATGCAATACGACGTTCACAGTCTGACCGTCCCTTTGGGTTCGCGCTCACGGTGTCTCGGCAACTGGATGAAGCATGATACCAAAAATGGTCTGCAACACCTGGCTTGACAAACGCGCCCTTATGCGGCTGCGCAAGAGCTGCGTGTAATCCATGCCTGTCCAGCTGTGTCGATCCGATGACGACTGGGTAGTGCGTTGAGACAGTGACAACACGTGTTGTCCGCGTCGCACTGGCAGCAAGTGAATTTAAACAGTGAGTGACGAAATGGCGAGCGAGTTGACTTGGACCAATGGTGGCCGAAGAGCCCCACAAGACGATAGTGAATATCAAAAGATGATGAGCTTAAAGTTGACGCCAGCATAACTGTGGTGTAATCTAGTATTATGATGTCAGTTCATACGAACATGGGTCAGACGGATGTGTGATTTTTTCCTTCTCACCATTGTTTCCCCTTTCCTCTTCCTCGGGTTTGTACTTTCTGTGGGTCCAAGGTTTGATCTTGGTTCGTTTCTGACCCATCCCTTCCAAATCAATGGATGGCGGAAAGCACGTCGTCTTGTCACGTGCAATGTGACGGTTTCACTACTCCGATCACGATCGTTAAACCGCCGCTTCCTACGTCCGTGTGGAGTGTCTAAAGTGGCCTCGCAATCTCCAATACTTCAGCAGAACCCCGTTCGTATTCCCATGTCCTTGACCGTCACATCATTAGACACCCATACTTACCTTGAGCAGGGCATTTGGACCACGTTACCGACAGCATTGTCTTGCGATGATTAGCACCGCCAGATTGCTGTCACACACTATTCCAGAAGCTCAATAGATGCCACTTCGTCCTTTACAGGAAAACACCTGTTTGGAAGTCGCATTGCCTTCTGGATTCATGAATGGTTTCAGGTTCATGGGCAGGATGACAGGGAACAGGACTTCCACCAGGTAGGCACCTGCACGAACCCTTGCATGGTGATAACGTTACTAAGTAATGCAGAGTGATGTCCAACATTTAGGTTATACACGAGGCAATTGGTGTGATGGGTGAGAAATCACAAGATTCTAGTATTGAGCATCGAAATTGACCATGCGTTTTTAGCACGGCCCAAGTAATAGTTCTACGGGCCGAACCGTGTTCAGCGCCACATAATACCTTGGATCAAAGCCGTGCGTTCAGGACCATTGTTCAACGGTCATTTCATGCGAAACTCAACACATCTTTAAAGAATCATATCTTCTCAACAAAGATTCCTGCCGCCGGACAAGACAATCTCAAGCTATCTGTTGTTTTCCCTAAACAACATTGCAAGCTGTCAGAACTTTGTTGCCTCTGATTTGTAATTCGGTTGAGCGACATTCGTCCTACCTGAAGAAGTCGATGGTTGAGGTCTGTACACCAGTGCTGAAGGACTCGAAGATGCCTTAGATTGACATAGCAGAGCAGCCAATGCAGCATAAGCCGATCGAGCAACCCCGTACCGCTTCGTGGTTGACGCAAGCCATTACCACATCCAATATTTTCCTTGTACTCATTCTTATTATGAGTAAGAGACACGCTGCTTGTGCAATACCTACTGACAACTAATTGCTCAAGGTTTCATATTTCCCCCCTTGCGCCCATGCTCGCTGCTTCCACGCCTGCCACTAGGCTACGAGCAGCTGGATTCAGAATGGGAGAACAGGGCGATGATTTTTTCATGCAGAGTTGTGTCGCTGAGCCGCCGATGGTTCGGCTTGTTCGGGAAGCCCGTACCAACCATATACTGCACACCCAGCAGCTGCACGGATCATAAAACTAGAAACGATAATGCTGGCATCGCCGCACCGACAGATTCAAGCCCTTGTCAGTGTCCCGATTGCAGTGATCGATCATCCGCACTTTCTCAGCCACGGGCGGAGACTGAAGCGCTCGACGACTCGCAGGGTAGCGGATCACGACATGTGGTCGAAATAACGAGCAAACTCACCGCCAAATACACAGCAGCTGAAATCACGAGAAAATCCGCCCCCGAAGAGACAGCTGATCAAGAGATGTTCCAGTATTGGGTTACGCACAGTGGTTCAGGACTTGTGGACGAAATAGCGAACAAACTTGGCACCGAAAAGAAAGACATTAAAATCGACACAGCTAAGGAAGCTCTGACATCCCTGAAACCTCCACCTCCACCTTCAGACACAGTCCAAGGATACAACCCATGGCTCGACAAGTCGAGGCCGAAAATGATCGAAGAATACCTAAGGTAATGGGCGTGGGCCGCGTGGCTGATGAAGTAAAGACATTACTGACAGAGATGGCCAGCGTTTTTGAAGTTCTATTTGTCGTAGACGATTCCGGGTCGGTGAGTGTTCCTACTAAAGCCTCATTTGGCGACGTTCGTTGAGACGGTGTAGATGGAAGGAGAGCGATGGACGGAAACGCGCGATGCATTGGAGACCATAGCTGAAAAGGCATTTGAAATCAATGTCGATACTGTGAGCTTGCGCTTCCTCAATGACGCGACCTACGTCCGTGGACTCAAGGCAAGTGCATGTGTCTGGTGCTTGCGTCAGCCAGGCTGATTTCATAAATATAGGGCAAGAACAATTTGACATCACTGTTTGATGGAATGACTCCCGAAGGTGCGTCTTGAAGAGTTTCATTCCACTTAATCCGACTTACTATAGATATGCCGGAATGTTAGGGTGGACACCACTTGGAAGAGCATTGAAGGCAGTATTCAATGAACATCTAAACCGGATTGACACCGCTGTCGAAAAGGGCGAAGAAGAGTACTCGAGGATCCCACCACTTGACATCATCGTCCTCACAGATGGAGTGCCAAGTAAGTTGGAATTTGTGTGCCTTGGAACCTTAACATCACAAATCATTTCGTTGTAGCGGACGAAGGAGAGGACGAGCCAGCTAACGTCATTACAAATACCGTGAAGCGGTTGAATGACAATCACTATCATCCAAACACAATGGGTGTGCAAATCGTTCAAATCGCGAACGTGGAAGAAGCCAAACAAGTGTTGAAAGACCTTGCACTCGGTGACAACGGGGTAAGATAACCCACTGCTGTGCATACAATTACATTTCTGACAGCTCGTGAAGCGGGTTGTTGATACAGTGCCCTACGCGGGTATCGTGGATTCAGAGAAGCTTCTGAGGATACTGCTTGGAGGAGTGCATCCGAACATTCGTGCTCAGCTGCCTGTTGCTATGCTTGCAACTTAGCAGCGCGAATGGAGTGAAACAGCTTTTCACTCAAATGCTTATCACTACGACGCTACCACTACGACAACGCTCGCTTTCAAGCTCTTCTATGTTACTAAAATATACCCGCACACATTTTACAATATGCCCATCATCAACAAACCACGCCGCCGTTAATGCTCGCTCCTAATCATATCCATAAGCTGCTCAGGGTCTATACTGTCGTCACGAACGGTGCCAAAGGAGGAGATCGTGAACCACTCCCAAGAGGGCGGCAAAGACAACAACAGAACGGCTTTAAACATTCCGTCTGGGATAGGGTGATCCAAGTTAGCAAGCGTTCGATGCTTGATGTTCATCACTGCGACATGCCTCAGAACATCGTCTTCTTGAGCACGAGTTCTGAGTATATATTGTAGGGTCCTAATGGCAGCTTCCTGATAGCTACACTCTTGGTGCACCTCCTTCAATCTGTCCCAAATCCCTGACGCAGTTTGCATATCAGATGCGACGTGGTCCATTTGCTCATGACTGATATTGTTAAGGATCACCATACGAGCAATTAAATCATGGTTTTTCCATTCATTATATTCGTCGCTCTTTTCGTCACTGGCGGGTTTTACTTCCGTTCCAGTGACATATTTAATTACGCCAAAGAGACGCAATATTCTAGTGATACGCAGCTTCCAAGCGATCCAATTATCGTCTCGGAGAGGCTCGATATTTTGCGACAAGACGAGACCAAGATCAATGGTATCAGAATCCACGTCGCGCATGTTCTTTGGGCGGGATACATGAGGGGTCTTGTTGCTCATGTTTTGAGCATTACTATCCATGGCAATCATTATTATCGACGATTATGATGGTAGATTCTTCAATCACTGATTGATGATTGCGTAAACTCGCCGAGTCAGGCACAAGGATAGGACATTACCTCTTGGGATTGACGCGGTAGTGATGCAGTAAAGCGAGGCTGGCCGCTGTATAATGGAGGTCCAGGAGACGAGGTTTTTATATCTCCGTGGATATCACCTAGGCCTGAGATACAAGTCATGTGCCGTACAGTCTGTGCTGTAACCCTTTCCAATCGCTGAGCGCTGAGTGCTCAAGCGCTCGTCACACTGAGTCAT
This sequence comes from Amanita muscaria Koide BX008, assembly GCA_000827485.1. Lineage (NCBI taxonomy): Eukaryota > Fungi > Basidiomycota > Agaricomycetes > Agaricales > Amanitaceae > Amanita > Amanita muscaria. Next base: position 40,494 of record KN818236.1, read on the forward strand.
CCGTTGACCTATTTGTCTGACATGGTAGTCGAACAAATGAATCAGAAGAAGCAGTATGCTCCACTTGAATCCTCTCCATGGCCTCATGCAGTGTTAGAATGTGCCTTTATAGGTATAATGAAATATTTTTCATAATTGACACCTGTCGAAGCTCGAGCGAACACAATGTATTCCAATTAGAATGACTCAAAGCATAGTGTCCGAAAGGCTATGCATAGTCACGGCGTCTCACCTTGCTGTGATGCTGGTCAGCGGTGAGACCTGGTTTTAGAATATCATTTGACATTCACCACTCCAGCTGTAAACTGACTTCATGTGGCAAGTAGTAAGTGATATTGCACAAGTTCATAAAACTTCATATATGGACATCCAGAAGTTTAGAAGCTCTGCCCTGCCGTCCCTGCCAGTGGCCCATGGCAACGAGCGGCTTAAATACCTGAGCCTTCTGCAACGCAAAGCAACGCTATCCCTCTACATACCCCTGCTCTGTGTCATGGTGCCCGAGTCATGCCCACTGAATGACTTAGACCTTGCTATTCGCAATACTCAGCCAAGATTATTCGTGGAAATCCGACCTTGCCTATTCCTGCTCAGAGCGCACTACAGGACAAATCCTGGGATTGATTCCCATCGCTGGCGTGTTGCAAGAATCATGAAACTCAAAAAGAAAACCGGGGTCAAGCACGAATTCATTGTGGCTTGTCTACGATGTAATGGTGTTGAAAATGACCAATACCTTCAACTGGAACGAATGTCGGAGATAGGGTCTGGCCCAAGTCCTGGCTTCTACATTTCAGGTGTGCCGCATGTGATTTTAAAAGAAATATACTGACTGCTACAAATTACAATCAGTGGCATCTGATCGTGCCTGGATTTTTTCTGAAGAGGACCCAGCCAACGACCCTGAGAATAAAGAGTTGATGTCACTCGTGCCCAGCCCTTTGGCACAAATGACTTTACCTGAGCTCCTGATATTCGCGGACAGCATCCACCACATCTCACCTGTGTACGAACCCTTTGGCGCAAATTGCTATTGGTTTGCCGATGCCATGGTTAACGCCATGCAGCACCATGGCTTCGCCATCAATTGGGAAAAGGAACAGTCACAGAAGTTCTGGGCCAAGCGCTGGATGAAGTGGCTCAAATCATTCACTTTTCACAAGTCCACTGCGACTGTTCAGCAGATGAATGATATTTACAATCGTTTTACCAACACTCGAACACGCTTTGTAAGTTCTTCTCCAGTTTAACCTATGAAGAATTGTTAATAATCCCACCTCCCAGTTTGACTTTCAGCAACCACTATTTTGAGGTATCTAGTACCTATGGGCTTGCAATCGAGAGTCATAGTAGTTACACTGTCACTATTTACAACGTTCAGATTCAGTTTGTACTCAACAACTGTGAGACGTCCAATGAGTGTGGGCATAACTATAATAAGAATACTTGACACCGCAGAAGCCGCGCAATACCGCCGGTCGATATCCTTGGGGGATTAGATATACATGTCCGCCAGCAAACAAGAGTCAGTCACCGTCCTTGACAATGGGAACGTGTTGGACCAGTGGAAGACCACAAGAGGGTCAGGATCAGTTGCAAGGCAAAATGCGCGAAAAGCAAGCATGATTAGCACTACGACTACAACAAGGCACGGCTGAGACTAGTAGGCCAAAACGTTAACTTGCACAGAAACGTGGCAGGCAGGCATTCTTGTGCGGCATCTAATACCTGTATACGGTGAAGGGACGCGACGCGAGGGCAATGCAAAAAGAGTATGGTATCCAACAAGCACGTTGTAATATATAGTAACGGGCATGTAAGGATGGCAAGCATGCAGATAGCAATTTCATGTTCGTTAAAATAGCGTGCGTAATCAGCATGGAAAATGTTGATGTATAAATCAAGACCTGACAACCGGTCAGCGGTCGTTCTCCAACTCGAGTGAAGACTCTGGGGTGAGGGAGAGGGAGAGGGAAAATGACGCACATCTTGTAATTCATCGTCGTTTCTGAGCCCTCCGGAGTGGTATATGTGACAGTGATATCCAAATCGCGGTTATTGCGCTGATTAGGCGCACATGAGAGTGTGCCTTCGATGGTGTCGCCTGCATGAGCGACGATGGTGTTTGGCGTGTAGAATACAGTTTGTCTAACGCGCGCGATGGTAACAGTTCTAGGGTAGGGATATAAGAAATGAACGTACTTCCAGTGGGTGTATTGTGCATGAGGCCCGGTGGAGAATTTTGTTCTTTTGTGCGTGCAATCAAAAAGAATATCAAACCATGCGAGGAATGCGTGAATGTCTAGGAACATGCGTTCACAAGGGATACGGAGAGAAAGAGATGAAAAGCTTACAGTCGTTTCTTGTGACTTTTAGTGAGAAACGGGAGTCGAAAGTGAGATCCTCCTTTTTGGCGGTAAGAAGGTTGATGTGCTGAGCGGTCGTTAGTTGAAATTAAGCAGGGAGGAATATTTGAGTGAATGCCTTGATTGCACATGGATCGGTGACGACAGACTTAAGGTCGACGGTGTCGACGAGAGGTTCTCTCAACGCAATGTTTTTGATGCAGGAGTAATCAAACCCATATACGTTGTCCCAAACTATTGCAGAGTCAGTCGTATATCTCGTTGATTATTAACAAAACCTCACAATTAATTTTTTCTTCCTTATAGTCCTGGTCCTCTATAGCAGCAAGGTAGAGGGTGGCGTTATCTGGGAATATGAGGCCACCTTTCTTTAGGTATTTGTCCCGCGCAAGCAAGACCGTATCGAGCATGGACTCGTATAGGAGGAAATAACCCATCCACTCAGATATAATGATATCGAATTCCTTTATTGGTAGCTCGGCTTCTTCGAGTTTACCCTTTACCAATGTGATCCCTACTTTTGGTCAGAGCGACATTACCGGAAGAGGTCGCAGAAAGAGGCATACTATCGCTGAAACCGTTTGCTTCGATGATTTTTTGAGCCTGATCGATGATGTTTGACATGTCGATCTGCGTTCGTGTGAGACGGTCTGACACGAAAGAAAAGAGAGGAAAGACGCACACCAACGACGTGTTGTGCCCCTGCTTTTGCAGCAAACATACTCAAGATACCAGTTCCGCATCCGACGTCCAGGACTGTCTTTCCTTTGAAGAGATGGCCGTTGTCGACGATTGCCGACCGGTATGAGCCGGTGCGGACAGTGTCTTTGAGCATTTCCTCATGTATGCCTGTCGAGATAAATAAGAACGCGCCATACTTGAAATGATGTTAATTGTTACCGAAATGCGCATACGAATCGGCATAGCTATGATGGAATAAAAATATGCGGCGTTAGAACTCCCTATGGTTGACGGGAAAGGTCGGAATGGGCATAACTAGTCTTTTGAAGTCATATCATTTGTATCAACCTTTGATACGTCGTTCGACGAGTTTGATACATCCATTTTTCTGGTAAAAAGCGGACGAGCGAGACGAAAGTTTAAAATTGCTTCAAATTTTTTGAAAAGCGAAGGCACGTGGCGATGTAAGATTAGATTACAGATTAGATAACGTCCAGCTCGCGAAGCACAGCTGCAAATGGGACGCCGTGTTCATGTTGGGCGCCTGAGAATAGCGAGCTGCGAGTTTAAACCCTGCTTCCTCCGCAGTCGCCGACTCGGGGGATACAAAAATAATGGTTATCATAACACCCCAAAACACAGGCCCTATGGTTGGTTCCATTTACTTCCGAGTCTAGTCTCGTTGCTAACGTTGTGTAAAGACCAACAAGTTGGGCGACGAAGTTGACCCACCCCCTTATGATATTGGCGTGAGCGGTATGGACAGTTTTGTTTCCTTCAGAGGACGGAGCTAACCTCTAGTTCTGGATTTTTAGCAGACTCGCTAGTCAGCCATCCTTCGCCTACTGCGGAGGAAGGACGACCACTTCTTTACAGTCCGCATTACGCCGTTGTCAATGCACCAACTCTATACAGCTATACCAATCCGACCACGGATCAAGCATTCACAGCTGAGCTGCCGCCTGAGCATCCGCAAATGATGTGTTTTCAGAGAGGCCATGAACCCGTGACGAGTTTTGGAATTTTGGGTGCGTCGTGATAATCTTTTACGCAATGCTAGGCAGTTACTCATCATTGGTCTTTTGTAGGTGTTCTTGCAGCTATTTTTTGGTTCCCTGTGGGCATAGGTTGCTGTCTTCTTGACAGGAGAACCACATGCGCACGTTGCGGAGCTTCCTTGTCTACGGGACTGTGTGATTGATACTTGAAGTTTCTCCGATGTATTTACGTTATGTTTTATGATGGTTGTGTATACGCACACATGTATATCCGTATAACCATGAACAATTTATACATGACGGTCAACGTCGACATAAAGAATTGCCATTGGTAGTATCCAGCGGCCAGGTGAGCAATGATACTGCTAGGCACCCGCACGCAACAATGCCGAGTCATGCAGTACAGCCCTGGTACAGCCGGTGCCGGCACCTTCCAAACTTAACGCTCCGCCCTTGATACTGATCTCCCACCAAGTCAAGTTCCTTAATTCCCAGCGGCCGTGCCTGCAATTTAGCGCACTTGATGGGCTTGTTGGGCTATATATTACATGATCTGAATTTTGCTTCCCCTCGTTGCTGATCACCCAGTGCCATCATGGATACCAAGTCCACAATAGTTAGTCTTTTCCCCCCTACTCTCAAGCTCGTCCTGGTGTCTAACGTTGTACACAAAGGCTACTGCACCACCTCAATATGGGACCCCACCACCTCAAAATCCCCAAAATCCCCAAAATCCCCAAAATCCCCAGTACAACCCTCAAAATCCTCAATTCAACCCTCAAAATCCTCAATTCAACCCTCAATATAACCCTCAGTTCAGTCCCCAATATAACCCTCAGTTCAATCCTCAATTTAGTCCCCAAATCAGTCCAGGCCAGCAGCCCTATCCTCCTCAAGCAGTTTATCAGCAAACTGTTCAACCGAATCCGAATGTCGTCTTAATGCAGGTTCCAGGTACTAATCCGTCGGCGATTTGTGCTGAGCACGGGCACATACCTATAACGACTCATGGGGCACTGGGTGCGTAATCTTGTCTTTTTTAACATCTGAGCTGGTTCTCATCGCGTGTTTGCCAGGTATCTTCTTAGCGATTTTTTGCTTCCCTCTTGGTCTTATTGCCCTTTTCATGGACCGGAGGACCACATGCAACCGCTGTGGTGCCATCTTAGCCGGAGGCATGTAATGGCAGACTATACATTATGGACCAAATCTTTTTTTTTTGCTACGTTGACTTGACGACATGTCCGTTACACGTGCGTGTATTTATACGTACAGACGGTAGATACAGATGGAATTCTCATGGACTTGGTCCAGGACTTATGATCTCTCCGTCACCCTTGGTGGAAACAGCGAAGAGAAATAGAAACTTCGGTTGAGGCGTTGAGGATTGATATTCTTGAACGACCTTTAGGTAGTGTCCTGCGTCCTTTGCTTCTGACGTTCCATGGCATATCCTTTTTACCAGCCATTCTATCTAACACTGTACATGACCAAAGACCAACAGACCAGAACCGCCGCCATATGGAATCAGTGTGATTAGTGCGTCACGGTAGTCTCATTTCACGTCCCAAGAAACCAATCCTTGGCTCGACCTCCTGCTTATCCACCGGGAGCCATTATTTATCCTACAACCAGTCGTCCTAGTCCAAGACTAGACCCAATGGCTGGTCAAGAGCCACGCGACGTGTGTCGGCAAAAAGGGTATGATCCGGATACGAGCTATGGAACTATGGGTGCGTCTTCCACTCTTCGCAATAAGTACTCTAAACATGTGATGATGCTCATGCGATTGTTCTGTTGTTGGCGTTTGTACAGCTATTTGTTGCTTCCCCATTAGTTGTATCATGGACCAGAAGAGTACATGCAAGCGATGTGGTGAAAATTTGTCTCTTGATAGAATAATTGAGACCTCTTTTTCTTGTTGTTCTGATAGTCGCCGAGGCAGTAGTCCGAGCTCTTTACGTACTTGATGATCATCGATCATGGTCAGGATCCTAGACTGGCTAGAAAGGCAACCCATCAGAATATACAGCCATGAGGCAAAACCCTGTGCCTGGTGTCGCTTGCATACCGTATGTTACTCTGACAATAACCTGCTCCTCGCCATCACGACATCGAGTCCGAGTCTCGAAACATGGTCACATTGGTTTGTTCCGTTTTCTTTCAAACCTCGTCGTTCGTCCCTAATCCATCGTATAGATCCCGCCAAGATCTCCATTCTATGGTCCTGGAATGATTAGTATGGGCGGTGTCCGTTCTTCCTAGAGGACACGGGTGTTAACCTCATGGCCGCAGACATGGCAAGTTCACCAGTCGTTCAAGTCGTTCGTCCGCCCCTGTTCAATCCGCCCCACTTGGGCCACTTCCCTGCCTATCCGCCACAAGTCGTTACTTATCCGCCAACCAGTTATGCCAGTCCACCGCCGAACCAAGTGGTCCTGGTCCCAGTCAACAATGCGATGAACCCGCTCGCCTTGTGTCAACAGAAGGGTCATGAACCTATGACGAATTATGGGACTCTCGGTGTGTTCTTTTGCAGGCTTTTAGCTCCGGAGGTGGCTGCTTACTTCTCATTTGCAGGCATCATTTCCGCCATTTTCTGCTTTCCAGTCGGTATAATATGTTGTCTCCTTGACCAGAGAACTATGTGCAGACGTTGTGGTGCTGTTTTATCTGCGGGTTGTGATTGATGCGAAGATAGACAGCTATGACGGTCTACCGGTGATCAATCTGGATTTCTTTAATGCATTGACGCTCCTCGGCTGATACTAGTACGCGATATTGAGGACTTCTTGATCTATGAGTATGTTATCTCCCATTACTTATCAGTGTAGATATAAAACAACTTGTCTATTGATGTGCTAAACAAAAACTTAGGTTTGTTGCAGAACATCGATGATGAAGTTGACATGCGAAAGCGACGCTTATGGGTGCCGGTGACTGCTCCAATATTTGCCTGGCCAACTTCCTTTAAGTTCTTGGCCAATATAATGGCGCACTACCTTCTATATGAGAATCAATTTACATCCCCAGATTTTGTTTGGATCTTGTAGAAAACGATCATCGCTCATTAATTTTTGATTGCAGACATTGCCTACAGCTCTAACTCAGATTTGTTTGAACTTTCTCTTCTCTTTGAAATTCATCAAGGCCAATGTTTATCAGGAGTCGGGCTCAGCTTATTTGATGCACCAGGCGATAATATAAATCCGCACGAGTACGAGGCGCCAAATGAATGGGCTCGGTCAATGACGCGGACGTTTCACTCAGATTGCAAATTAGGGTCTCATAAAATAAATACTGTAATCCGCGTCAACATGCTCTCTAAAGCACAAGCATGGGTGGTCCCTCCAGCAGTCCCAGTTCTTCCCCGCCCCCGCCTCCGCCTCCACTCCCACCCCCACCACCCCCGGTCCCGGTTCGTTCCTTCACTTGACCTATTCATTCCTGCCAACATAGTTGTGTCAAGGCCCCTGGCACCGGTATCCCGAGTGCGGGGGTTTACTTTGATCCGTATGCAGTGTGTCGAGAGAAAGGGCATGAGCCTAAGAAGTCCTTTGGGATCCTAGGTGCGTCTACGAAGTTTTCCCAATCATGCGAGTTAGCTCATCAAGATTCTTTGTCAGGCATCATCGCAGCCATTGTATTCTTCCCTATTGGTTTATTGTGCTGCTTCCTTGACAGGTGGACCGTATGCAGGCGCTGCGGTGCGACTTTAGCCAAGGGGTGGCATTGATTGAGGCGGCAGACAACTATGGGCCCAGTCCAAATTGCATTCTTCCCTGCGCTTATTTCATGATTCATGAGGATGTACGTTGTACGAAGAAAATATCACGACAGATCATTTGGCCATCGTCTACGATTTGAGATCAAGAATGAACAAGTACGATAGATGAGTTAAATTGCCTTTTCGCGACGTCGAAACTTGCGGCTGCTATGGGCAGCGAAAAGCTGAGAGTTGTCCGTTTCGAACATCATTTGGGACTTGATGAGTTTCGCCTGGACATGTTGCAAGCTAGGATTGCACACGTCTGCCACGATAACGGATATTTCAGTCAACACCCAGCGATTGAGAGCAACGAGGATCGGTAAGGCCTTCGGTCCACCCATTTACTGACGAACGAACAGGTCACACGGAAGGAGTCAGGAAGGACACAGCAGGTCTTGAAGCTCTAGGATTGAGGAGGAGACAAGAGGATTGGGACCAAAGGAAGATTTGAAGGGATTTGGATGGGTGGAGACTTGGGTTGTGGACGCGCGCCTTCTCATGTACTCCAAAATGCGATTTCCTACACCTGGCTCGCGAACTTTGACAGAGATGCTTGCCTGGAAGCTCTGAGCTTTCCATACGTAGAGATTCGAAATTGTGCCAAATACCGCGCCACGCGTCGCGTCAGTCCGGCATGGATTTCCGGTCGTTTTTCAGCAACGTCAACGATCTCAAGATCGACTCTTTCTTCGTGCCAGAACACACTGACGATGTCCTTCCTGAGCTTGAACCTCTCTTCTCAATTCCTGCACTTCCAGAGAAGCCCCATAACCCGATACTGGACTCGTTGAATGGCAGTGGCAATGATGGGATCCAGACGAACAAAACCTCCTCTCCTCCTCGGATTCGGACAGATATATTGCCTCCTGAACTAGCTATATTGACTGAACCATCTACGGATCCTGCGTTGGACCATCCGCTCGGATTATGGCACAGTGCTCTATTGTCAAAACGCCTGCCGGAGGTCAGCATATGCATTGTCGCATCATAACGATCTGAGTAGTGTCAGAATCAAGCACTATTTTGGGATAAAATGTGCTCAGGAATACAATGGGACAAGCCATCTTCCACACCTTTCATTTCGGAGCAAGATGGTTTGGTGTATTCCATCGCTAGACACCAGTCAGTTTGACCCGACACTACGTTCTTCGTTTATTAACATTCGTATAGATTGCAAGATTCGCTGCGCGTTACTTCCGAAACCGATAGAATATACCTGAGTCAAGCTGAATTCCTATCCGCCCTGCGAAGCACAGTTCTAGGCACGTCATCAACATACCATGTCTGGGATGCGAAGCAGGAATGTTTTGTCCATATTAATGCGACCGAGGGGCGGCAAAGTTGTTTAATTGTTGATGGGAAGGACGAAGTCATATGTCGAAGGTAAAGAACCCTCAGCTGCAGAAACCTAACAACTGAAACATAAAGGACAGTGTTATTCAGCGGTTTTTGACTATTGGAACACTTTTACGACGGCTAGAAACGCTGTTGGACACTCTTCGCACGAGGTAATGAAGAGCACCTGCGCATATATACTCACTCTGACCCGTATTCAGATCCGCGCAAGAAGGGCCTACAATTCACGCCTTTTCCCACTCAATGTCTACCATACTGGCATATCTGAGGGACGAAATTTCTCGTTGCTCGACGGATGCTGCTGTCCAGAACCAGCACCTGTCTGCTACTTGGGCTCAATATGCGCTGTATGAAGAAATACTGGTTGCCTTATCATCTTTTTATGGCCGCGTAAGTAAATAGGCTTTTCCTATGATGATAATATCCCATGCCAAGACTAGAGCGAACATGTGTCGCCAGAGAACTACCCACTTCTCGAGTCGACACCTATACCCCTTCTGAACAGCATACACAATGAGCTCGAGCTTCATATCGAGCGGCATTCACCCCGCATCCTCAAGTCCATCTTCGCGTTCATGTTAACAAACACATGTCAGGACTATCTGCGAGAAATCTCACATACCGTGGGCTACGGAGTTGTATACGTGAAGAAGAGCACTCGTGTCGTTGGAGAACTGCCTGACCAATACGGAACTGACGGGATAAAAGAAGAAGAGGAAACCAATGATATTTTCGAAGCCATACAAAAACTTGGCACCGAATTCCCTTCTTTCTTCCCCTCAGAACTGGTTGGTGTATTGCCCGCGGCGCAGAAGTCTCTGGTGTTGCTGCAAGAAGCTCAGCCCGAACATCCTGTGTTAGTTACACCAGAAGGACAGGAACTAATACACTGGTTCTGGACCGAGGATGAGACCAGCGCAGCCTGGAACCAAGCAGTGGGAAAGCCATGGACGCACGGACTAGGATCTCAGCCGAAGATGGAAGAGGGAGCCCAGACTTCAATCCTATACAAACCAGAACTAGCGGAATTCCGGATCTTTGACCAGGAACCTGGGTTCTACGATGGACCGTCAACTTTGAAATCAGAGAACATCGCCCTGGCCGCTTTCCGCGCCTTTGTTGACAAATTTCCAGACGAGTTGCCGTCTATCACTCCAACACTATCTCGCCTCTCCTCCCTAGTATTCTCAAGGTTAGTAGAACATGCTTCAAAGTTGTCCAATACACTACTTTCGGTCTTTCTCTCCTCTGGCGGTAACCTGAATCTCCGTGCGCATTTGGAACTCCTTCGTTCGTTCCTTCTTGTTACATCACCAGCATTCGAGTCTCGTTTATCTGCGGCATTGTTTTCTGATGCCGAAGAATACGAACTAGACACCAAGTCGAACAGGATGTCATTCCACTCTTTGCGGAGACGGCGAACTAGAAAGGTTGTTACGGGCACTCAGCCATGGGCTGTAGGCCTTGCTCCTGCCTTGTTGGAAGACGAAACTTGGCCTCCTGAGGGAACTGATTTGGGATTCTCCTTGAGGACGGTGATCGTGGACTCCATAGGCAGAAGTGCGGATGAGAGTGCTGATGAAAGGGATAAAGTCAGTGAAGAGGCGGAGTATCGGCTTGGATTTGCGATTCGTGATTTGCCAGCTGGGTCAGGGAAAGAAAAATGGTTGAATCCATTGTGTACGTGCGTCCATGCTGTAGCTTTTTCATGATAAGGCTAATGTCCACTTCACAGCCATTGCGTAGGCATATTGACCATTTGGAGCGTCCTCAGTCTAATTTCTTTTGCAGGGCCTTGGATTTCTTGTATATGGACTACAAGCCACCTCGTGCGCTCGAGATATTGATCACGCCAGAAATTTTGCACAAGTATCAAAGAATGTTTGCATTCATTCTCCGGCTCATGAGAGGTACGGAGTGATTGCTTGGCCTCTCGTTCGAATCTCAATCCTCCCCAGTAACACACGCTATCAAGGCTGTGTACAGAATGAGCCGCTCATCCTCTAAACCATTGTTCGAAACACTAGTCAACTTCCGGAAACTCATGCTTCATTTTCGGTTTGTGGCAGATTCGTTTATATCTAATCTGTCCGCATATGTTTTTGACACGGCGATTGGAGGAAATTTTGATCCTTTTGTCCAACGTCTGGCGGCGACAGCCCTAGTAGCTTCATCGCCATCGGAAACGTTATCTAGAGCTGTTTCATCAACCTCATCAGCTGCTCTGCATTTGCACCCGGGAACTGAACGGTTCAGTGATGTGTTTTCGCTGTCTCAAAGCCATTCAGAACTGCTGGACAATATCCTCAGTGCGTGTCTGCTGAGGTCTGGCCAGCGGCAAGTAGGAGACATCCTCCGTCAGGCGCTGGAGCTTGTTCTGGAGTTCTCAGTGGTGATTGGAGAGCTACATCGCGGAAGGCTGAAAGAGTATGAGGCAGGACCAATGGTGCAGGATTTGTTCTCCCAGTTCAGATCAAAGATGACAGTATTTGTCAGTGTATATCTTCCATCACTGATGTTCATTCGGCCTGATGTGATTGTACAGACAAGGGTACTGAAGGAATTGGCCGAAAAGACGGGAGGAAATGCATCTACAAGGATTGTTGGGGATGAGGCACAGGAGGGACATAGACGGGCTACGGGGGGTATGGAAGCGCTGTCACATCTGATGATAAGGTTGGATCTGGGCGAGTGGTGGACCAGTGTAGGGTAGAATCGCGGATCGTGGGAAAGTCGTTGCTCGGACTCCAACCACCACTACCGGTGCAGATAATCTCGCCTCGGCCAAGACCCATGGCACCTGCTCGTTCTTCTACCCGACGCCAGCACTCCGACTCTGACCAGAACTACAACAATGATCTTTTCATCGACCCAATGCTCGGTAGTCCCCTTGCTATTTATATTGAGAAGGATGTCGTCGACAAGGATACAATAGCTGACCTTATTGTGGTTAGTTCTCGCTGTCGTTTTGTGTTAAGGTCCTATGACCTATAACGCGTCTGCAATTTTGCGCATATACTGACCTACTTTGCTAGAAACATGGAGGAACAATTTCCCCTGGCTATAGCGGCGTGCCCTACATTCTGGGTACGTGCCGGAGCTTGCGTTTTGGAATATACTCATAAGGATATAATTTGCTGTAGTGGACCCTCAGAAACCCTCCGGCCAGAACCTCTGGCGCCAATATGCGGGTAAAAAGGGCAAATTAGTGCTTGACGCTCGTTGGGTGCACGAATGCATCAAGGCTGGCCAGCTTCAAACTGTGCACAGCAGCTGGGCTGGCTGTAAAGTGACAGGCAACGAAACGTATGCACCACTTTCTTTTAGAGGTCCGCTTTTGACACGGTGAACGAGCAGATCGACGCCTGCTTTGCCGCCGCCCCCGGCGCCTGTCGAGATGCAGGTTATGCAGCCGTCGATTACAACCCTTGCTCAAGGCCAAGGTCAAGGGTCGACGCATGGTAATCGTAAGCGTATGCGCGAAGAACAGGTCGCTCGTCAACTTCAAGCCCCGCCATCAGCTGCTGCCCCTCAGCCTATCCAACCCCATCCAGAACAGGCCATGGCCACGATTCCTACTGTCGAGTCACTTGTACATGCTCAGGCGTTCAATTATCCTGTCTACAACCCTCCTCTGCATCCGCCGCCGCGCGATTTGCATGCTGCCGCTGCTCCACAAACCTGGCAGAGTTCGGGTAGCATTGCACCGCAACAAACACACATTACTCAACCACCCCAGATGATGCCTCGTTCTCCTGCATACCCAAGCCGCGAAGGCAATGGGTGGAGTGAATATGATCATGCCGCACATGGAGGCCATGCATTGGCGCCACCACCAGCGACATATGATTACGGATATCTAACGAACCAAGCACAATATTATGATCCTGCTGCCGTGGGTAGAGTTGCCTATGGACGAGTTGAAGAAGTTGCTGATTCTTTGGTAGTATGATCAAACGCAGTATGAGCAGCAAACCGCATATATAAATGATCCAACAACGGCAGCGACCACTTCTCACGAACCTAACACTGTACCTGAGCCTTCTCCAATACCTGATGACACAGGGAAAGAGACAAGGGGCAGGAAGCGTGGGCGTGGTCAGGTTGGCTTGGTGTTTGCTTTGAAACCGTATCATGATTAACACTTCCTTAGATGACCCCAGCTACCCCAGCTTCTGCACTTGTTGTCAACCGCAACCCTCCTGCACGATCTCCAACTCCGCCGACGCGTGTGATCAAAAGCACGTACGGTGGAAACCTGTTTACTGCTGAAGATGTGATGTACCTCAAAAAGTACATTGACTATTGTCAAGAACAAGGGCTAGTACTGAGGTTAGTAGAAAATTTAGTTTTGTCTTGTCTTGTATGGGATGTTGAATTCTAGATAGCTTGCGCGAAATCTGCGAAAGGATTGCTATCAAGGCCCCACATCATACGTAAGCTTGCATTTAGCAGAGATTATCCTGGCTCAGTGGCACCAGATTCTACTCCTGGCGTCGATACTGCAACAAGCATCAGATCCGTCTCGGAGGCTACGTGATGAATCCGGACCGCTCTGAATCACCGAACATTGTTGCAGACCAAGACATGGACGACGAGGAAGAGGCTCTGCAAGGCGGTGCAGATGGCATGCATGTGGATGTAGGGCAAGAACATGTCGGACACTACACACGTAACCGATCTCCTACCCCGCCAAGAGCTCTGTACCGCAGTACCACTGGGAAAGGTGTTGCTTTCACGCGCGAGGATGTCCGCTTCTTGACACGTTTTATGGATTATAGAAAGTGAGCAAAGATCCATATGGTTTATGAGGAAATTTTAACACTCCCCGTGTCAAGATCGCAAGGAAAATTTGACATGGTAGCGTTCTGGAAAGAAGTGGCCGCAAAGGTTCGTGTGTTCACACTCTGTAAGACACATCGACTCATTGGCAATTGCAGGCTCCGCATCATTCTCGTGCTTCCTGGATGAAATACTGGCGGCGGCACAAACATGAGCTGAATCGCTCCGAAGGTGACGACCCTCTGCCCGACCCTCCTGACAAGAAGATGCGCTATAGTCGTGAAGATGACAGCTTACTGGCCAAGTACTTCCTGACTAAGCCGGAAGGAACCTCAGACAAAGTGTTCCAGCAGTTTGGAAGGCTGGTACGTTCTTTTTCGATTTCTGGTTGTGATCAACGTGCCTGACTCATCGCTAGTACCCACACCATCCTTGGAAAGGATGGCAAGAACATCACCGAATTCATAAAGCCAAAATTGAACATCTTATGCAGCTGATAGCTACCGGACAAGATATCAACGAGTCGACCGTCCCTAGCGAAGAGTAATATGATCTTTCATCATGCAACTGTATAACTTTCGTATAATGCTTTCAATATTGTATATGTATTGGTTCATTTGGGAATGTATTGTTCGCTAGCTTTTAACCATCTACCTAACCAACATGTCGAAGAGCTATCTCACGGACGAGCAAGTTGACCGGGTATGGCCATGAAAGTCATTCAACTACGTACTTCACACTCAAAACTCTTTCTCAGTTCTACAAGAATGGGTATGTTCCGCAAGAGTGTGGAGTGTAGATCTGTTCCATGATCCATCCAGATACCTCATTGTCCCTGGCTTCCTGACACCAGATGATACGCAGGCTGTCCTAGCGCGGGCGAAACAACTGTTGGAGGAATTTGACATAAATGACCACCCCAAGGTGATAGTTACATTATCGTCCTATTGTCTACGGAACCAACTGATATGCGCAACCAACCCCCTCTATCCACGGTGAATCTGCTGATGTACTATAATCACTGCGGATGACAGACAAAATTCACGACGAGCGATGACAACCACGTTGGGGACGACTATTTTTTGACTTCTGGAGACAAGATGTGAGTTGTCTAACCAGTGTGTCCAGTCCTTGTGCTGATACTTTTGATATCCCGACAGTCGGTTTTTCTTGGAAGAAGACGCGGTAGACTCGACGGGAAAGTTGACGAAGCCAAAGGAGAGGGCTGTTAACAAGATCGGTCATGGTGCGGCGTTGTTCCACCCTCGGTTTCGTCTTTATGGCTGACGAGTTCGAGTACAGCTCTGCACGAACTCGACCCAGTGTTTCGTAAAGTGACGCTCGAGAACGAACGTCTGAGGCAGCTTGTTCGTGATCTCAAGTTTCATCGGAACCCAGTCGGTGTGTTTCTTTTTTTGATTCGGTCTGGGTGTTGTCGAGAGGCTGATGACTCCCCCCTCTTGTTCGGTCGTGGTATTCGCAGCGTTACAGTCGATGGTGATAACGAAGCAGCCTGAGATTGGGGGTGAAGGTGGGATACACAATCTCTTCGCACAGTTGGCTGATCTGGAATGCGATGGTTAGTTCCCGAACACAACGACTCGTGCGTGTCGCTTAAGAGACCGACAAGCATCGTCCTGATTCACGACCGCCTTAACATGATACTATAGAACATTTCTTGCAAGTCCCACTCTCTGATTGTCTCACCCCTCCCTAATACCCTGTTGCAGTACACAGATCCACCTACCGCCCTTGGCTTCTGGATAGCTCTGGAGAAATGCACGTCCGAAAACGGGGCACTTTCTTTCCTGCCTAGATCTCACCTGAACGCGCCCATCATCAAGAGATTCGTGCGTCTCCCCAGTGGTGGTACGGGTTTTGAGAGCTTGGTCACGGAAGATACTGGTCCTTCTGAGAGTCAAAATAAAGGCGAATATGTGCTTGAAGCATGTGAACCCGGTTCGTGTTGTTTCTTGGGAATCACGCAGACGTTGTTGATGTGGATACAACTACAGGTGATCTCGTACTCATTCATGGATCTGTCCTGCACAAGTCGGAAAGAAATACCAGCCAGCGTACGCGCTTCGCGTATACCTTCCATATGATTGATTCTGCACCCTATGCGTTGTACGATTCGAAGAACTGGCTGCAACCAACGGAAGCCATGCCATTCTCGCGCGTTCTTCCAGAGGAGAAACCCATTGCGATCAAGGCATGATAGAAGTGTATTAGAATGAGTGTCTGTAAGAGTACGCCTATTAATTAAATACCAGCAGAGGAAACAGTGACTTGTATATCTTGTCTTGTACATCAATGTCTAACATCATTGTCGTTTACGGCCTCCACTCTCCTTCAAACCCGCAAGAGCCTCCGCGGCTTTATAGCGACTCGAGCCTCGAACAGCCCCTGTGGCTTTTGATACCGACGGCGCTCTATATCTATGGCCTCGTGCGATACTTGATGCTATGTATGGGCTCGAATATTGTGGTTTACGAACAATGTCGCTTGCGTGGGCTTTCACAATCCGGTCATTGTGAACGACGATCTTCCCTGGCTGCTGATGCGAGGCAGGTGCGGTAGGTATGATATTGTAATTCCCCTTTCTATCTGGGTGCGATCCCACAATGATACCGGCATGCGGACCATTAGTCTATATGTATACTGTGAATCTCGGGCTACTTCTAGGAGAAGATTGCACCAACCCCTTGAAATTGAACGAAATCACCATGTGGTCTAGGCGGGTGGTCTTGTTGCGATTTGAGACCCAAAGCAGACACAAGGAGCGACGACAAAAGACAGAAGATCGCAAATCGCATGTTTGAAGCACGGGCTATGTTGTTGTGAATTGCCAGTTTTGCGAAAGGGAAGCGGTGTACAACTCACACGAAAGACTGTGGTGAATCAGAGACCAGCTCTGGGGAATGGTCGATTCGTTTCAAGCCTCTTTTATAGCCGTACTTTTAAGCGATCACTCGATCACGCTCCATCAGCTTGGCAAATGAAACAGCTCTCGGTGATCATCTTGATTCTTGAGCTTTGCATTGAATGCGAGCTACAAGTATTCGTTTGCCTACTTCATAGTAGCTTCGTTCCGCCCGAGTACGATAGTGCACGGATCATTTCGTTCCAATTTTTTTTCTTTCTACTTCATGTCATTATCACTTTGTCAGACCTGCCTCGGCTAGCTGCTGAAACGGGAAAAAGAGAAGTTTGAATCAGAGGAATGGTAGAGATCTTGTGCTCTGTGGTGGGTGCCATCGAGAAATTCTATCGATATTCAGAACTGGCGTAAGGGAAGTGATGAGCGAACGGGCACTTACGATTACGTCCGTTAACCATGCTAGAAGTCCATTCTGGCTGATAAGCCTTGATATCAGGAGTAACAAGCTTGTTGAAGCACGTTCAACGTGATGGTTTCCTTGGTTTATTTCTGTCTTCCTTTTATGCCCGGCTGGTCCAGAGGGAATGGTGCAACACCGAATGCCATGATAAACGCATTGAAAGAGTAGTTCCATCGCTTAGCGAAAGACCAGCAAGTTTATCAAAGCTTTTAAGGCATCATCTTGTTTGTTATTTCGCTACTTAAATAATAGTTATTGTACATGTGAATAGTAACAAATGCAGGCATAGCGACGATCAGCTAACATGACTGGTAGGTAGTCGTAGAAGGATAACGCGCCCGTCCTCGCAACTCAAGGCAATCATCGATGATCCCTGGGTCCATTTTGTCACAGAAATTTGTTTGGGAATCCATAACACGGGCATGGGGCTCTTATGTTGAGAAAATAATGCTGCAAAGTAGTGCTGCTCTTGTTCTTTACAGTGCAAGACGGGAACACCATGCAAGAGTGGGGTGTTGGGAAGCTGGACAAGATGTTCGAGCGTAGGACCTTCTGTGGTATGGTTGTTGATAAGGTTGAATGATCGGAAAACGCCCTTGTCGGACTGTACCATGAGGTGCGAATTGTCGGGTAGGAATGTCATTGTGTGAATGTTGGAAACGACGGCGAATGTACGGATGGTTGTGCGGTTAGCCACATCAAACAGAGTGACATGGCTATCGAAGCAGACGGCGATCAGGGTACCGTTCTCTGCAATCGACACTTTAGATGCATCGGCTCTATCATAGAAGGTATGAATGGGACGTAGCGTGTCAAGGCTCCACAGAGTGACACCATAATCCCACCAGTTATCATCCCATCCACCCCATGTAGCAACCAGCACACTGTTCGAGAGTGCAACCGCTCGCACTCCACTAAGCGCTTTGAGAGTTCCACGTAATACCCCATCTCCACCATTCCACAATTTGATAGTCCCGTCATCCGACCCAGAAGCGAACAACCTGCCATCGGGGTCAAACCCAAGTGCTCGAACCGCTGAATAGTACGTTTGATGGCGGAAAATGCGAATGAAATTTGGCTCCCTTGCCGAGCGGAGGGGCAGCGGGTCAATTCGTCGCTTTGTAGGGCTTGTCTCCCACAGTTCAACTGTACTGTCTTCAAATCCGCAAGCTAGTCGTGAGCAATCTCGTGATAAAGTCAACGCAGTGACAGCAGTTGCGTTTCCTGTTGAGGGAGGACCGGAAGTGTCGATACCTCGAATATCCCAGAGGTTCACATTGCCACCGAAGTCCCCAACGGCAAGACGGGTGCAGTCTGGTGAGAAAGCCGGCGGTATATTCACTCCGCCGCGCGGAAGAGTGTGAATGAAGGTGTGGGTATTGATGTTGTAGAGCTTAGTGTCATCCGAAGTTGCGATTGCAAGTATATTGTCCAGTGAGAAGGCCATCATCGATCGTAACATATCGAGTTCTAGAACCTTGATTTTGGCCAGGTGGTCACTGTTCTCGCTCCACAACGTCACTTTATTGTGATCTGAAGTTGCAAGCAGAGATCCGTTTGCTGAGATTGCCATGCGGCCAAATCCACTGGTACTGACGGCGGCAATAAGCCCGCCGCTCTCACTATTCCACAGCGTCAAGTCCTGGGCCAAAGAAACGATCCGGGAGCCATCACCCGAGAATTCGAAATGGCGACTTGATCCGCACCGCAGATCGGCGATGAATCTCCCACTGATCCCATCTCGCAATTTAATACCGATCGGCGACGAATAGGCGAGTCTAGTGCCAGTGGGGGAAAATTCGAGCAGAGACCCACGTCTGCTGCCGTCAAATCCATCGAACCTGTCTATTAATTCTGCATTCTCACTGTCCCATAGCCAAACAGTTCCGTCAGACAACCCTACCGCAACCCTTTCAGATGAGAGAGCCAATGCTTCAATCTTCGACGAAGTAGTAAACATAGTACCGCTTGGGCTCCCGTTCATGTTATAGAGCGTTGCGATATTGTTATGGGATGAAGCGACAGTAGAAAAGTCGTTGGCTACTGCGAACCTGTCACCTGGGATCGTGGAAATGGGTGTGCCCGTGGCTGCGTCCCAGATGTTCAACTTTCCCTGCTTGCGTATGTCACGGTAGTCTACATATTCCTCGGAACAAGAAACAAGCAGAGTGCTATCGAGCGAGAATTTGATGACTTGAACACCTCGCTCATGTCTCAGATTAGCAACGAGGGCATCCCACTTCTCTGGCCCGCCCTCGATGCTACATATCTTGTGCTCTGCCTCTTTAATATACTGATGATATAAGAGGGTATCTGTTGGTGTGAAGGGCAGTGCTGAATAATACGTATGAAGCGCTGATTGTTTGATGATTTCGTAGAACTTTGAGATGAAGCGTAATGCATCAGACAAGAGCCGATGCAAGTCTGAAGACGTCGACGTCTGTGTAACCTCGTTAGATTTTATCTTATGTATAAGGTGAAAGCAAACCGTACCAGTTTCAGGACCATACTAATAGCACGGTGAGCAAAGTCCAAATTTCCGATCAAGCTCAGAACCTCGAGCCAATACAGCATATGTTCATATGCGAACCTTTCCAATCCGTTCATGAGAGCCTCGTCTTCCATGTTTGCGACCTCGAGATGATTGACCCAATATGCGCATGCATACCGAAGTTGTTGTGGGATCTTCTCCTGTATTTGTTCATCTGTTATCCCATCCGCCTTGAGGCCATCCTCGTTACTCATGAATCGAGCAGGATCACCAAGACCCAAAACATTGCGCTTGAGATGCTTGTCCATTATCTGAAAACACCGGATCGTGATCTGCATATGGCGTATCGTTGGGTCAATACGGAGTTTGATGTCCTGGTAGAGCTTCGAATCCGTGATGTAGTCTGGAAACGATTTGTGATAGATGCGTGGTATATCATCATCAAGAAGGATCACAGATCGGAGGTTGACAAGCACCGCACGTAATTCCTCCACATCTATGTCGATAAGGTGGGCTAGCGTGGTGATATGAAGAGGATGTTGAACAAATATGATTGCGCCAACAATTGATTGATAACGATTGACTATTTTGACATCACAGTTGGCAGGTACAACATTCCGAAGTATGACGGTGTAGAATTCATTGAGATCCTCGAAAGGCATGCGATCCTGAGCGAAGGTGCCAAGGAGCCCTTGCATCTGAGCCGCAGGATTAGAAGCAACGTTGTCTAAAATAATCCGTACGACTGTCGATGCAATGATGAAGAGTCTTCCCGCCGCGCGAACAAGAGCGTCTACCTCCTCATCGCTCGCACACCATTGACTCGTTGGAAGACGTTCTTGGACTTTTCCGAGAGAAAGGCTGTCATTGAGGTAAAGCCGTATATCTTCGTCAACAACTTTATCTTCGATGTCTTGCAGGTGGAATATTATATGGCCATCCTGACTGCCGAAGAAACGATCAAGGCGTGGCCGCGGCCGCGTGGTCAGAATGACCTTGAATGTCGGTAAGGCCCGGACAAGTTGCTTCAACCCGGTCAGAACGGAAAGTGCGTCTTCTTCGTCACATTCGTCCAGTGCATCAACGACGACGAGTATAGGTCGAGCATGTGACTGGACAATGCTCTGCAGTGGGTCCACTATAAGAGCCAGCAGCTGTTGTTGAGGACCTTTCGTTATCGCAGCAGATCCTTCATCTGTCTGCAGCACATTCCCAATGGCTTCGGCAAATGTTTTGTTATAGAGACAGAGTTGATATGCGATGGTGGTGAAGAATTTTTTTGCGTTCTTGCGGTCGCTCTCGTCTCGTGAGAAGAAGAAAGATGCAGCCAAGAGATTGAGGTTAGCTGCTCGTGATGCGATGGTGTATGCAACGGTGGACTTCCCAATGCCAGCCAGCCCGGATAGCACGTACATCCTAGACACGTTTATGCTGGTGGCCCATTCTGCCATCTCTCGGAGAAGCGCCACTCTGGTGCCCTCAAAGCAAGGTCCGCTCTTCTTCTTGGTTTGATAATCGTCGAACACAGCTTCTGCACGTGGTAGATCTCTGATCGACTGAGTCTGAGCGTGGAATATTTGAGAATAACTGCAGCGTCGTCATCCGAGAGTACCTACCAGAAAATTTCGGTTCAAATTGTGATTGATGTCTGGCAAGTTGGCGTGGTTGGCTATAAAATCACATATCTACGCACATCGGGTCAGCCCTTGACTGGGATGTATAGCCCCGGCGTACCAAATTCCTTTGAGACTCTGTAAATTGGCCATCTAAGATGTGCGTGAGCTTGTCGGCTTGTGATGAGAGATTGGCAGCCGTGCTCACCGCCAGACCGAATGATCGTGAAGGTCTTGTTGTTGACAATACTGTTGGTCCCGAAGGCGTGGCCACCACCTCCAGTGAAGTGTGCGCTTTGGAAATGAGCACCACCGCCCGTATTAACCCCGGGATTCTGGGTGGAGGGAATTTGATTGCTGGCATTTGACGCCCGTTGTGCAGTTGACATGGACGGTGCCTCCCCTCTCTGCAAAACTCTGTCTCTGCGGATGAGAGGACGTGGGCCTTTTACAATGCGGCGAACATTCGTAGAGATTGGGAAGTCAAGATTGCCTCCGCCTCCGGCCTCTCTGCTCTCGGCATCTCCGTTTCCACGGTTCATGGAAGGTGGTTCTGAAATGAGAGGTGGCACCTGTGAGGGGGGTTTCAGTGGAAGAGGAGGACGACATGTTGGATGTCGATGAAAAGGTCTTGTACACCGTTGGCTAGCAACTTGCACAGCTGACAACAAGGCGTTTGATAGTCCGATTTGGCAATCCGTTTGTTATTCTCTCCTTCTTTCTCTCTCGTTGTCCTCACTCAAAACACGCTCAAAACGTGAATATGGCATGTTATTATGGGAGTTGATGATTGGATTGAATTTTACGATTGCTATGATGTATAGAGAATGGAATGTGTACTCAATTTCGGATCTGTATCAAGCAGATCAACTGAACATGTCGCCGCCTGAAGTGTTCCAGTTCCACTGAATCCAGATGTTGTGTCAATTCGATAGCTTGACGACAGAAGTGTAAAAGCGGCCATCAGAAGTTGAATCCTCTGTCCATATCGGTCCTCGCTAACCACTTTGAACATTCGTGTATAGACCTGCCCAATACCCATCATTATATCCTTATTGGATCTGCCAAAGTGGAGTACCTGTTAGCGAGATCGGGGACATATGATCCTGGATTGGCCTTCCCATCAGATCAAACAATGGCCTAGTAGGGGCTAGGCGAAAGAGTGTTTCAGGGTATGTGCACAGGGACTCTGTTTTAGTAGTGATTTGAGAGTTGGGCGCGCGGCGAGAGACTGGCGAGAGGTGCTGTGAAGAGAGAAGCGATCAATTAAGAGGCATATACATATTTATTACAACATCATTGGAAATAACAGAGTGTCGGGGTTAGCAGAACACTGGCGAAAAGAGACGTCGACACGCACATATCAAACTTGGTCGTACAAGGCATCACCGAGGATGAAGTGACTTGTAGGTGTCAACGGACTGGAGTAGAAGGACCGATCTGAGCGGGTATCCAACAAGCGCAGCATCGCATCCAAAGCGAGCTAAAACCTTGCCATGGGCTGCACGAGGTGCGCAAACGCATGTGCGGCCGTAGAGGACGGAAGCGAGTACACCGTGTAAACAGATGGGCTGCAGAGGCTTTGACGGAGTCCGATCGGGTTGGTGTTGTTGACAATGACATTGAGCAGCCCGGGTTCAACGTAGTTAAACCTGCCCATGCTCCTGCTGCCACCGCTGATGTGCCTTTTGGTATTCATCCCAGTCATTCCGATTGCAATAACTGCACCACATGCACCACATGCACCAGCACCCGCTCCAGGACTCGACGATGATGCTATGGAAGTCGAACCCGACCCAGAACTGGCATTTGGGAGTTGGGATCCAACAATGGGGGAAGGTTGATGGGGTACGATTGTCGTTGTCATTCCTGACAGATCCATGCCGACACCATATGCCGTTGAGGCCGCTGATATTGGTGACACCTGCAGTGGTTGTACCGCCGGATGCTGCTATACCGCCAACAGAATAGATGATGATTGGGTATAAAAGCCAGTGGTGTTAGAAACCACTGCATTGATGTATGCATAGATGAGAGTGAGAGTCTGGTGGTGGCGTATTGGTTGGTTACATTGGTTGTGTAGGCACTAGCCGCTCCTTGTGCTCTCGTTCTCTCTCCTGCTCAGAAGCACAGGTGTCCTTTCTCATCGTCATCGTCGTCGTCGGCCTCTCTTGTCCAGCCACAGGCTTCTGATTCCGCTACTCTTTCTGCTTCTTCCAGGCCTGCAAATCCGCGGCTGAAGGTATATGGTCCACGTTCGAACCCGCCTATTGCACCGTTGGACTACCAGTAGATATAGGCCTTGGTGGGGCAGGTTGACATGATCGTAATGCGTCTATATCCGCCGCCCCGGCTTGGATTGGAGTCGGTAGAAGAGGAGTATGACCAGTTTAGCGATATTGGTACCGTTGACGAGGAGGGCAACTTTGGCTGCACCGGAAAGACCGTCGTCTGGGCTTAACATTGGTGGAGAGCTTTCTTGACGCCTGCCATGTTTGATCCCAGTTTATGCTGCAAAAGGTTTACAAATAACGTTGCAGTCTTGCTTGCGAAATGGCAAAGAGGACCATTGCTTATTCGGCGAAGGCAACATGAGGTGATGCTGGTGTCTGGTAAGCGAACTGATCTGCGGACCATGCATAAGCTCAACGTCTGGAATTACAGATGTCAGACAAGATGTTTGATATCGCTGTCGAAGACGATCCTACCAGGAAAACTGTACGTCTGGCAGAATTCAGGGGACCTTGGCACCAGAACGGTTGGTGTGATATCTGCCACTGCCGCGGTGCTGAGGATGACTGCGGACCTTGCTGTGAGGGGCTGTGTCTTGGAGCCGTTGTGCTGCGATACTAAAAGCGGAGGGGATATCTTTAGGGTGTAGTAAAACGTCGCACAGGGCACTGAGGTTGTCTGTGTAATCAAATCGAAGCATAACCTGAGCATCTGGTGCAGTGACCTCGGGTATAGCATGATAAAGATTAGTGTATCAAAAATGACAATGTACAATACTAATAAAAACAAGGACGATAAACATACAGCAGTCGATCGAAAATCTATCAATAGATCATGCAAATTGTTCGAGAAGTCGGATCCTCGTTGTCGTTTTCATCAATAGTTGTAGCGTTTCCTCCTCTTGTACGAGCCAAATATGCCGACGGTGGCAGTGATGAAGCCAATAATAAGCGCGGCCAAGGCCCCAAGAGTAAGCCAGGTTGCGTTGCCGTAATTAGCTTGGAAACCTTGGGATCTAAACTGGTTGCGCGCAATGCCGAAAAGACTCATGTCAATGATCCATGCCACCAAGGTTATGATAGCAGCAAGACCGCCTAGCAAAGTCATGATGACGGTGCCGGAGCGGTGGTATCCCATCCCACATAATCCGCATAAGAATGCTATTACGGATAACCCAGCCGCTGCGCAGAGTCAGTACAACGTCAAGAAACGCCGATTGCAGACTTACCGATTGGGTGAAGTATCAGCGTTTTTGTGAGATTCAGGATGACCTGAGTTGAGCTGGTGAGCCAAGTCATTAGCCAATAGTTCCCTTGGGCTCGAAAACGACGCTTACTCAAACTTGAAGTAGTCCGTGTCAAAGGTATACCCAATAGACGTTGATGTTCCTGTGTGTCCAAATACACCGAAGTGTGTTGTTTCTGAGCCCGAAGTAACGTCCAGAAACGAGACTCGCTCCCATGTAGGCGAGGATACAGACACCTGAACACAATGACATCGCCAATTGGAGCAGTTCAAGGAAAGAGGACCGTGGACCGCTTACAAAGATTAACAAGACGGCTGCAACAAAGCAAAAGAAAGTTCCTGGTGTCGCCGGACCAGCTGCCATTTCCAATAAGGTATATCGGGGGATAGTCTGGGTAGCCTTGGGTAGTCTGTCAATTTAAAGGCGTGAGCTGAGCAAAGCGACAGAAAGCAGTAAGCACCCACGTACAGTAGAAAAGGGTATGGGTAGAGGAGAAGAGTTAGAGCGCAGTCATAGGAAGACCTCCTATATACCCCCAATGCCGCAAGAGGTAATGGTGACGTCGGTGCGCGTCACAAATTGCTCATGATCCTCCGACCTAGATGGCTGTGTTCTTGTATCCTTTTTCGCAGCTCCCGTGCTGCGAGTAAGCACAGTATTGGTATAGCTTTACGCAGTCGAGAGACTAATCTGAACCCACGCCAAGCGTTTCGTATTTGGTTGGAATTTGAGAGTAAGGAATAGAAAGAGCTGGTTTACAAGTAGTGTGGAGCGAAGGAGCGAGAACCATACGTAACCCACCTTCTATTAATGCACCGTGTGCCTTGCAAACAACACGCCGAAACGGCGTGAGAGTCTCTCGAAGGCCGCTCTCAGTTTCTGTCACCTCTTAAATAGTCGTCCAAAGTCCGGGTCATGGAATACATATATTTATATCCCAAAGAAAAGTAACCCCTCATCGTGTATACATAACAATAAAAAACCACAGCACCCAGGATTCCCGCGTGGTCCCCCACCGTGGTACTAACTAGGCGGCACTCTGGTTAACTGCGCAGATCAGACGGGATGCGGTGCTTTCAGAGTCCTATGGCCGTGGATATTTTGTACTTAGATAATTGCCCCATGTCAGAACCCATCAGAGGACTGCACCTACAATTTCAAATTGTTGAATAGTTGCTAGATTGACTGAGCTCACACATAGCCAATATGGTGATATTAAAACTTTCACTTCACTTTAATGGATGTGATCCCTCAAATTCAAATGAATTCGAAGACATGGTACCAAGTACATGACGTCACAGGGTCGAGCCTACACCGCACCTTCCACGAGGGTTATCCAACAAACTCTTGCCAGCATGACTGCTACTACAAGTACAGCGCCGCACTTGAAACGTTTCCAGCGTGCGATGGAATCAGTTTACGGAAACCTTGAAGACATCACCGACCCGCAGGCCTGGACGCCTCCCCCCAAATCAGGTGGACACCGAGGTCGATATCTTTGGACAGATGCCTTTGGCGTTCTCAACTTTCTAACTCTCCATCGCGAACATACGAGGGCCGCGTCAGATTTTGAACAAATAGACGACAAGTACTTAACCATGGCTCGCCGCCTTGTCCAAACAATTCATGACGTCCTCGGTCGCACGAGAGATGGCAAATCTCGTCTACCAGGGGCAACAGATGAGAATCCACTAGCAGGGGGTTTGCGAATTGGTAAAATTGATGAATATGGCCAAGATGGAGATGGCCAATACCATCACTACTTGACAATCTGGATGTTCGCGTTGAACCGCCTGACAATGGCAACGGGTGACCCCACGTATAACCGACAAGCTGTTGCCCTTGCCAAAGCCATCCACCCGCGGTTCTGCATAAACAGGGCGACCACTCAGCCGAGAATGGTATGGAAGGTGTCCATGGACCTGTCCAAGCCGCTCGTACTGACAGAGGGTAACCTCGATCCAATCGATGGGTATGTTACCTTCCGCCTGCTGCAAGCGACTGCCATGCAGCATGGAGATGGCAGAGTCCTCGAAGACGAGATTGCAGATTACAGGCGCGTTATGGAACGCAAGGGAGAACACTTCGTCTCCAACGACCCCCTCGACCTTGGAATGACGCTGTGGACTGTTCATTGGTTCGCAGACAAGGAAGACTGGGCCACCAAGTTGGCAGACCGATGCTTCGCACAAATACGTGCGCTACCTGTTTTCACCTTTTCCTGGTGTTAAATCATTGATAAGGCAACTTATTCGGAAGACAACGGTACTTGGAGAGGGATATAGCGTATCGACTTGCATTTCGAGAATTTGGCACTTGCCTGGGCATTCGTTGCCATTCTGAACGTGCACCCGACCTTCAGAAGTATGGAGAGGCAATTATCAACGCATGGGAACCTGTAATGGGGGATGTGGACGAACTCCAGCCCATTAACAGGGTCATGTATGCGGCAGCTTTAGTTCCTGAGGGTAAGTACATCGTTGCGTCCACCAAGTAGCACTGACCGGGTTTTCTGCGCACTCAGCGTTTCGTTCTGGTTATTTTGGCGCAGAACCAGAAGCTATTCCTCGGTAATGCGCCATCGAGAGTAAGGCTATATCAGGTCAGAACTTCGCCTGAGATTGATAATCTCTTTGGAAGGTAATACGTTCAAGACCTCCACCACGGTTGATCAGTTTAGTTTGTTCATGAGAAGGATGTGCCATCTGAATGTGATATTACACTCAGAAGTGTGATCTTTCCTTCAGACTCGGGTAACGAGAATAAGTTATTCTTGATAGTTTACAATCGCTAGTCTAGGTCTTCTACGCGCTTTCATGCTTTAGAGACATTAACAACAGCACCATGAACCAGGGCTCGAGAGTACGGGCAAGCCTGTGACAGCATAATAATTGTCAGTTAGCTCGGGAGTAGAGCATTGAACACGTACTTCATGGGCGGCCTTCAACAACTCATCGTCAACGCCCTCAACCTTGATATCGACTGCCAAACCAAACCCGGGACGCTCATTTGGGACGCCCAGGGACACCGAAGCATGAACTACGGCGTTCTCTCCCAATTTTGCCTTCCCTTGTTGTCGGGCAACAAGCTGAAGAGCGCCGAGGAAGCAAGCTAAGAAAGACAATGCGCTTATATATAATCTTAGTTTCTCCCAAGCGTTGTTCTACTCCGTACCTGAGTATCCCATGGCGAACAACTGCTCTGGGTTCTCTCCGTCTCCAGTTCCCCCAAGCTCTTTGGGAGTCGCCAGCTTCAGCTTGAGGCCGTCGCATTCTACTTCACCATTGCGACCTAGCCCTGATGCAGTCGCGGTGGTGGTGTACTATTCGAGAGAAAGTCAGTGACGTGTTGGGCAATTTCATACTATGAAATCAATGGAATGTATGTACCTTGACTTCTTTGAGAGTCATGAGTGATCGAGCGACATAATTGAAAGAGTGGCGACCAGTGGTGGCGACAGGGCGGGCGGAGCGGAAAAGGTTACGGGCAGCGATGTTCAGCATGATGTTTTGGTTGAGGAAGACGTCGGACGTGCGAAATCTCTTGGCAAATTACAGCTCGCTCAATGATCTCTACTCAAACGTGTTAAGAACTTCAGTTACAAGTGAAATGAGTATGGAAGACAACTCAAAGTCAGGACAGACTAGATATATAATGTCGGCTCGGCATGAATTACGAGGACAACATTATAAGGGCTTGCGGCTCGTGCATTTGCGATTTGCCATCACGCTCAAGTTATAAATTACAGTTACACTAGTCGCAAATTAAAACACTCTTCCAAGGACGCTGCTATCCGGGGATTGTACAAGGTGTGCCAAAGACAGAATGATTCTGGAGTTTGTATTTCTGAGCGAACTATTTAGGAAGTGAGTACTCACCCTCGTCCTCGTTGATGAATATTTGAACGTTCTTTACAAACAAGTATGTACTAAGGTTGAATTATTTACTGTTCAGCTCGTCTTGGCTATTAACTAGACAATCATTTCTATAGGTGACGTGATGAACAGTCGTTGCATTGAGTCCAATTACCATTCATCGACATCTTCCTCGGCGTCCAAAAACTTCACCCTGAGTATATAGCGCAACTCATTGATCTCATCAATACTCGCATCGTACTCCTGTTGCAGTGATCCATCGTGATCATAGCAGTAAAGGTGGACCGATTTGAACGGAGTAGGCTTAAATTTTGTAGCGCTTTTTTCTTTCTTAGTAGAGGACCGCGATTTGACCATTTGAATTAATTCCCCTATTTCATACGTAAACTCGGATTTGATTGTCAGTTCTTCAAGGAGCGGCCCAATGGAGCCTGCTCCCAGCTTTCGAATCGCGTCCACCGTAAATATGGTATGTTTCGGGAGTTCAAGACACCGCATTGATGGCATACTTGCCAAGAGAGCTCCAGCATCGACCTTGCACGTGAGTCCAGAAATAATGACCTTTTCTGGGCGCATGGTGCATACACTCCACATCCTGAAGAGCGTCTGAAGATCGATCGACGCTTGGTCCCAGTCCCAGGTGGGATATTCGAGTGTGAGTGATTTGAGCTTTGGGAGCCGAAGCAAAAGGAGGAAGGAATCGCCAGCGTCCAACGCAATTTTGGGATCTATGTAAACTTTGAATTCTCGCAATTGCTGGCAATGGATAGGCGTCATCTCGGATAGCGGCGAAGTCGCAATTGAGAGATCCTCAGAGACAACCAACGAACAGGTTTCAAGGACAGAGGAACTCGTTTCAAGTATCGTTAAGCAACGATGCACAGGGAGATAGATATCAAGATGGATATGGCGCAGTTGGTGCCACGGTATACGAGAAAAAATCTGAAAGTATTGATCGACCTTCCTAGGTACCAAGCCCGGACGGAGTAATAAGTTTGCATCGAGGGAGAACGAAGTGAGATTGGTGAGCCTGTGAAAGTCCAGCGATACAGTCTCACGATTGTTGGCATCGTTAACATAGCAAAGGCGTAGAACTTCGATGTATGATAGCTTTTCGTCGGACAAGTCCAAGAGATCATGTAGGTGATAGTCCGCAAACATAACTTTAAGATTTTTGCAGTTATGTGGGGCAATCAAGTCCCGGACGATATTCTTGTTGATATCGTGTTGCCAAAGTGGTTGGTGATGGGACAACATTAAACTGGATCCCATGAAGCGGAAGCCGAGAAGGTCGATAAAGCAAGGGAGATCCTTTGCTCGAGACAGCCATATGCGTGGCACTTCTACCATCTTGTATTGGTCATAGCGACGATCATCTTCGTGGAAGGTGACTTTAATCTTGTTCCAAAATTCCGGACTGCCCAGCATGATCTGTCGCCATGCAGAACAGACTTGGGATGCGATGACTTGAGTGGGTGGACTGAACCGCAGAGGAAAGTTCACGGACAACTCCACTCGACAATACAACTCGAATATGGAGCGCAGGACGTCAGCCGGGAGTCCGCATATTGGACCAGGAGCATAAGGGGAGCCTGGTTCGATATCTGATTTGGGCACTTGTCTCGAAACCTGGTTTGTGCTCGAAGGTCTTCCACGAACAAGCTGCCTTTCTTTTTTTCTTCTTCGTCTGTCATCTGAACCAATCATTTCTGCTCACCAAATGCAGGAGCAAGTTGGCAACTAACTTCCTACAATTATATGTTATATGTATAGTAAATACAGGTTCAACACTGCAATTACTCACTGTCAGAAGCCACCGAGATCCTTGTGGTCAACTTTTACACGACCTCGAAACCTGTTGTGAGAGTGTGACTAAGTAGTGGGCAAAAACGATGTTACGTACGGTATCCTATTAGTATTACGTGGTCAGTGGTAAATTACATACCTATTGCCACTACCCTACTAGTAGTACCTTCTTGTCGAATGCACCCTGTGGCTCTTGCAAGCAACGCGTGTTTATATCAAAGCCCATTCAAGAATCAAGTGTGCGTCGAACCTAAACTCTCCTATTTTCAACTCACGCCTCGGACCTCCGAGTTACATACATTCCATGCTACACAACAGGAATTCAGTCAAGACCTTGGCTCCGGTTCAATGTTTCGATCAAGTCTTTGAAAACCTAGTCGAAGGACCTGACTTTGGGATCGGATCCGAGTGGACCTCGATAAACGTTGCATCAAGGATTGCTAGCTAAGATAGGCCTCATTCAAATACGACTACTGTGACATTTTGTGACATACCACGTGATTCACGCGCATCACTGCCAACGTCGTCGTCGTCGAGCACCGTCGAAACCAAATTCATTCTATACAGCAAGAAATCATAACATAGCCCTTGCAAGATCATCTAATATCGTGTTAGGAACAACTCTGTGCCCCCGGTATTTCTTTGCAGCCCATGCAGCTTGTTGCCCATTGAGGCCCCTCTGATAAGCATCCATAAAGCGGAAGGCTCGGGTTGCAAATCTGGCAACATCGAATGTACTCTCCAAGATTTGCAATGCGAGATCTAGCTGAGCACGAGCGTTTGGGCATCTTCGAAGCGATGATCCGGCAGTAACTCCATTCGGGTGTCGTGAGAATTCTGAGTTCTGAGAACTTCAAACTGCATCTCCAACAAACCACAAAGCCAGATCAAAAATCAGGATCCTGAGGGTCATTAGCAACACTCATAGGTAGATGTCCCCGGAGCCAGTTTTTTACAATGTGTAATTTTCATTGAGAAGATGCATGAATACTACTTATACACCAGCCAAAGCAACGCTAGCATGACAGAATCCATCACGTGATGGTAGTCGTACTTGAAAGAGGCCTATCTTATTTGCAACTGACTACAAGCTGAACCACTCAAGGTAATTTTTGCAATCATTAATCATTAACATTACTTAGTCCCGCTCAGATCTATGTGCTACCAGTGAATCATCTCCCAATATCTTTCCGGGAGTACATTCAGACTCAAAGCGTCCGACGCACCTTGAACGAATACCTCCAGAGGTAGCTCAGCGTTACCACGACCGAGGCGAAACCCGATTATGCTCATTTTTCTCTCCGAATCGTCATTTGGTTGAATTTTTGACGCAGCTTACCTATCATTGTCCTCGGGGGCCGCCTCCTGAATCTGTGCAGCAAGTGCCCGATAAAAGGCGACGTCAGCCTCAGCGAACTGAAGCTCGGCACGTATCTTGTCAATCTGTTTGCGAATGTCAGCTGCGCAAAGGCCGCAGTCTTGGCCATCTCCTTGGCTGTCAGGAAACTTTGGCATGTTTATCATGGGTATGGGTTAGTATGTATATGCGCGCCATATACTAGATATCATGATAGGATGAGGGTTTTAGAGAGCGAGAATAAGGAGGTTTGCAGCCTTAACCTGTGTCAACCGTCAAATTCTAGACTCGACCAGATATCTTTAGTCGCAGGCAATCTTATAGATCATCCGATTGTTTATATTCGATTAGAGAAACATTAGATACTATCTAGTCGCGGGATGCGATAGCAGGTGTATCTTACGAATGAAAAACAAAATGACTCTGTGCGTAAGGGACATCATGATACAGGTAAGAGTGCCACGCGCTAGTACAGCCGTATTTGTACGGGTCCCGATACCGTACCGTCAGTGTGTCAAGAATCGAAACAGCTGGGCCTTTATAAACAAGTATTGCTGAACAGGGCACTCAAGCCCGTCATGCTCTAGTTAGTAAAGCAGCCTGGCTATTCAGTTGCGGTTACCGCATTGAATCATTTATAACCTACTGCTCAGATCATCTTGTCTATATATAGGAACTAGGCAAACATCCTTAATGTCATTTCTATAGGTGTCGAACAATCGTTACACTATAGAGTTCAATCACTATCCATCTTCCTTGTCCAAAAGGTGACTCAGTGCACGGGTCGATGTTCACGCTCGAGATGTGTGCGCTGCGATTTGCGAGAAAACTCAAAAAAGACGTTGCTGGAAAAGGGGCTGCTGAGGGAAACTGCGGCAAAGATTTCGGAATATATCAAAAAAACTGTTTCAGACGCTTTGCAATCATTAATTCATTCCTCCCCTCCGTGGTTCTGACATGGTGCCTATCTTCCCACAGTGTATGTGTCACTCTTAGCGTAATTTGTTCTGAATCTCTGATTGACTCATTCTGATCCTTAGTCAACCCGGCTGACACGCTCAGTAGTGTTGGGAATGGGCCCCCAATAACAGTATATTTCCAACCCATCAATACCGTGCAAGCACATCGTATTAAGGACGCTAAAGAAGCACCTGCAGGAATACGAGATGAGATGCAAGCGATGGTACAAGAACTTAGGGATGAAAGCAGAGCCTTATGGAAACAGCTTGAGGACGAAAGCAGAGCCTTACGGAAACAGCTTGAGGACGAAAACAGAGCCTTCCGGAAACAGCTTGAGGAGGAGGTTGGTGCCCGCAAAGCGCTCGAAGAGGCGATGGAAGATCTCCGACAGGTATGCAATATGCTTGCCGAGTCTCACTATTTCCCCTCTTATTAATATTACATTTACCAGATGGTGCTCATTATCACACCTCTTCACCTCCGGGCGTTACTAGATCGAGCGCGGAAGAGGATACTTGTCATATTAGATTTCGGTGGAACCTGGGAAGATCTTGCTAACCATCAGAAGACGGAGGCAAGATTAGTTAGCCATATCTGTGCCAATGTCGTGCAGTTGGAGCGAGAAGTGGTGAGATTTGTCTGTTCTAACACCAATGTTCGCCGATTAGGCAACATTGCTGCGCACAAGGCAACCAAAGAAGACATCGAAAAGGCTGTCAAGACACACGTAGAGCAGGTGACTGCGAAAGAGCGGGTACTTTTAGAGCAACTATTTGACTTCACTTTCGGAACTATTCAATAACTTTCTAGTACTACTTCACAGTTCTTGGGTGCCTTAAACTTCTTGATCCCGTTACTTCGTTCCACAGGCGCACCGCGCACGGCGTAGCCATTGAATGGATGTGTGAGACTTACTATGTTCTGTCTATTGGCACTCCGCAGTCAAAATCCAGCTTATCGTATTCATTCACACCATGGCCTGATATATCGCCCACTTGTTCACTCGTCCTGCATCATAGGAACGCGGGATTTTACTCTCAGTCGCCAGGAGTCAGGATATAGCCTAAGGTCTTTCGGGTATGCACTCAGCTCATGTCAGATTGTCAGGCCTACTGGCACGAATGAATTATTCAAAGTATCTCAATCATGTGTTTGTTCGTACAACACTCAGGGATACGCAACCCGAGGTTATCGAACCAGACGGTTTTTTGGACAAGCAGCCGTTACTCCTTCAGTTAAAGGCATCGAAAAGCAAGACTATTCAGTTGCTTAGATGTCTTTACCTGTCGTGAGCTACTTCTTGTCACCGTTATTGCAGTGCTGTACTGCATTACTGTGATGCACCTGTTGACCACTCCATTCATCATTTTGAGAAGCAGGTCGATGTGAACGAGGCAAATATTATAACTACTCGTCTATTCACTCTACTCAACGTGTCCGTGACCAGGATAGGAAAGCGCAAAACGACATCTCGACCCAAGGGAAGCTCAATAAGCGCAAATCCATTCAATTTGCGGATGCGGAATCAGTCGTTTCGAATACTTCTTCAAAGACTAAAAGTTGTCGTGAAAAACATTCAGGAAGAAACAAGAGCGCAGGTGCCGGAGGATATAATGGAAAGAGTGGACGAAGCAAAAGGTAGGCGATGCACATCCTTAGAGCCTGGAGCTGGACCCAAGTTCCTGGCCAGATTCCTAGTAGTGGGCTATATGAACGACATTTCGGAACAAACCCAACGGTCTTGACAGAGTCAGCCCGCCTTGCCGTGGATAGAAAGGCTTGGATCACATCAAAAGAAAATTACGGAAAGCTTGGTTCAGCACTGGTTGAGATACCTGAGAGTGGTGAAGATGCCATCACAAAATATGCATAAACGATGCGAGTAGCAGCTTTTCCTTGTCAAGCTAATCCCTCAGCCTCTCTTAGATTCTGGATAAGCTGAAAGTTCCCTTCCTCTCTCAGCGAAGCAAACAATCGGCAGGTCGGCTTAATCCTTTTTCATACTATGGTTTCAAACGCTCATTCTCTTATTAGATTGGAACGAGGATCAATTATCATTGTTATCAACACGAAGAGACCGGTATCTAGCATCTTCGTCGCTGCATTTAAGAATGTGTATTCCAGAAGCTGTCTCTTTGCATGCACTCAATTCTTTCTGTGCCTAACTATATGCAGAAAACGCCACCGAATACTGAAAAACAACGAACGGCTTGCCCATGCTGCTCAGACCAACCCAGATTCATGAATCCTTTTGGTAGTTGATTCAGGTAAGACAAGACGAACTTGTATAGCTGTCAATACTCGTTGTCAAATATCCAAAAGAGTAAAGACGAACCTTAGCGTGGTCCCAATTCTGCATCGTGAGAGCTTCCATCTGATCCACGATGAGGATCTCAATAGAAGACAGATAATTTGCTTCCTTACCAGTTCCGAGTCATGAGAGGAAAAACATGAAGCTTTTCTTTTTCAATCGATCTTCGCAGGCCAAGTGGGCTAGCAATGATAGCGTCCGAGTCGTAAAATTCAGAAAACATCAGGAAGGAGTATGAGGACGGAAAGTCGAGTGAACCCTTGGTCTTGGACGTCTCCTGGGGGTACCTTCCACCTGGTCCACATTTAAGTAGACACTTTACTTTGCGTTCGGGCGACGTGCTGAAACGGCGTGAGAGTATATCTCTGTCCGACCTCTTAATTAAATAGTCGTCCAATGTTCAGGTGATGGAATATATATATGTGATGCCAGATTTATTTAAATCCTAAAGGAAAGCAACGCTTCATAGTTTACGAATAAAAGATCACAGCACCCAGGATTCCCTTCAAGTTTGGTGTCTCTATTGTTCCAACTGTTCTTGGTTGATGTGCTTTGCAGCTCTGACGGGACAATCAATCGACCAGTGGAATTCCTTGCAATAAGGACAGTGGCTCTGGGGCTTGATCTCGGCTCGTTTCGTGCAATCGTTGACATGGTGGTTTCCATTACACGCGTAGCACTTGAGGCGGCTTTTGTTCTTCGCCTTGTTTCGCTCCCTTTTCCGCCTCACCCTCTCTTCAAGCCACTTCTCCCTCCTTTCCCTCCGCCCAGTTTCCGCGCCAGGAAGAAGGACCTGTCGTTTCCATATCCGTTCCATGCTATCCCAGGACAGACGGAAGTTTGCAGGGTGGATGTGCCGACCAAGGCAGGAAAGGTGAGAAGCGAAGTGAGTGGTGTAAACGGTTTCCGTGAGGATAGCGAGCCTGACATCCCGTATAGTTAAGCCAGGTATTTTGTATGGGGCGCGGGTAGATATAGGTGGTGATACAGTACCAGCTGGAATAAGTTCACTTTCCCCTGGTGAAGGTTTAGAGGACTCGGAACTTGCGGGTTGCGGGGGATGTTGACGAGGTTGTGGTTGTTCCTCTTCAACCCATGTCGGTCGCCTCGCAGAGTCAGTCTGGGTTGTTACTGTTACCGTGAATGGGCTTCCGTTCGCAATAATCACAGAAGGATGATGCTATGGGCGCCGTCTTAGTCTCATATCATATGCCCCGTGCGGTTGATCACTCACGTTCTCAGCTTTAGCTACTTTGACCAGTTTGAGGAAGAACTCGACTACCGAGTCATAGTCCTTGAACTTGTACTTTGCTGAGAAAAGCATGGTATATCGTTCCCTTTCTTCATTCTTCTTTTCCTCCTCTTCTCCGGCTTTTGATCCTTTCCCATTCCCTGGCCTAGTCTTTGGCGGTGGGGGTTTCCATGGCTTGAGACTTTGACCCCATCCGCGGGTATACAGCGGATAGACGTAAGTGAGAACGTCGTATTGCGTTATCCATGGCGTCGGGTACCCCTTCACTGGAGCTGGCAATGGTGGGATAGGTTCTTCTTCCGGACTATCTTTCAGTGCGTTTGGCTTTGGCCCAGAATGCCGTGGCTTTGATGAGTCGGTTACACTAGGTGTTTCCAGCATCATAAGTTGAGAGACCATATCGGCCATATGCTCAAGTACATTGGCTTTGCGGGACGCATAGCGGACATGCAGGCATGGCAGAGAGAATGAGGTTAATGCTATGCGCAACGCGCACCGCGCCAACATGCGAAATCAACATAAACAAACTCAAGAGTTGCAGGAGCCATTTTTTATGGAATGGGTTTATAGAAGGACGCGAACGCTGGAGGTATACCTCTACATATACGGTATGGTAGTAAGAGGAAGAATGAAAAGAGACCCGAACGGGCCAAGTCGCGCAAAACCAACTTTACGAGTGCAAAAACTACGGCCAAACTCTTAGCCTGCCCGGCTTATACACAACAGTCCATTCATACATCCTGTGGAACGTCGGGGTCGAGAGTGGGGGAATCCTGGAAGCCTTCCAAGTCAAAGACGTGGATGTGCAGTGAAAGCGTTGCACTTCGAAGAGTTTCTTCATCTTCCGTGGATTGAAAGTCCAATGGCCATGATGGTCATTGACGGACTGCGCCTCCTGGAACGCAGTCCTTCGATTTGATATGCCGATGAAGCTGTATGAGAAGTCAAGGCTGTGAAGCAAAGTCGTGAATCCTTGATCTTGCATATTCTCCCGTGGCGAATCTGGGTTGCTCTTTGCAGCATGGGTAATTCGTTCACCTCCAATACTCAGCGGGGTTTCCTCATATAGTTAGGGGAAGAAAAGGGGCGATGCTAAGTGTGCATCCCTACCTGAGAATATGATATAGTGCATGCGAAGGGATTGCTTCTCAAGTTCACGGTTAATATCTGGCATAGCCGGGGGACACTGGATACTGATAGTCTCATTGTAATGGTAACATGTTTTGTTCCGACCTAGATAAGAAAGAGCGCTGAAGCAATGTAATGAAACAGACGCAGACTGACCGCGTGCTCTAGATCGGCAAGGAGACTCGAGAACCCAATGAAACTGTTTTTGATGCACGTTTGTAATGGGATCTTCAACGCCCTTCGGAATCGTAACGTTACTTTTCCATCTGCGGCCATTAGGTTGATTTAGTCACGACCGTTGAAATGCTGTTCGAATTGACCCCTGGAATCTGTAAATTGGCAATTAGTATCGTGGCTCAAGGACGCGCACGTAAATACCTCGTCTATCTCCTACACCAATTGCTTTGATGGTATCGCCGAATGAGTTAAATGTCACTCTTGTTTCGGATGATGTTGATCAATAGACAAAAACAATGTGCACGTGCTGGCGCGTCGCGTTCCGTCAACGGCGACTCCACCACCAGACTACCATCCCCGAGGTTGACACTGACGGCCCTATATGCGCGTGCTCTGTGTCGCTGAGAAGCCCTCCATCGCAAAGTCAATAGCTCAAATACTCTCCGGTGGCCAATTTCATACGGTGAGACGCTCTTCTCCACCTACCATGCCGTACTAATGCTCAGTCTTCCCGTTATTTTGTCTAGCGCCCAAGTAGATCGCAGTACATCAAGAACTATGACTTTGATTATCAGTATACTCGCGCATCATTTACGGTAACCTGTGTAGCTGGTCACCTCACTCATTTTGACTTTACCGAACGGCATCGTGCCTGGCATTCATGTGATGCTTTTGAACTGTTCGACGCGCCAGTCGTGGCGCAAGTAGCCGATACCAATAAGGCCATTGAAAGCAACCTTATGCAGGAAGCAAGGAGTGCCAACACACTTATGATATGGACCGATTGTGACCGTGAAGGAGAACATATTGGATTGGAGATAGTACAAGTCTGCAAGAAAGCCAAACCGAATATCTTCGTCAACCGTGCTAGATTTAGTGCCATCATCGCACAGTAAGGATTGTCTATTGGTTACAATGAACTATCTGGACTAATCGTTGGTACTCAAGGCAAATACATTACGCTGCACAAAATCCAGTCAACTTGGACCAAGCACAAGCTGATGCTGTCGAAGCACGCACGTTGCTGGATCTCAGAATTGGTGCCGCTTTCACCCGCCTGCAAACTCTTGCCCTGAAGAATCAAGTTGCTCAACTTACCGAAGGTGGTGTCATATCCTATGGTTGGTTCGCCACAATATGCCATCTCCATTCATTAAATCCCGATCTTCAGGACCATGCCAGTTTCCCACTCTAGGATTCGTGGTACAAAGGTACAATCAAGTTGCGGCCTTCGTCTCAGAGAAGTTCTGGTACATTTACTTGGGCTTAAAATCAGAAGATTCGGAAAAGGAAACCCCATTCACGTGGAAACGTGGACATCTGTTTGATGAACAGGTGGCAATCGCTTTTTACGAGCATGTAATGGAGCATGCAACAGCGAGAGTTACGAAAGTAACCAACAAAGGGACTAAGAAATGGTACGATCTACGCACATCGGTTCGTTCATCGAGCTGACTTTCTTGTAGGAAGCCGTTACCTTTGACTACCGTTGAACTACAGAAAGCAGCATCAAGACTTCTCAGGATGAGCCCCAAGAAAATCCTCGACGCATGTCCCTGCATTTTTCAACTTGATTATCTGCTCATGTTCTCTCTAGACTGCAGAAAAGCTTTATCAACAGGGGTTTGTGTCCTATCCGCGTACCGAGACGGATCAATTCGATCCCCAATTTGATTTCATGTCTCTGATAGAGAAGCAAACGGCTGATCCAGCATGGGGCGAGTTTGCAAGATCGTAAGACATTTGAAGCTACCACATTCAATGTATCTAAGTCTTCTCTCATGAAAACAGACTCCAACAGGGAGGATTCAATACTCCTCGAAAAGGCAAGAACAACGACAAGGCTCATCCGCCCATTCATCCCACAGCACATGCTGCAAACTTGAATGGCGATGATAAAAGGGTATATGAATTCATCACTCGACGATTTTTAGCGTGCTGTTCAAAAGACGCTGAAGGATGGCAAACGACAGTTGAGGTCGATTACGGAGGCGAAGAGTTTTTCGCTACTGGTGAATTTGTTCCTGTTTCCGGTTCTGGAAGTCGAGTTGATGCGATTGACATAGGACTCGTTGTATTGGAGAGGAATTATCTCCTTGTTTATCCTTATGACAAGTGGACTGGAAACGTACTCCCACCGTTCGAAGAGGACCAAGAATTCCGTCCTTCCCTCTGCCTACTAAAAGAGGGAAAGACTTCGAGCCCAAGTTTACTAACGGAAGCAGACTTGGTCTCTCTCATGGACAAGAATGGAATAGGTCAGGTTGTGCCTTCCCCATGTTACGTTCTCACTAAAATTCACTGACAGGGACGGATGCAACAATTGCTCAGCATATTCAGACAATTATCGACCGTGGCTACGTCAAGGAGCGAATGGAAGGGAATACGAAGTACCTGATTCCGTCGAAGCTCGGGCTTGGATTGGTCGACGGTTACAACAAGCTCGGGCTGCAGAAGAGCTTGAGTAAACCTCAGTTACGACGCGAAGTATGTACTGCTCATGTGAGCCGTCTCAGTTACTCATGAACCACTCAGACTGAGCGTAGTATGGTCCAAGTTTGCGAGAGGACTAAGACTAAGCACGACATGCTGGCGCAGACAGTGGAACAATATAAAGAAATGTTCATCATAGTGAAACGTGAATTCAACAAGATTGTTGCTGTAAGGACAGGTTATTCCCCATGCATTAATACTGAGTAAGCCAACTTTCCAGAGCGTGCGCGGTTATATGGATCTGAATGACCCGGAAGACAACCTTCCCAGGAGAGGCGGAGGGGGAGGAGGAGGGGGAGGAGGACCAGGTGGTAACGACGATGGCGATGGCGATGATGGACTGGGGCCAGCACCTAATTCAGAGACTGGGCGCAAGAAACGAGGTCGACCACCCAAGAAAGCGAAACCTCCTACAGGTATTAAAACCACCTGTTAGTCAACTTTGCGCTAACCCAAGTTGTTGAGTAGCCGCCACTGACATACCGCCCAGCCGTCGGACTAAACCAACTAGTTCTATCCGTCGGACAGAGTCAGTACCAGTCAGGCCTGCATTTACAATGTCGTCCAATAACGAAGCTGGTCCTTCTCGGCTTCCAGCCGTTGACTGTTTCTGTGGCGTACCCGCTGCTATCAAAGTAGCCAACTCTTCAAAGCAGTATTACAATTGTGGTTCAGATAAGCAGTGTGGTTTCTTCCAGTGGACAACCGATCCAGTCTCGCCCAGTGGAGCAGTCCCTCCGGTAGTACCAAGGAAGAGACCGACGTCGACGGTAGGTTTTCGCTTCTGTTCCATTTTGTCGCGTCGACGCTTTGCAATAGATGCAAGAACCGGATCCAGGCGACAATGCTGCTGCTGCAAGGGCTTGTGCCTGTGGCATTGCAGCCAACTTACTTGTCGTCAGAGCAGATACAGCGAATAAGGGGCGCAAATTTTGGAAATGTTCAAAAACGGAAAGTCAATGTCAATTCTTTGAATGGGACGATGAGCCTCCCAGGGTTCCCAACGCACCAGGGCAATCGGGCACAGGTGGAGAATGCTTTCGAGTAAGTTGTTGAGCTCCATTTTGGCAACGCGTTGAACACGTCTATACAGTGTAACCAAGTTGGGCATTGGGCGAGCGGTAAGCCCACACATACAACCTTTGTTGCGCCTCGTGACAATACCTTAAAGTATGTCCTAATGATCCGGGTGGTGGCAAGCGAGCTCGCAGTTTCGGATCTGCTGTGAATTCAGACACAGCCCTTGGCCCTTGTTTCAAGTGCAATCAGGAAGGTCATTTTAGTAACGGTGAGGATAGAAAAACTTGATATGCATCTCCGATTATTGAACAGGCTTTAGAATGCCCAGGCGTCAAGACTGCATACAAGAATGTGTCGACGACTTTTATACCGACATGCTACAAATGTGGCACCAAGGGGCACTACAGTACAGGTACGCCGCTGTTTTCTGCATCACAGGATAACCCAATGACATGCGTAAGACTGCGGTAATGGTGGGGCAAAGCAAACCACATCGACAGGAACAAGGGGTGCTAAGCGAGGGAGAGGTTCCAGGGGTGGGAGACGTGGACGCCCTCCAAAGAATAGAGCTATTGCCGAAGACTTCTAAGGCAGGGGGTTTGTTGGTCTAGCTTCCACTGCTACCTTATGCTTCGGTGGCTTGCTGATTGTTCCCTGGAATACTACGATGGCAGACCAGCGGTCACCGTTGTATTAGCTTGTCAGTTTCCTGAGTGCCCTTTTTATCATTCGTTTTATCTATCTTGGAAGACAAGTACATAACTTGTAAGCATGTGGAGGTACAACCTACTCTAACCTACTGCGCATCAGCAACATCGGATCATCGCATACTTGTACAGTAATCAGGCCGCGGCACAAACAGTTTGTTTACATACCATGATAACCATCATTCTTTTTTCCTGTGCTCCGTAAATGATGGGAACACATCACATCATGCATACATGCACTTCCTCGGCAACGCTTTTGTACATAATCCCTACGATACCCTCTCTCGTTGGCAACCATGGCATCTGACAAGTTCCCCGAGAAGGCAGACGTCTACGAACATGTAGAAGGCGGCAACGGCAAAGAGATTCAAATTAGCGACGAGGAACGTAGGCGGGTGCTGCGCAAAATCGATGTCCATCTTCTGCCCTTCATTTCCGTC
Organism: Amanita muscaria Koide BX008; assembly: GCA_000827485.1. Lineage (NCBI taxonomy): Eukaryota > Fungi > Basidiomycota > Agaricomycetes > Agaricales > Amanitaceae > Amanita > Amanita muscaria. The sequence goes on from KN818236.1 coordinate 82,895, forward strand.
CTGTATTTACTGTCATTCCTGTGAGTGAGTGCATACGTGCATCGTTATTCCTTCTAACCAGTTGTTTTTACTTCCAGCGATCGTGCAAACATTGGTGAGCGGAATGATTGTTGAAAAGCAGATCACCACTCAACGCGAAACCCTCGGCCAGGGAATGCGAAGATTGCAGGAATGGCGACAGATGCGCACTTGACTGGACTCAGATATAACACTGTATGCGTTCTAATTCTGCGAAGCAAAGCTGTTGCTGATCATACCGTATCAGCTCGCTGCTGTGTTCTTTGTATGTAGTTGATGTACGTCTCGTGCTCCACTGACCGATGATCATTATAGATACCATACGCCCTAGCTGAAATCCCTTCGTGAGCTCGCCCATGGCTTGTGATCCAAGATCGTGTCTTCAGCTTATCTATTGTGCACCAGCAACATTCTTTTGAAACTTGTACGGCCCTCGCGGTGGAGTGTGTTGGACTTGTCGTCTTGCTGAGTTGTTCTAATCTATTTTACAGTTCCATCCATCATGATTGCGTGGGGTAAGTGTTGTGCTTTCGGGCATATTACTTCCGTGACTAACTATGCACACAGGTCTTGTTATGACACTGATGTGCCTATGTAATACGTTCGAAAGTCTGATCGCGTATGTGAAAATTGTGCTCCCTGGGGTATAGTAACGAGATGAACAAGCACTGTAGTGCTCGCGTCTTCCTTGGCCTGACTGAATCTGGTCTCTTTCCCGGCGTATGTCTATTTCATTTCATTCGTCTAGCAATAGCTAAAATATCTATTCTAGGTCACTTTCTATTTATCCCTCTGGTATAGAAGGCAAGATGTTGCTTTAAGAATCGCCATATTCTTCTCCGCTGCTACTGTTGCAGGTGAGTTCGTGCAGGAGTTATTAAGATGTATCTCCTCATCTGTTCACTTTAGGCGCCTTCGGGGGTATTCTTGCGTGAGTATGAGCCATTGTGCCTCGATTGCAATCGTTTACGCTTTGGCAGTTACGGCATCGAGCATATGGAAGGTATTGCTGGCCTTCATGGTTGGCAGTGGATAGTACGTTATGCCTTGTCGATACTTTATACTGTTTTTCACCTTCCGCCAGTTTTGTCTTGAAGGGATTGGTTCGTCTTCTACGTCAGGCGTACAGTCGCTCTGCTAATGCACATCTAGCAACAATTATCGTGGCTTTCATTTCCTATTTTTTCATGCATGACGTTAGTACCTGTTGTATTCGCGTCGTTCAATTGCTTAACTTTAACCACAGTACCCCACGACGGCAACGTTCCTAACAGGTCATGAAAAGCAAATCATCGCCCAGATGCTCAAGGAAGACACACTCGGCCTCGCTACCCATTACGACAAGAAATTTGTTTGGCAAGCATTGCTGGACTATAATTCCTATGTCTTATGCATTATGTACATGGGTTGCCTCATCCCCGTTTATGCTATCGCACTTTTCCTGCCAACTATTATCAATACACTGGGTGAGTACGTAGCGGTCTCTACCTCGATTGTCTTCATATGCATATAGGCTATTCCGCCGCCAACGCCCAGTTGTTGACGATTCCCCCTTTTGCTGTGGGATGTATCGCTACCATCGCAGGTCTGTGCCCAAGTATACATCGGTCTTTGAATCTAACATCCTTCAGTTGGCTACATTTCCGACAAACACAACAAACGTGGCATATATGTCATTGGCCCTTGTGTTGTATCCATGGTTGGTTATATTGTCCTTATCACGCAGACCAAAGCAGGAGTAGCTTATGCCGGTGCCGTCATCGCGGCTGTTGGCGTCTATCCAACGATCGCTGTCATTCTGGCTTGGACAGGGTCTTCTGCTGGCGGCGACGTCAGAAAAGGTGTTACCTTGGCCATTGTCATTGGTTTGGGTAACCTTGGAGGGTAAAGATTTTTTTTGAAGTCGGATTGTGACATTGATCCCACTTACAGAATATGTTCATCTTTCATCTACCTGACGGCACCTCGCTTCTTTGTTGGCCATGGCACAATTATTGGCTTGTTGAGTTTGAGGTAAGCACCATCTACTAGTAACTCCTCGCTGTCCTAAAATGCCTGCACAGTATCACCCTAGCGTTGTTTTGCATGTGGAATTTCAATAGGTTGAATAAGGAAAAGGAAGCGCACTGCGCGATGCACGGTATCGATGACAGCCGAAGGGGCGAATTCGTAGACCTCGGCAGTGAAAGTCCGTTATTCAGGTAAGGCTGTCACGGTTAAAGAATTTCCGCAGGACTGAACCTTGCGGTCCAGGTATACCCTATAATATACTAGTACTGTTACGGTCAACATTTGCACATCTTAATATCATTTTTCTAAACTATGTGTCGCAGGGGCGCTTATCCAGGTACAAATCACGACGCGCGTAACATAAATGCTTGCTCTCATTAGAGGCGGAGCTGATCACAAACCGAGAATTGCTATGCACGTGCAGCTATAATGATCACTGTAGAGCCTGAAGGGCACCCACAGTAGGCGTCCAACTCCTTTGTGAGTTAGCTGTTCCTCTGTTGACATGTCGCGAATTTCGTCAGTATTGGGCTCATGGTATAGCGTTTCGTCGCAGCTGCCTTGGGTCTTCTCCTTTCCTGCTTCTTCTGGTTTTGCGATGCCTGCCGTGTCCACTCACCCCCAAGCTTAACAAAAGCCGCAGGACTTTATATAGTTAATCCTCGAAGGCATCGAGATTTCTTTACTCGTGACCTGCTTCTTGTCGTGTCCATTTACCTCGCTCCATTACCTTGCTTGCAAGGTCTCTCCCACCTGCTTAATTGAAGCCAAAGTTTCACCCTCCCGTGTTTTCCCGCGAGTTTCGATCACCGCTTTCCGGTTTCTGCCGCCGCGTTGGGTTGTGCTTGCCCGGAGTCTCGATCGAATTTCTCAGATTCGCCCTCTGGAGAACACTGCATCTTGCAGCTACGGAGACTGGTCTCAATACTTGTCATCTTTCAGGTTTACTAGGCACCTCTATCTACTTTGTGTATTTCCGGGGCTTACAACTACTACTTAGTTCCTCATATACTGTCTATTTGCTTTCCCATTAGTTTCAGCTTTCCACCAGAGTAGATTCTCTCGATTAAGTTTCTCTAATCTATCGTCTTCTGCCATCAGGTTCAGGTCGTGCACTTGCTGGAACAACTTTGGATCTAAGTCCCGTAGCAAACAGATTGTTCCCCGCCCTGAACTGTTGATCACACCTTGGGCACCGTTCGTAACATCCAGGTCGGTCTCTACATTGCCTGTGACCAGTATCCTTATCCCTTTCGCGATCTCAATCTAGCTGACATCTGCAATATGCGAGTTCTCTCGCCACCGCCAAGTTATACTTATGGAATGGCTGTCACTCCTGGAAAGCGCAAATGCCACGCCAAAGACCCTTTGACGCCAGATATCTCGCCGAAATTTTTCAGAACTTTCACAGCGGGCGAGGTGGAGGAGGGAAAAGGTGAAGAGGACAAGGGTAGAGATACGATTAAAAGAGGTAAAACTTGGTGAGGAGAAAGGTGGAGAGGGGGTGAAGCAGACGAGAAAGAGGACACTGGGACAGCAAGTCAGCAACGTGACCTAAGGTTAGAAAAGGGAGCAGAAAGGGGTTTTCATTGCGAACTGACAACGTCACGGTGTAGACAGTGATGGACAGTGCACAGGACTGGAAATAAAGGTTGCTTACGCTACAAGCAAGGTTTCAGCCGACTCGTCGGCACTTCCCTCGTAGCGATATGGAAGGCATTTCCAACAGTGGAAGTTGGTGTTGAAACTTTCCAATCTTTACGGGAAGATTGAAGTCTCGTTGCAAATTTATTTGGC
>KN818236.1:103457-290114 GCA_000827485.1 Amanita muscaria Koide BX008
CGTTCGTTTTATAATTCGGCCCTGAAGAACGTGGCGGGAAGGATAAGGACCGAGAAGCGCTGGCCTCCAGTAGAGGTGCCAGAGGGGATCGAACAGGCTAATCATTTTCCGTTACTCTTTCTAACTGGGCTCATCGCCTGCCCGCAGAATTTCATTCACTTCGATTGTTCGAACCCAAAAGACGAGGCCAATAAACGATTCCACCACTTCACCACCCAGGTATGCGAAGCTCTCAAAGCACTTCATGCTGCATCTAAATGAGTTCCAGGTCCTTCCTTCAGTTTTAAAATCGGCTGTGCAAAGCACCAACACTGCAATATTCGTACCTTCTTCGTTCGACTTCATTCGGATACAGAACTACTTTCGGAAACACGCCGGGGTATCGTTTACTGTACTGTCCGAGTATGTCACGCACTCTCGCTATATATGCATCAGATGACTGAAATTATACAAGGTACTCCACCAATCAAGATATTGCCCGTGCGCGTCTAGCCTTCTTCGAGGGGAAAAAGTCGTTTCTCCTCATCAGCGAGCGGTTCCATTTCTACAGACGGCAAGTGCAACATCTGTATTGCTTACCGTTCTTCATCTAACCTTTTGCTTCTGTGTAGATACAAGATCAGAGGAATCCGTAACCTTATCTTTTACGGTCCACCAGACCACCCCCAGTTCTTCACCGAACTGCTTCTTATCCCTTTTTGGACGACGGCGTGGAGCCGTCCGACGTTACATGCCGAATACTTTACTGCAAGTACGATTGGTTCAGGCTAGAGAGAATTGCTGGAACCGATGCCGCTGCGGGGTTAATAAAGGGTACATGAAGAGGCCATAACGGATGGGTGGAAGACTATCCACTCGCGATGCTCTGAGCTGGGACGTCCGTCAAACGTCCTTGTACGATGTGGATGGACAATTTGACACTTACATTTACAATAACGATATCGTTTTGTAAATACCCAACGGCATACAGTTCATCTTTCATTATCATGCCTAGGGAATTCGCTGGTATCAACGTCGGAGGTGGTGGGCCGAGCTCGGTCGTGAAGGGAAATCAGGAGGGTGTCAGTGTGTGGAAGATAACGAGACCAATGGTGGGGAAAACACAGAAGACGAGAAAGGCGCGGATATTTGATATTTAACGTCCGAGACGGAAGGAGAGTTTCTAACATACATAACGATAGTAAATGACAGACCACAGGTCCACGATCTGGAAGAGTAGTAATAGAGCCTAAATAAACAGATGAAACGCACTATTGCAGGGAACCACGCTTTGCTCGCGCCCATAACCCGCTGAACATTTTGTATCATCTCTATCATCTCCAGATCCTCAGCCGTCTTGTTCGTAGCCGCAACAACGGAGAAACCCACTGCACCACCACCAAGAGGGACAATTGCGATTCTGCGATAGTCGGGAGGGAGTCGTAAGATGGCAGGCAATGTCATCTTGCTTCTCATCTGTGGTTTCCTGCCAACACCGACCTGGTCGTCTTCAGCCCATCTCAACGCGTCGTCCATTCGCATGGGGATTGAAAGGCAAGGACTCAGAAATAAATTGATGCCACGACTGTTGGCTAAAGTAGGCGACTTGGGAAGCAATTCGCGACTTATCAGACAGGTCGCTGTTGTTGGCCTGGGAGTCATTCCTACAACCGTGAGGGCTAACTGGGACGCTCAAAACTGGGAGAGAATAGGTAAAGATGGTTAACGGCCACCGATGAGACAGCATTACCAAACCTGGATTGACTGGACTGTGCACATGGGGCGTCTATTGCTGATTGAACTAGCGCTGAACCTTAGTAGCTACTAACGGTATGTATCGACGATAACTGTTACTGTGTAGGGTGCATCATTCATGAATCGGTTAGCGAGACTACCAACCGTGGTCATTTGCAGACAAGATATCGAGTACCCATGCTCCGAGCCCAATATCCCAACCTCCCAGCCGACGTCCTCCGTTCCATATTCGAGTTGTATTGTCAAGTGGAGTTCCCTGTGAACTTTCCTCTGCGGTTCAGTCCTCCCCATCTCATCGTTTCCCAAGTTTGCTCTGTATGGCGACAGATCATGCTGGACAATCGGATATTTTGGAACAAGATCAGAATCACCTTCCACGAATGTACACGCTATGACCAGATGGTAGAAGTACCACGTATATGGCTTTCTCGAGCAAAGGATCTCCCTTGCTCTATCGACTTCAACTTCATACAATTCTACTCCCAGTCAACATCACCCCATCACCATCCGCTCTGGCGACACGATATCAACAAGAATATTGTCCGGGATTTGATTGCCCCATATAAATGCAAAAGTCTTGGAGTCAAATTCGCGGACTATCACCTACAAGATCTCTTGGAGTTGCCTGATGAAAAACTGTCATGCATCGAAGTTCTACACCTTTGCCATGTTCACGATACCTTGAAGGACAATGATGAGACTATATCACTTCTGGACTTTCACAGGATCACAAATCTCACTTCTTTCTCTCTCGATCCAATCGTATTTCACCCTTTGGGCTCGCTACCAAGTACGGAGGATAAATACTTTCAGATTTTTTCTGGCATACCATGGCATCAACTGCGCCATATCCGCATCGATACTTGTCTTCCTGTGCTTCGCTGCCTGGGAATACTTGAAACGAGTTGCTCTGTCCTTGAAACCTGTTCGTTGGTTGTCTCTGAGGATTTCTCATTTGCGACTTCGCCGCCGTCCCAGAGAATGCCTATCCATTGCCAGCAATTGCAAGAACTCGAAGTTTGCATAAATCCCGAAAACACGCTGGACGCTGGCGACTCCTTCCTCCTTTTGCTTAGGCTCCCAAAGCTCAAGTCACTCACACTCGACTATCGCGACAAATCCGACGAATTCGACGAATTCGACGATGTCCAAGTATCGACCGATTTTCGGACGCTCTTCAGGATGCATAGTGTATGCACCATGTGCCTAGAAGAGTTGATCATTTCTGGTCCCAATTGCGACGTCGATGCTGGAGCTCTCTTGGCAACCATGCCATCGTTGCGGTGCCTTGAACTCCCGAAAAAGTCCATGTTTACGGTGGACGCGATTCGAGAGTTAGAAGCAGGCGCCATTGGGTCATTCCTTGAAGAACTGACAATGAACAATTCCGGGATTGCGGATGAAGTAGGACAATTAATCCAAATGGTCAAAACGCGGTCCTCTAGTGCGAAAGAAAACGGCACTCCGAAATCGGAGCCTACTCCGTTCAAATTTGTACTCCTTCACTGCGATGATCCTGACGGATCACTGCAACAGGTGTACGATGCAACTATTGATGAGATTAACCAGTTAGGCGTTGAACTCATGGTGAAATTTCTGGACCCCGAGGAAGAATCGGAAGATAGATGGTGATCGATGCGGAACAAATCTGTTTTGAAATTTGTAGGTGACAGACTAGCTATGCCGTACTAGCGCGCACTTTTACCTGTATATCCCTTGCGGTTGACCTGTATCACGCACAGACTTGTTTTGTTTTTCATCCGTACCCCCCTCAGCTTGCTTAGATAGATACACCTGCTATTCCATCGCGAGACTAGATCGTAGACATGGGTTGAAGGAGAACAGCAGGCAGCAGGCAGTTGCAACCACGACCTCATCCAGAGGTTCAATACCCCCCCGCAACCCGCAAGTTCCGAGTCCTCTATACCTTCAAGTTCACCCACTGCAGTGCTGTACAAGTCAGCCTGACTCGAGGTCAGAGCTGTCACGTCAGGTCAGTAGGGTCAGACCTCTTTTGGAAAAGGTTCGCGCCAACTTGACCGCATTGAAACGCAAATATAGAGTCAATGAAGAGTCAAGCGTCCTTTCTCGTCCTGTCCTCGTTCTACTATGTCTAACTCAAGCACTGGTATTGGGGGTATGTTATCACTGACAACCAGTCTTTTTCGAAACAACAACTCATACTACAAGAATGCAAGGTGTATCCGTATCGCCGTGAAAATCTTCGAGTCGGACATCCCAAATATAGAAATTTAAAGTCTAAGTCACTTGACTACGGGTCGGGGTTGGTCGTGTGAGAGTTGTTAATTATTAACCCTGTCTTGACTAGATCGCGCAACCGCGGCGGTGTGGGCCCTGGGGCGTCTGATAGTGAGTAGTAACCTTATACATATATCGACCATAACAGGAAGCCGGTTGTATTTGGTTAGGAGAAATGATTGGTTGCGATGACGAAGAAAGGCAGCTCGCTCGTGGAAGAGTTTCGAGCACAAACCAGCCTGGGGTTTCACGGTGTTTAAGCGAGTTGAACAGATCGGAAGAAACTACTGACTATTGCAGACAAGTGCCCATAGTATCAGGTATCGAACCTTGCCCAGGGCCTCAGGCTCATGATGCTCCGAGTCCAATATACCAAGTCCCAGCTGACGTCCTCCGTTCCATATTCGAGTTGTATTGCCAAGTGGAGCTGCCTGTGACCTTTCCTCTGCGGTTCAGTCCTACCCAACTCGTCGCTTCCCAAGTCTGCTCTGCATGGCGACAGATCATGCTTAGCAATCGGATATTTTGGAACAAGATTAGAATCACCTTCCACGACCACGAACATACACGCTATGACCGGATGGTAGAAGTGCCACGTATATGGCTTTCTCGAGCAAAGGATCTCCCATGCTTTATCGACTTCGACTTCATACGATCCTGCTCGGCCTTAATACATCACCATCCGCTTTGGCGACACGATATCAACAAAAACATCGTCCGGGACTTGATTGCCCCACATAAATGCAAAAGTCTTGGTGTGATATTCGCGGACTATCACCTACATGATCTCTTGCAGCTGCCTAACGAAAACCTGTCATGTATTGAATTTCTACGTCTTTACCATGTTCACGATAGAGACAATCGTGAAACCGTATCGCTGCTGGACTTTCACAGGCTCACCAATCTCACTTCTTTCTCTCTCGATGCAACCATATTACACCGTCCCGGCATGATACCAAGCACGGAGGATCAATACTTTCAGATTTTTTCTGGCATACCATGGCATCAACTGCGCCATATCCGCCTCGATATCTGTCTTCCTGTGCTTCGCTGCTTGACAATACTTGAAACGAGTTCCTCTGTCCTTGAAACTTGTTCGTTGGTTGTCTCTGAGGATCTCTCCATTGCGACTTCGCCGCTATCCCAGATGAGGCATATCCATTGCCAGAAACTGCGAGAATTCAAAGTTTACATATATCCCGAAATTGTGCTGGACGCTGGCGATTTCTTCCTCCTGTTGCTTCGGCTCCCAAAGCTCAAATCACTCACACTCCAATACCCCAACAGTGACCAAGCGTCGATTGATTTTCAGCCGCTCTTCACGATGTGGAGTGTATGCACTATGCGCCTAGAAAAGTTGATTATCTCTGGTCTCATGTGTAACGTCGATGCTGGAGCTCTCTTGGCAAGTATGCCATCGTTGCGGTGCCTTGAACTCCCAAAAAAGTCCATATTTACGGTGGACGCGATTCGAGAGCTGGGAGCAGGCTCCATTGGGCCGTTCCTCGAAGAATTGACAATGAACAATTCCGAGATTACGGATGAGATAGGGGAATTAATCCAAATGGTCAAAACGCGGTCCTTTACTGCAAAAGAAAACAGCGTTCCGAAATCTAAACCTACTCCGTTCAAATATGTCTTCCTTTACTGTGAAGATCCCGATGGATCACTGCAACAGGAGTACGATGCAACTATCGATGAGATCAACCAGTTAGGCGTTAAACTCACGGTGGGGTTTGGGGAAAATGGATGGTGATTGAAGTCATTGAACTCAAGAGTCAATAGCAAATGAAACGATTGTTCGACGCCTTATGGAAATGACATTATGAACGTTTGCGGCCTAGATAAGACGAGCTGAGCAGTACGTGGTGGATGATTCAGTGTAACCGCAATCAAATAACCCTGCTTTAATTATAGCATGACGGACTTACTAATGCCTATTATCCTGTTCAGCAATACATACTTGTTTGTAAAGGCCTAGCTGTTTTCGATTCTTGACAGATTGGACTACACCGTACTACCAGCGCGCACTTTTACTCGTATAGAATTCGACACCTATACTAGAAATGACATTATGAACGTCTGCCTTTCTTATAGACAAGACGGCTCGGACGCGCTGAGAATAATTCAATGTGGTAACCGTAATCAAATAAGCCTAGTTTAATTAAAGCATTACGGGCATGAATGCCTCTGTAAAGGCCTAGCTGTTTTTGATTCTTGACAGACTGGAATATCTTTATGATACCAGACGATGCCCGTTCCGGTCGAAAAGACACACAAAAAGAAAAAGTAAACTTGGGCGCTGGCGTCCGAGTGCCAGTGGAGAATCAGACTCGGCAGTTGAATCGGTAAAGAAGAAGAATTACCTGATGTGCGAGTCGATGGTATTGTTTCAAAACGCCAGTCCTCCTCAATGCTCGTTATCATCATGTTTATAGGGACATCAACAATCGCTACCTTAAACTGGGGACAATGACTACTGTTAATCAATCCGTAGTTCAACTTGTAGCGAGTATTCGCAACAGCGTTTCGACTTCCTTCCAGAGCCCATCCCCGAACTGGGGTATGCCAATGAATCGTACCATGGGGACGATTTTTGAAAGAGCTGCTGCGACTAGTGAATGATCTCGGATTGGCGAATGCTCGACATTCAGCACACGGAGACTTTCGTTTCGAACCCCGCTCATGAGCTTCATGTCATCTTCGGTAATGAAGGCTGCATTGAACGCAAATTCAAGGTGCCTCAATGCACGACAATGCTTGGCGATTGAAATAAGACCTCGTATTGTGCAGACGGGAAGTGGTGAGTGTTCGTATTCTCTGAACTGCAAGTATTCTAGACGGACCCATGCAGCGGCGACAGCTTCAATAGCTGCGTCATCCAGATGAAAACTGTCGCAGTATGCGATAGACAACTTCCTCAAATTCTTGAATGGAAAGAGCGGTTCGAGCAATCCGACCGTCAAAGGATGTGGTTCCAAAGGATCATCCTCTTCGTGAGGATACCAGGAGTCAAGGCATAACTCTTCGAGGGAGTAATGGACCAGGTGTACTTGCATAGTACGAAATAAGGATTGCCATTCTCCTGGGGAGAAATGACAATATTCTTCATCTAAATCCAAAACGAGCGATCGCAGTGGTGATTGGCCCATCATTTGAATTAATTGAAGAGCAAAATCGTAGCGGCAATTGCGGACGATCAACGTATCCATAGCAGTGAATTTCCGCACGGAAGGGAGTGATTCCAGGCTTTCTTGAAAATTGGATGCCCAGAATGAAATTTCAAGTGTTTTCAAGGTAGGTGCGAGACGTGGAAGATCAGATAACGTTGCTCCAGGCAATCCGGTAATGCAGAGACGTTGCAAAGATTGCCACCGCTCAATTATTGGATAAGTAGCCAGATAATAATGCTGCTGAGCAGGGTAGTTTTGGTTCACCATGTCATTTGTGACATTGAGGTGGAACGAGACAATGTTTGGACACAAAGATACGAGGGAAGGGAGTAGAGATACACGGGACTGGCATCTCTTAGGTTGAGACGATATCACAGCTATGTCCAGCTCCTGGACTGACGGAGAGAGAAAGAGACTGATGTGAGGAAATACATCATCGGTGCCCCCTTGTCCGAAACATGGCCAGGTGAGCGTTTGGACCTCCGGAAGCAATGAAGTTGTCACTCCAGCTTGATGAAAAAAGTGATATACGTCCGTCGCAAGAAGAAAATTTGTGTGACCAAAGTCCCCCGTGAAACCGAACCTCCTGACTCGTGTTGCATTTGCCCGGAATCGGTCCCAGTCTGTTTCCTTGATTGACCTGCAGAAGGACTGCTCTCATGAGTATTCTCCGAACCCTATAATGAGATGATATTACCAGTTCTGTCCAGCTATCAGATAACTTCCTTCCTCTCCACAGATCATCAGGCATGCAGCGTATCAAAGGGCCCAGGTTATCCAGGTCATACCAGAGAATAGCTTGGGCTGGTTCATAGAAATGACGACTTGTCAGTGCTAGAGCGGCAAGTGTTGCTTGATCACAGTTCTCGCATATGAGTCGAAGCAGCTCAGGAATAAAGAAGACCCGAGGCGGCATTGACGCGATGATATTGACGAGCTCAATTAGTGATCGATTGATGGTCGTGAACGTGGTGAACACGTGACTCAAACGCTCTTTCCAAACAAGTTTTCGCTAATACTGAGCGACAACGCCAAAACACTTTTGAGGCGATATGTTCGATGGTTATTCTGCGTATACGCCGCAGGAAGGTACAAACAGCTTCCCCTACTATAGTTCGTCTACCTTTGTCAAAAACAAGGACACAACTCTATTACGGTATAGTCCGTCTAACTTTCGTGTTCTCAGTCATCTAAATCTATTTCTGGATCATAACCTCTCGGAGTCACGGCAAAGGTCGTGTAAAAGAATTCGAGTCCACCACTGTACATAGTAAAGTGTAGCAAAGCATAGTCTTCCTTGGAAAGAGGATGGCAAGTGATGATATTCAACGATTTGAGCTGCTCGTCCTGAGCTCGCCCAAAACATCGCGATTGTACCATTCTGCCCAACGAATCGGGAGAAGCGGTTTCCGAGCAATAACACTTTATCAAATCTAAATCAGCAAGTTTGGGGCAGAGAAATGTTTTGTCATTGTCCTCGGAGTATGTTAGGCGAACAAGGAGTTCATTGTTAAAAATTGGCAATGCACTCTCCTCGCCCTCGATCTCCAGAAGGGTGAGTGACTGACAACACTCGTGTTCGAGGCATTCCAAGAGTTGCGTTGGCCTGAATCCAGGATGCCTAAGCGACAGTGTCTGGAGTTTGCAGTTTGATCGAGTGAACAGGTCAAGAAGCTGTGAGCACCAAGACCCCCCGCTGCCGAATGTATCGTTATACAAAGATAGTTCTGTCAGCGCCGGAAGAGTAATGGAATCGAGCACTGTCGCGCGGAAGTCGTTTGTAAACCTAAATACAAGTCTCCGCAGGGTCGTATGTTTGATTTTGGGACTGTTCAAGGTACCCTGGAAGTCGGAATTGCCTATCGTGAGTTTAAGCGATTCCAGCTGCGAACAGCGAAGGAAGAGTTCTAAAACCATGAGAGGCGTTTGCTCCCGACAGATCGTGACCTCTGTAAGCTGCTTCCAAGGAACAGCTAGTACGGATGTCGATGAAAAAGGACATGAAAGCAAGGTTAAACTCTTCAGTCGGGGAGCTGAAGTGAAAGGGATCCCATCCACGTCCGAATCGTGAACATCAATTGCGCGTAGGATCGGTAAAGCACCCAAGTTCGGCCAAGGAATTCCGCGCTCTGCATGAAATTCAACGCTTTCCCATCGAGAAGCATATTGCAGAAGGGCCTCAAACGCCGGCCAATATTTCGGCGGCATGATATCATCGTGTTTGTAGAAACTAAATCGTATGGTCAGTGGAAGCGAGCCTGACCGCCCGAGCCAGGTACGAATACCGCTGACGAGGAATTCGGGGTCAAGCGTCGGCTTGGCGTACAAATCAACGATGAGGTCAAGGGTTTGCCATAGCCGAGGTGTTGAAACGGCAAGGGCGCGCCAGGAAGAACAGACATTGCACAGCAGAAGGGGGGCTGTGAGTCTGGAAGTAGTCGAGAGGTAGCTGCTTTCGCCCAGACGAGGAGGACAGAAGGTGAAGATCTCTGCAAGGATATCGGGGGAAAGCCGATTGATTGGGAACAGATCCGCTGCTATATGCGGTGTTGGGTCTCCGTGAGCTTTTGGATGCGTTCAATGCAAGTCCATAAGAAACTGCGTACCATCGAGATCAGAGATAGTCATTAGAGTTGAGTCGGTCGATGCCATGATAAAGTAGAAGCTACCGAAATGATGTCCGAGTCATTTGTGTTGAATACGGTCGGAGATATGCGGTCGTAGAGTAGCTAAACGGAGATAATAAATGCGGAGTCACACGATGAGTGAGGGCGAGAGTAGCCCAGAGAATGATGTTTGGTTATGTATATGCTACGCTAATAGGTGGCAAGGGGTGCCGCGGTATACGCTCAACAATTTGCACAGCCTGAGCAGTGCATTTGAGTGTGACCGTGACTTATTGATTGGAGTAACTTCTTGTACCGGGCGACAGGAGCTCTCCGAGGTAGCAGAGCAGGCTGCTATTATTCAGAATCAGAAGGACAGGTCATTTTCGAGGTTTAATGAAGCTCTGCGACGCCTGCACGAGAATTATTACTCGTTGAAGTGTTCAAATCGGAAACTCGACGCTACTACATTCTCAAACAATTGAATATCTTCGAGTGTTGCAGTCCTTGCAGTAGTTTGTCATGCATCAAGAAATCATGCCTCCATTAGGTGAATGAAGATAGCGATACCCCTGGACCTACATCTACACCGGTTCTCTAAGTTTCCTCGGATTGTTTGCCCCTTTTCAAACTGGCTGCGGTATCACAGAGAGTCTATTCATTACGGCCCATTGCACGATTTCTAAATGCACATATTTACCTCGTACTGCAAACGAAACAAGCCCCCGGTCCCACCTTTCGCTTTGGATCTAGAGTCAAGTCATTGACGGATGCATGGTGCCTGTCGCGGGTTAATGGGTACGACAATCGTCTTCCATCCAGGTCTGTAGCTGATTTGCATCGCTTAATTCAGAGACGATCCGACATAAATTAAGCCATTTCGTATGTCTGCCATCACAAAGCTTTAATCGCCTATATCCGCAGCCAACACCCGTGGTCCAGACTAGTCCAGACTCCGGCTCCCGAAACGATCCATCACCTTACCCAGGACTACAAGTTCCGAGATCAAGTTCGAAGGGGTACGCGTTCTCTACAGTAGGTTACCAAATCTTGCGTTGAGCGTTGAAAGCTGACAATAATATCTAATCATGGTTACACATCTCTTTTGGGATTGATTGTGCTTTGTGACCATACTTTTTCCCTCCTTGATAGCGGCATGGTACGTGGCGGCATGGCCATCAAACGTTATAATTAACTTTGCACGAGCGCCTGCAGGCGCCGCCTGCCTTGGCTCAAGCAATCTTTACCCCATGTGTCAACCTACATCCTAGTTACCCCAGCCCCCCATTAACCAGTCATTCTGACAGACATGCCAACTGTGTGAGTCAACGAATGCCGAAGGGAGCGAACTCTGCGGACCCACTGCAGGGGCTCTGCCACCGCCACGTCGGACTCACAGCCACATCGCCAGCGTCTCTCCCGATCATGGGAAGTTGGGGACCTGGAAACTGTCCCTGGTCGGGTAATACCTCCCGAAACGGGTTTTTCCATGCGATATAAGCACATCGATCAGCCGTGCCACGAAGCCCCTCGTATTCTCTCCTCCCACCCACTAACTGAATCTATCCTACGACAAGATCATGGCGACTTACTGGCCCCACCAAGGCTATTATAACCACTACCCAGTCTATGGCGGACAAGTATACGCACCTCCGCCGCCCACTTATCCATCGGCGTATCCGCCGATGCAAGGAGGTAAGAGTTTATCATTGCAATCTTATCATGCACAGCTTATAGACGACGCAAAATCACAGGTATACCGCTGACTGCCTCCAGCAAATGGCCGAAACTGAACTCACTCCTCGGCGCTGGGGAAACGCTCGTGCGTTTCGACGTCCGCAAGCACCCGCGCGAGGCGATACTCATGAACGCCTATCATCTCTACGGTCTTCAACCAGCGATCATCTCTGGTTCTCCGGTGACTTATCTACGACTCTATTCCAAATCGATACCATGGTGCATCGATATCAAAGCCAACGGGCGTCCTATCACGTGTCGAGACGTGTGGGATGCGATATACGATGCGCTTCAGCAAGAGATTGACGATTCTGAATGGGGGATGGTGGTGAGAGAGAAAAAGCTGAGAGAGACGGTTGAGAATGCTGTCAAGAAGAGAAAGGAGGGAGATAAATCGAACAAGATCAAGAGGATTGATCTTCTTGGAGAGGAGACGATGTTCAAGGGATTGGAAAAGCACGATGATTTGGCAAAAGTGAGGTTGCTTCCTGGTACGGAAGGCTGTGAGGAGACGTGGTTTGCGGCGTTTTCGTCTTGAGCGTTATATGTTTTTTTACGTTTTTTTTACGATTACATCGATGTAGTAACGAGATCAGATACCATAAATACCACCGATCACTTGATCACAGTTGCTAAAATTAGTAAACGATCAAGATACACGTGGATTTTTTCGGTGGACGGCTCTTTTTGTTGAACGGAACGCTTTTGAGCAAATGGTTTCATTCTCGTACGTCCTAGTCGTTGATTACAAGACGTGTGCTGATTTTCATTTTATTAGTTGTGGTGGTACGTAAAACGCGTTTGTACCGGTCTTGTCGGCCGATTGTAGTGACCACTAGGCTGCACGGATGTCGTGAAAAAACCAAAACTGGACCAGCACTGGTCTCGATGTCACTCTAGTTTCGATTGTATCGACTGTTCAAAAACCTTCAAGTCTCCGTCTGAATGGAAAGCACACACATCTTGTATAACAGAAGCAGAAAAATACCAAAAAGCCCTTTATAAAGGCCCTAACAAAACGGTACGAAAACATTTTTTCTCAGTTTCTCTACTCCTTGGATGCAGAACGATGGACAGTCTTGACCCCCCGTTGAACAGAAGAACAAGAAGAACGCTGCTCCCGAAGATAAAGCTGGTGGTTCGGATAATGCACTGGACAAACGTCAAGGCACGTCGCGAGGTGGCCCTGCTAATAGAGGAGGGCGCGGAGGAGGTCAGAGTCTCGGGCACTTGCGCCACGCAGCCACTGGTTCCAACGATACACCTCTAGGTTCTCCAATACGTGAATTCGGCCCATCTAGCAAGGATGCAACTCCGATGGAACAACCTACAGACGAAGGTGCCGCAGCGGAAGCAAAAAAGCCAGCTAAAAAGGACAAGAAGAGAAAGTCAACGGATGTTGAGGTACCATAACTGCAGCTACGCGTTATTCGATAAGCTAATCTCTATTGTCGGCTTCAAGGATGTAGAAAAGGGGGAGGGGCCTGCTACTAAGAAGGCGAAAGTACAAAAGGCTGATGGTGCCATAGAAGCTGCGCCTAAAACTGTAGAAAAGGATGCAAAGAGCAAAAAGAAGAGAAGTAAAACGAAAGAAGCCGATGATCAGAACCAAGTTGCGAAGGAAACTGGAGAGATGGTTGTAGTAGCTGCTACCTCAGACGAAGGCAAGGAGCAGAAAGAAAAGGCCAAACCAGCGGATGATGAAAAGGCCAAAAAGAAGGCGGCAGAGAAAGAGGAAAAGCTCAAGGCAAAAGCGCAAGAGAAGGAAGAAAAGGCAGCGAGGAAGGCGGCTGAGAAAGAGGAGAAGGAAAAGATGAAAGCAGCAGAGAAGGAAGAAAAGGCTGCGAAGAAAGCTGCTGAGAAGGAGGAGAAAGAAAAGGCAAAGGCTACGGAGAAGGAGGGGAAGAAAGTCGCTGAGAAGGAGAAGGAAAAGGTGACGGAGAAGGCAAAGACAGCGGAGGAGGATAAGGAGGCGAAGAAAGCGGCGAAGAAAGAGGTGAGAGAAAAGGCTACAGCGGCAGAGAAGGTGGAGGCAAGTACGACGGAAAAGGCAAAGAGCGACGTAGTGGATAAGGCCAAGTCGAAAAAGAAGAGCAAGGATAAGGCAACAAAGGAGGCAGATGCTGCGGAGCCTACAGCTGCTGCCCAAGATGTGGCGACTGAAGCGCATATATCGACGGGGGAGCAACGAAAGCAGAAGAAAGAGAAGAAAGTTGCTACAACGACCGGCGTCACAAGCAAAAAGAGAAAACGGGGTGAGACGGCGGAGAGACAATAGATATTACTGTTTACAGCACAAGCACGTGCCAGATCATGCCATAAACCTATCGATAGCTTTTAGACTCTTCCTTCCAACTTGCCAATCCCACTCTGACTATGCAAGCTCTTCAGGTCTGTCATCTTCCACCACCGAATACCCTATCTGACATCTCCAACAACAGTCACAGTTCTGGACCATCCGTGATTATCTCAGCCCCGTAAGCCCCCCAGCCCACAGCGCACTCCAATCCCTCTGATCGTCCTTCATCTGTAGGTTCTCAAAGAGAGCAAGTTCAAAGAGAGCGGTTGTATAACTCCAGGTGTGTGCCGGATGTCTCTCAACCATCTCTCTCTCTCTCTCAACCGATCGCTCGCGTGTGTAGAGGAGTTTATTTTTGCTGGCGACTTTCTTGTGTACAAGTTTCCCGTATGGTCATGGTAGGCACCTTCTACAAACGAGATGGCCCCTCCTCACTCCCCACCCCTACAGGAAAACAGGAGACGAGTCCAAGATCCGCGATTTTTTGCCCAGGGACAAACAATACCTCATCACGACCGGTGTCCCCTGTCTTCGTCGCGCGACTGCGTTGGCATATACAGATGCTGACGAAGACGCCGAACGCTTGCTTTCGTTTGGTGATTCGTCTGCTGCGGGCGGGGGAGATGAGTGGGTGGAGACGCATGCGAACAGGAAACACGCTATTGGCGATTCTGCAGCCAACCGGGTGATTGCTGAGATCCCGGATCTTGATGGTCCCCATGATAGCGAAGACATTTCTGGGAGGTTGGGTGGACTATCCTTGAGCGGTGGGGACGATGCGCCTACCCCGGACTTGGCCGATATCCCCGATATGGAAGAGGATAATTTCGAGGAGGAAGATGAGGCGACTGCGTACCCACAAAAACAGATGGCGCCTGTTAATGACGTGTAAGTCGGTCATATGTTGTTGTGGATTGCGCTCTAAATTTGGAATTAAAAGGGAGACGACGCGAAAGACCAATCTTTTGCAAGTACGAACTTATGATGTTATGATCACCTACGACAAATATTATCAAACTCCCCGTGTTTGGCTCATAGGCTATGACGAGGTTCGGAGAATGCTTCTTCTTCTCCACCAGGAGCGGCGTGCTAAATGGATTGATGTTTAGAAAGGAAGGTCTCTCACTCCTCAACAAATCTTTGAAGACATTTCCGCAGACCACGCCAACAAGACAGTCACAATCGAACAGTTCATCCACTCCACATCTCTACAAGCGGCCTCCGTGCACCCATGCAAACACTCGAGCGTGATGAAGAAGGTCATCGAACGGATGAACAACAGTGTCGTCGCAGAGCAGCTCGCTCAGCGCAGTAAGAAAGACAGCGGCGGGAGCGGGGGCAAAGACGGTAAGAAGAAGTGGCTGTTTGGTCGTAAACCCGGCAGCTCGGACAAGGAAGGTAAGAAGGCCGCCGCTGCGGCAGCGGCTGCTGCTGCTGCTGCCCAGCAGGACGAAGACGAGGTAGATGGAATGCGAGTGGATTTTTATCTCGTCGTTTTCCTCAAGTTTATCGCTTCAATCGTTCCTACTATTGAAGTCGATTCGACTACAGCCTTTTGATCCTTTTTCTTTCCTTTCTTTATTACCCCTGTCGGATGATATATACAGTGATAACAGATACCCCAAGGACTGTGCTCTTTTTTTTCTTGCGTGTAATAATGTACAGGCCAGGCGTTAAATATCTATCTATCTTTGTGAAAGAAAAAATGTGAGTCGACCCAGGCTCGAACTGAGGACCTTCTGTGTGTTAGACAGATGCGATAACCAACTACGCCATCGACCCGATATGATCTCCTTTTGGTTGTCTCTTTTTTTATATCGAGTTGTGTGTTTAAGGAAGATCAGAGGGGTTCCTCCTCGTTTTCCACTTATCTTTCTTCGCTCGTCTTTCTCGTACCCCCTCCATGAATCACCCTCTTCTCCAGTCTCTGTTTGAAGACGCTTCGTTTGAGCGATCGATCAAGGATCGCTCTTGGGTGGTATGTCTATTCAGCTCGTTTGATACATTTCTATACCATACAACCGTCGAAGGAGTCCACTGCTAGTGCCCGCCAATGCGCTCTGAACCCAACTTCACCTGACTATCTACTTGCACTTTGCTCACAAAGGAAACCACGCTGGCTCCCAGAGTCGTATTCCCCGACCCACTGCGGATGCGCGCAGTCGCAAGTCCATCGCGCATATTCCCCAATGTACTTTATACCTAACTTCGGCTGGCTGCTTGATCTCATACGTATATAGCAGCTCTCCATACTGGTAGTAAATGAGGACAGTGATGCCAGTGAATCGAGCGCTGGGTTCTTTTCCAACGGACAAGCAGTGGCGCGTTTTGACCATTTGGATCAAGTCGTCCATTCTAACCTTCTCAGTCACAACCTCAAAATTGTTGATTGTAAGCTCTTCGAGTAACGGCCCAATGGTGCCTTCTCCCAGCTCTCGAATCACGTCCACTGTGAGCTTGGACCATTTCGGAAGTTCAAGGGACCGCAGTGATGGCATGCTTTCCAAGAGTGCTCCAGCATCGACGTTGCAAGCGAGGCCAGAAATACACAGCTTTTCTGGACTCATGATGCATACATTCTGCATCCTGAGGAGAGTGTGAGGACTAATGGATATTTGGCCCTGGTTGTTTTTTACAGGAGAGAGGAGCGTAAGGGATTTGAGCTTTGGAAGTCGAAGGCAAAGGAGGAAGGAATCGCCATCCGAGTCGCCTAACCTGATATTAGGATAAATGCGAACTTCGAGTTCTCGCAATTGCGGGCAATGGACAGGTTTTATCTGGGATGGCGGTGAAGACACAAATGGCAGATCCTCGTCGAGACGTCGACAGCCAACGAACATGTTTCAAGGACAAAGGAACAGGTTTAAAGTATGTTCAAGCAGCGAAGTGCAGGTAGTTCGACGCCAAGGTGGACATGGCGCAGTTGATGCCATGGTATGCCAGAAAACATTTGAAAGTATTGACACCCCCTGCCTGATATCTCAAGGCTTGACATGGCCATATTAAGAGAGAAAGAAGTGAGATTGGAGAGCCTGTGAAAGTCTAGCTGTGGTACTACATCGTGAACATAGTAATCCTCTTCGGGACGGTCAAGGCATAGAACTTCGATGCATGACAATTTTTTGTCAGACAACCGCAAGAGACCGTGTAGGTGATAGTCCGCGAATGTAACTCCAAGACTTTTAAATTTATGTGAGGCAATCAAGTCCCGGACGATATTCTTGTTGATCTCGTGTTTCCAAAGCAGACAAAGAGTGTCATTTTCAAATGTTGTGAGTGGCACGAAGTAGAAGTCGATAAAACAAGGGAGATATTTTGCTCGGGAAAGCCACATACGTGACACTTCTACAAGTTCTATCATCTCGTCATCGCTCGTGGCGTAGTAGAAGGTGATTCTGATCTTGTTCCAAAATAATGGAGTGTCCAACATGATCTGTCGCCACGCACAGCAGACTTGGGAAACGATGAACTGGGGAGGAAGGAACTCCCGCAGTAGAGGAATGGTCACATATAATTCCACTTGACAATACGTCTCGAATATGGTACAAAGAACGTCGGCTGGAATTCGATGGATTGAGCTCGGAGGATGGGTACAAAGGCAAAGTTCGGTATCTGATTTGGCCACTTGGCGACGGTCAGTATTCTCCCCTGCAGTGGTGATAGCTCCTCGTCCAAGGAACGTTGAACTTGATTTGTGCTGGAGGGTGTTCCGCGAGCGTGTCATTTCTTGGACTGCAGGGGCCACACTTGAAGTAGTAGTGCTCGGTTGAGATAGGCCGAGCACGGGAAAAGATATGATTGTGATGTAACATTGTGACGTTTGTCGGATCGGTTGCCGAGCCGGCCAACATGAGATTGCCCGAGGATTGATGAAAGTCATCAGGCGATATTTAGACAATAAAATTCTCTCTTTAGCTTCTGATCGGCCCGTCTGTTCAAACTTCAGTAGGCTGGGAACGTTATTTCGCAGAAAATGCGGCGAAGGGTTGGTCAGATGCAATAACCAACTATGCTGTCTACCCGTTACTGTGATTCGCCGCATTTCCCTTGCCAGTGGGCTCTCCATCCCCATCACTGAGTGGTGGACCCCAGGGATCCCATGATTAGCGGTCAATTGAGCTGCACGAGCATACACAGTTCCTAAAGCACTAGCGATGTGTCGGGATCCTCGCAGTAAAAGAGGACAGATCTGTATAAAGAAGTTGTTGTTCGGTCGTAAATCCGGTACCCAACAGGATGAACTTGAAGAAGAGGTCGAAGGAATGCGAATGGATTTTTATCTTTCCTCAAGTTTATCGCTTCAATTGTTCTTACTATCGAAGTCAATCCGACTACAGCTTCTTTCTTATTTCTGATACATTGCCATCTTCGCGGGAGATGTCGGATGATACACATAGCGGTAACAGATAACCAAGGACTGCATTTTCTTCTTCCTTGTGAGTAAATACAGGCCAGGTATAACTGACCGTCTTTTGTAAAATTTCGTTTCTCTTGTGATACATTCGCGTGAGCGTCTCATCTAGGATATGAAATAGAAAGGACGACCTACACCATGTTGTCTAAAAGTTACAGGGGAAGATGCTTGAGCGTATTCTCCCGTTGTAAGTGGTGTGAAAGAAGGATGCGAGTCCAGGTTAGAACTTGGAACATTCTGTGATTCTGAATCACCTCGTCGTGCGAAGGAGTTCAGAATTTAGAAAATCCACATAGAACTCAACGCCTGACTGGTTGATCTCGTCAATAGTTGCATCGTATTTCTGTCGCAGCGATTTATCGGGATCCTCGCAGTAAAGGGAGACAGTTCTGAGTGGAGTAGGCATGATGTTATGATTGGCGTTGGTTTCTTTTCTAGGAGAGGATCGCGTTGTGACCATTTGGATCAATTCGGCTATCTTATTCGAAATCTTGCGATTTTTGATTGTCAGTTCTTCGAGTAACGGCCCGATGGAGCCTGCTCC
Organism: Amanita muscaria Koide BX008; assembly: GCA_000827485.1. Lineage (NCBI taxonomy): Eukaryota > Fungi > Basidiomycota > Agaricomycetes > Agaricales > Amanitaceae > Amanita > Amanita muscaria. Next base: position 122,224 of record KN818236.1, read on the forward strand.
CAGCTTTCGAATCGCGTCCACTGTGAACATGGACTTTTTCGGAAGTCCAAGGCACCGCAGTGATGGCATGCTTGCCAAGAGTGCTCCGCCATCGACATCACAATCGTAGTCAGAAATAACCAGCTCTTCTAGATGCATGGTGCATACACTCTGCATGCTGCAGAGGGTCTGAGGATCGATCGATGCTTTGGAATTTTTAGGACAACGGAGTTCGAGTGATTTGAGCTTTGGGAGCCGAAGGCAAAGGAGGAAGGAATCGCCATTGGTCAACATGATATTCGGATATATTTGGCATTTGAATTTTCGCAATTGCGGGCAATGGACAGGCTTTATCTGGGACGGCGGCGAAGACGCAAATGAGAGATCCTCAAAGGCAACCAAGTAACAGGTTTCAAGGACAGGGGAACAGGTTTCAAGTATGTTCAAACAGCGAAGCGCAGGGAGTTTGACGTGAAGGTGAATATGACGCAGTTGATGCCATGGCATGCCAGAAAACATCTCAAAATTTGGACACTTTGTGATTGATACCGGGACGGCCAATTGGATATAGGTTGGAACGAGAGAGAAAGAAGTGAGATTGGAGAGCTTCTGAAGGTCCAGTGGTGATACAGTCTCGCGATTGTTGTCATCGTGGACATAGCGGAGGCGTAGAACTTCAATGTATGACAGTTTTTCGTCACCCAACTGCAAGAGATCATGTAGGTGATGGTCCGCGAACATAACATTGAGGCCTCTGCACTTATGTAGGGAAATCAAGTCCCGGACGAGATTCTTGTTGATATCGTGTTGCCAAAGCGGATAGCGATTGAACACAGGTGTTTCAAGTTGGAGTGGCAGGAAGTTGAAGTCGATAAAACAAGGGAAATCCTTTGCTCGAGAAAGCCACATACGCGACACTTCTACCATCTTGTCATAGTGTGCACATTCCTGGAAGGTGATCGTGATCTTGTTCCAAAAGGCTGGAGTGTCCAGCACGATCTGTCTCCATACAGAGCAGGTTTGGGAAACGATGAATTGGGGAGGACTGAACCGTAGGGGGAAATCCACATGCAATTCCACTTCACAATACAACTCGAATATGGTATGGAGAACGTCGGCTGGGAGTCGATATATTGGGCTCGGAGGATGGGTATAAATGCAAGATTCGATATCTGGTATGGGCACTGGCACTTGTCTGCAACGGCTACTAGTACTCTCTCCCGACAGCTTCTCGTCTAAGCATCGTTGAACTTCGTTCGTGCTGGAAGGCCTTCCACCAGCGACCTGTCTTTCTTCAAGTTCGTCTGAATCGCAACCAATCATTCCTGCTAACCGAATGGAGGAACGATATTTCCTGCAGTTAAATGCGCGGATAAGTTGTTGTCGATATATAGCCATGCGCTGAGCAACGACTCACTGTCAGATGGTTCGCACCGCGCAAACCAGGATCGGTTATGGCCGAAGTTACATATGTTATCAACTTTCACACGACTTGTCTTGAAGCTGATATGATAGTGATAGCGCTCAGCTGTTGCATGACAAGTCAAAGTACCTATGAGATGTCAGAATGCACAAGAATTGATGAACGTCGTCAGCGATGAGATCAATAGTAAGAGGTCGGCGATCCTCATGTGCCAAAAGTGCGAGCTTCGATCAAGATCAGATGCCATTGTCTCTTTATGCTTCTGGCATCAAATAAGTTGAACGTCGTTTCACAGTAGTACTAGATGTCGACTGTCAGTTTTTACAGAGCATCCCTTGTTACAGTGTTTCACGGTATTTCCCCATCCCGATCGTTCATTGAGCTGGATGGGCAAATACAGTACCACCTATTGTTCAGCTCATCGGAGCTGGACGAACTTCGTTCATACTTCATCTCACAGGTACAACTGTATGTCCAACAGTCACTATCTAATCCCAATCACCATCCATCTTAGCACTGCATAAAATTCACAGTGAGTTCAACACCTGACTGGTTGATCTCATTAATAGTTGCATCGTACTTCTGTAGCAGCTCTTCATCAAGATCCTCGCAGGAAAGGAGGACAGATCTGAATGGAGTAGGCATGATTTTCTCCCAAGCGCTGGTTTCTTTCCCAATGGAGGACCGCATTTTGACCATTTGAATTAATTCGCCTATTTCATTCGAAATCTTGGAATTCTTGATTGTCAGTTCTTCAAGCAACGGTCCAATGGAGCCTGTTCCCATCTCTCGAATCGCGTCCACAGTAAATATAGACGTTTCCGGGACTTCAAGGCACCGCAACGACGGCATACTTGCCAAGAGTGCACCAGCATCGACGTCGCAGTCGCGATCACAAATCTCCAGCTTTTCTGGACACATGGAGCATACACTCTGCATCCTGAGGAGTGTCCGAGGATCAATCGATACTTCGGAATTGTCAGGACAGCGGAGTTCGAGTGATTTGAGCTTTGGGAGTCGAAGGCAAAGGAGGAAAGAATCGCCATCGTCCAACATGATATGGGGATAAATGCGAACTGCGAGTTCTCGCAATTGCGGGCAATTGACAGGCTTTATATGGGATGGCGGCGAAGAGGCAAATGAGAGATCTTCCCAGACAACCAAGGAACAGATTTCAAGGACAGGGGAACTCGTTTCAAGTATGTTCAAGCAGCAAAGTGCAGGGAGTTTAACACCAAGGTGGATACGGCGCAGTTGATGCCATGGGATGCCAGAAAACACCTGAAAGTATTGACACTCTGGCATGCCATGTCGTTCCATGAACCTAAATAAGGATAGGTTTGGAATGAGAGAGAAAGAAGTGAGATTGGAGAGCTTGTGAAGGTCCAATGGTGACACGGTCTCGCGATGGTTTTCATCGTGGACATAGTGAAGGTGCAGAACTTCGATGTATGACAGTTTTTCGTCAGACAACTGCAAAAGATCATGTAGGTGATAGTCCGCGAATATAACGCGAAGGCCTTTGCAATTATGCGGGGAAATCAAGTCGCGAACGATATTCTTGTTGATATCGTGTTTCCAAAGGCGACTGGACTGGGGTGGTTCGAATGGAAAGAAATCGACGTCGATAAAGCAAGGGAGATCCTTTGCTCGAGAAAGCCATATACGTGGTACTTCTATCATCTTGTCGTAGCGTGTACACTCCTTGAACGTGAGGATGTTGAAGGCGATTCTGATCTTGTTCCAAAATGCCGGATTGTCCAACATAATCTGTCGCCATGCAGAGCAGACTTGACAAAGGACGAACTGGGGAGGACTGAACCGCAGAGGAAATGTCACATGTAATTCCACTTGACAATACAACTCGAATATTGAACGGAGAACGTCGGCTGAGAGTCGATATATTGGGCTCGGAGCATAGATACAAATCCACCTGTAGCTGTTGGCAGGATTCTCTGACAGCGGCGTCTCGTCTACGCACCGTTGAACTTGATTTGTGCTCGAAAGTCTTCCACGAGCAACCTGTCCTTCTTCGTCTGAACCGCCAATCATTTCTGCTAACCGAATGGAGGAGCGGCGGTACTTCTATGTGAGATTAAGTAATCGTCGATACATAGCTATATGCGTTTAAGTTAGCAACGGTGTCAATCTTCCCACACTCAATCAGGATTTGCTGCCATGGGGCCATTCATTATTTCGATCCTTCCAGTTTGCGACCTGTATACTTACCCGTGATCCCAGACCATCTTTGGGGCACCTTGGAGACATATCCTTGGCATTCCCATCCGCATCCTTCGCGAATATTTACATGACAAGCTTATTCGGCCATGAACTTCACGGCGTCTCGTAAAACGCACGATATTTGACTGTTTCTGTTACGACGTTGTCTTCTGAAGTTCTGAGTTGGAGAACTTGAATGTGATCTGCTCTGCATCCTCGGCGAACGGTCGAAGACCAATCGAAGACGTACTAGTAGGATGGCTTTTCCAAATGTACGGCTGCCCTTCTCAACAGGTAAGTGCCACTAGCAAAGATAGTGGTAAACGCCACTAACACTAATATGTACACTTCTCAGTTAAATAATATACAGGAAAAACTATGCCACGCTACTAGGCTTGAGAACGATATTACTTGCTCAGTAGTAGGTAGCGAGGATGTGGATGACACGACGAAGGGCGTAATTGACGTGCGATATATGACAAGAGTCAGCGTGCCAACGAGACGACAGGATGCACAAAGGTCGATGAACCTCGTCAGGCGATATAAGGTGGAGAAGAAGGAGAAAGATATACAAGTCGGCCATCTTCACGTGCCAAAAGGTCAGTCTTGATCAAAATCGTCTTTTTAGCTTCACTTGTCATTCTAGTTGACAATGTGCGGCGGAAACTTGTATTTCAAGGCGGGTTCTGCCAAAACTTTATTTCGACGGTCAGTGCCGTGGCACTGCATACTTTACTCTCCTTCATTTTCTATTATAGCGGAAATCCCTTGATATAGTTTTTATATGTTTATTTGGGTGGGAACTGTAACTAGTATAACACTGTCAATAAAATACTAGTATGTGACACAAACAGGCCACAAACAGGCCACAAAACGTTCACCAGGAAGAAAAAGGGTATAAAGTAGCTTCGAGTAAGATAGAGCAGAGGCCCATACATGTAGCTACTACAACGACAAGCAGGACTCTCCAATATCTCCCCTCATATATGTTCTAGAAAATAAGTAACTGAGTTGGGGAACGCATCACGGGAGCCTTGACTAGGTTAGGTAGATTTCATGAATCTTGCAACCCACGTCTCCTGGACTTTCTTCGCTCCAGGCATCAGCGTGTTCTGCACATAAGCGTCATCCTTCTCCAGACCGATAAAGAGTGTGGAATTTCCAAGATAATCGATCCTTCGCATAGGTGATGACGACCTGTGTTCTGGCTTGACACGCTTCTCGTACGCCCTTCTGACCGCCCGTTTCAAGGACTCGTCACGGACGATGTGTGCCCAGTCGACATCAGTGATGGGTTGTTGGAGATGGTGATATAAGGACTTCCAAAGGTCTTTGCAAGTCACTGCTTGGATTCCTTGGATTTCGATCGTCCAAGGAAAAGCTTTGGATATCACCTGGATCCGAGTAGGAGCAGAGTGGGGCAGCATTGGATGTGTCCCGACTGTTTGATAAGCCTTAGGAATCGCTTCGCGAGGATGTAACTCGATGTTGTAAGGCATTACAGCCGGGGTCGTGGAAAGCACGGGATGAGGACCACTGTTGGCCGGCACTGTCGGAAGCATGTAAAGTCAGCTTCCATCGAATTGCTTATGGAGTGTGGAACTACTTACACATCCAGTGTTGGGGTGGTGCAGGGTAGGGCCAAGCACCATAAGGATAAGGTGGGTAGCCGGTAGGAGGGACGTAGTAAGGATATGGGGCAGGCATAGTATTCTCTGTGGTTCTGAAGAGTTAAAGGCGGGTTCACGAGGCCTTTTAAACCCTGGAGGGTTTGTTTTTATAGCATTATTCCGTCGATTCATTGCATAGCTTCATGGCTTCCCCAAAGGCTTTGAGCTGACGTTGCATAGGTGGCGACGTTGCATTGCCCTACTACGCACAGCCGAAAGAAGTACAAAGACATCATTGCGCCAGAAATATGTCGTCCATTCTCACGTTTGACAGGCGTAAGCGCTTAGCGCTGAGCCCCGCATTTAGACACGCGCACAGGCTGGAACATCCTTAGTTTGGGACGCCAAGAAAAGCGAAAGAAAAAAGGACAAATGATATCACATTTCTGGGCGTGGGTTTCATGCGAGCAAACATAGTTTACTAGTAGGACGGGTATCCTGTATTTCACGGTTCACCCGCACAAACGGCGTTTGCTGTTAAACGGCCGCAGCAATAAAGGAACTCACCGGGAAAATCAAGGACTCGCCTGACCAAAGACAAATCGAGACTGAGCAAAAAGTTTTCCTAGGCACCTTGCTTAAGCGCTCAGCTGGAGTTTATTTTAAGAATCGCAGAGGAACCGCCGCCTGAGTCCACTCTACGGCCGACAGTAGCCACATTCTTCTCTTGTCCATGTGTAATCGGGCCTGATCACTCAGGTCCTTAGTGCAAGAAGCATCTTTGTTTCTTCTCGAACCTAATGAGCAGAGCATTCGTACAAAACAGACACGAAATTAGACGGGCTAATGCAGAGTTGTCGGTGGGCGTAGGCGGGGGAAAGCCTAATGGAGAACGAGGACGATCTATAAAAAGTGCTTATCAGACTTTTGACATGCACCGGACTGATTGACGGCGGGAATGTGGGTTAAGGACAAGTTCTGGCCAAGCCTCAGGGCTATGTACTTCCCATGCGCAGTCTGTCGATACATCGGTGCCAGTGACACCTCTGGGAGAGCGAAGAACACCGCATATGAGATTATTCGTTTAGATGAGAAAGCCCTTGGAACTCCAGCCTGACCAATCCAATTTGTAATTGAGGAACCTTCCGGGATTCACGGCATCTGGGCAACAATCATGTCGCCTCTGAGGACTTTACTGAACTTTGATTCGCAAAGAACGACGGCGCAGGCGCAGTTTGGAGTGATCATGATTGCCGCGCAGAAGCGCAGTCGGTGTTACTGCTGAGAAGATCACAAGAGCGACGCAGCATTATGTTCCGTGGATGAATAATGAACGGATCATGCTCGGGTATCCTGGACATGTGGTGGCTCTGCGAGAGGGCCAGATGAGGCCAGATGGTGGAGTCAAAGCAACCCGCAATCCTATGCAGCAGAAACTGCAAGAAACCCTTTTCTAGATATCGCGACGATCAAGAAGTCGGTCATATGGGCAGCGGCCGGGTTATATTACTGGGACAAACTTGACCAGCAAAACGTCAAATTCAGCACCTGTGATTAGCCATTAGCTGAATATCATATTCACGCCGCATATAGACACCTTTCGTGTTAAAGCGAAGTTACGCCACCATCTTAAATGTACATCTGCACGGATTTCAATTTGGGTTCCTCCGTAGACCAATCCCGGGCCCGCGGTTGCTCTATGACTGACATTGACAAATATTGAGTTGAATAAACTCACACATATACCCATCTGGGAGAGTGATAATACATCGGGCCTTTCAAACATGTCCTGCAATCCTCGAGGATGAAAAAGGAAAATTTACTCACGAATCTTTTCGAGCTTCGACAAGCGTGGTAGCGTGATCACCATCACCTGAATATGTCAAAAATCCAGATATATATATATCCCAGAAATCCCAGAATGAAGTCAAGGAGCGAAACAACCGTCCGTTGACGCGCTCAGCGCAAACGCGATTTGCTGACGCGAAAGAACTGACGTGAAACATTATCAAGCCGATTAAGGGTTTACATCCCCAAAAAGGGTCGTCCTATACCCTATCTACTGACTCACCATGTCCTTCTCCCTCCTGCGCGCTCCCGCTCGTAGAGCATTCTTATCTACAGCTACTCCCCGAGCTGCATTCAGGTCTTCTTACCGGAGGTACACAACCTCTACACCACCACCACCACCACCACCGAAAAGCTCAAACACAGGCTTGTTTGTCGGTGTAGGAGTAGCTTCACTCGCTGCTGGTGCTTTTTACTACTACTATTCCATCGCATCCCCCTCGGGTGCGGATGCTGCTACGACTGCTAAATCGGCTGCTCAGGCAGTAAAGGTTGCTACTGGTTTTGTGCCAACGAAAGAGGATTATCAAAAGGTGTGTTGCTTTCCGGTTTTACACGAGGTTGGGTGACTAATGTATTCCTTCGTGTGTAGGTCTATAACAGGATTGCGCAAGTCATTGACGACGCGGGAGAATACGACGGTATGCGGCGTTCGACGTGGATACTCGGTTCATTTTTTTTGATCACTTCTTTAGATGGCTCGTTTGGCCCCGTTCTTCTCAGGCTTGCCTGGCATGCTTCCGGCACTTATGACAAGGAGAGCAACACTGGTGGCAGGTATGTCACATCTTACCTAAACCCTTGAACGCTCGCCGTAATAACCCGTCCGTCATGACAGCAACTATGCAACTATGCGGTTCGAACCTGAATCCCTTCACGGTGCCAACAACGGGCTTCATATCGCCCGTCAGCTGATGGAACAAGTCAAAGCGGAGTTCCCCTGGATCAGTTATGGAGATTTGTGGACTCTGGCTGGTGTCTGTGCCGTCCAGGAGATGGCTGGCCCGCATATACCTTGGCGTGCGGGTCGCATTGATGGTGTTGTTGCAAACGCGACTCCAGATGGTCGTTTGCCCGATGCATCTCAGGGACCTGATCATTTGAGAAATGTAATGTGCAATCGTGTCAATCTACGCGTACAAGCAGTGAACTTTTTGCTAAACAGATCTTCTACCGTATGGGATTCAATGATCAAGAAATTGTCGCGCTTTCTGGTGCTCACGCTCTTGGTCGCTGTCACCGTGACCGGTAATATTATCCTCCCCTTCCTTCTTTGCAGCACCTTATCTATTCTACATACAGCTCTGGATTCGAAGGTCCCTGGACATTCGCCCCCACCACTGTAACAAACGACTTTTTCAAACTCTTATTCAATGAAAGGTGGGTTTGGAAGAAGTGGGACGGCCCTAAGCAGCTCGAGGATAAGAAGACCCGTTCGCTTATGATGCTTCCGTAAGTCACGCATTCCCTGCTCATTCTTATTTTACTTAATGAATGTGCGCGCATACAGAACCGATTATTCTTTGACACAAGACAAGAGTTTCAAGAAGCACGCCAAGGCGTATGCTGATGACCAGGACCTGTGGTTCAAAGAGTGCGTTGCTGCTCTCACGCACAGTTCCGTATCTGTTGTACTGACACTCTTCTCTTTCACGCTAGCTTTTCCAATGTCCTCACCCGTCTTTTCGAACTTGGTGTTCCGGAGAAACAGTTTGTGACTCAGGATCATTGGATCTTGAAGACGGTAGATGAACAGAATGAGAAAACGTCTTCATGAGCAAAGGACGAAGAGAATATAATGTGACTCTCTAGTGTATATCTGTAGAGGCTGCTATATATAGAATATATTACCCTTTGTCCCAATTACAGGTGTTGTCCTCAAAGTTTGCCCCTGGCTGGTACCGAGCCTCAGTATATTTCACATTTCAACTGCAGATAATACATTACACTAAATTTTTACTGGTATATAGTAATGCGCAACATAAACACATGGAATGCTAAAGAGTCTATGAGGTATCTAATGCCCAAAGCAAAGAGAAATGAATGCCGTGAAAACGTCATGATGCATAGAGAACCAAACCGGTTGCACAGCGTTCGCAGAACGCCTGTCGAAACCGCTCACGACTGTCTCGTACTCAAGCCCCATCCCAACCCTGCCATCCTCGTCACGAGATTAGGTTCACTCCTTGTCCTCTGACCCGGACCAAAAGCGAATCCAGGTCTTGGCGGGTCCACTGGGTCCTCTGACCACCTGCTATTTACGCCCACTGTGTCCAAGCTTAGACTGCTAGGCACATCCGCTGACGGCGACGACGACGACGACGACATCGCCGCTTCCTCATACGACGGAAGGCCTTGTAGACTCGTCAAGGGCGGTACACCAGCCATAAATCCAGTTCTGGAAGCTGCGTCATAGTTTGGTACTTCCGTCAATGCGCGGGGAAGGAATAACCCTAACGTCGGTTCTGTCGTAAACGAAGTCATAGGTCCTGTCCCTCCCAAGCGTGGATGTAGATGAGAAACCTGAGAAGGTTGAGAAATTCGATGTGGAAGAGGGCGAGGAGGAGGGCAAGAAGCCGGAATCATCTCCGGTGAATGTGGCGAGTGAGATGACTGAGATGGTTGGTGAGAATACCGACCACGTCCGTGTTGGACTGCGTGTTGGTCCGGTAGGTCGTTAACGTTCCCGTGCGAACCCGTCTTCAAGAGCCAGTTGCTATGCGTAATGGACGTGAAGGGTTTCATTGTTGCTTTCAGAAAACCATGCAAGTTTCGGTGGCTTTGGTTGTGCGGGTCGTTCCGGTGCTGGTGCTGATAGGTGTTGCTACTATTGTTGGTGGCGCATATAGGATCCGGACTTGCGCTACGACTCGTAGGCCTGCTAGGATACGTGCTAGCCGGTTGGCTTGTAGGTCGGCTGTGGTCGGAATCTGTGTGTTCATCCAACATCTGGAAGACGGGACGACGACGGGAACGGTAGGGCTGTCGAGATAGAAGTTCGGAATTAATCCATTCCAGAGGCATACTGTCCCCAGATTCAGGTACATGGGGAAGGTAAGAGAAGGGATTGGATTCAAGTGGAGTAGAATAGCCCGAAGGAAGCCTCGAGAAAGCCTGAATAGGCAAGCTATTGTCTGGTGTTAAAGGCGGGGTTGGGCTTATCGAAGCGGAAGCATTAGAAGCACCCAAGGGACCAATGTCAGTTGGGCCCAAGTCTGCTATTAGATCGCGAACATGCGAGGGGTAGCTTGGCAGTTCCACCTCTTCTTCCAACTCTGGACCGCCGATTAGAAGCCGGCGACTGACAGCCGTGCGTCGTGTGGCTTCCTGAAGAAGCCGCCCATCAAGGATGTGAATGGGGAGAGAACAACGTAACTCAGACGTGTGTCCATCTGGGTTTGACATGCGTATGATCCAACGTATACGGTGGCTGACGAGGATAGGCTCGACACCATGCGACGGTACAGCGTATGAAGGAATGGGAATGGTGACGCTGGTGACAACGTCGTTGTTTTCGCGAACAGGGTCATCATCAGTAGGATGGCCTCCATCGGCCTGATTCGAATACCGAGGCCAATTTGAGTTGCGAGAGGATGAGCTGGCAGCTGACGAATCACAATCCGGTGACACCGCTTTGCCATTGATTATGGAGTGTTTTACGGCCACTAGAGGGCGCGTGTGATCCTGTGATCTAGAGCGCGCATATACAGACGTTGATTCATACAACGTCATCCCGATGCTGAGTACCGAGATGCCTTTATTGAGAGGCGAAATTTTGGCAAGGGCAGTAACAGTGTCACCGGATGCCCATGCCTTGTGAGGTAGCATGATAGAGTACATGATCTTTTCTGGCCATGTATTCTCAATTTCTAGCGTTTGCTGATACTCAAGCGCGTCGGAGCCAAAGGATCGAATGATATGGACAGGAACATTGACGTGCAAGTTGGAGCTGAAACCAGGTCGTGTTGCTTGTGCGCGAAGCCGGTATGTCACTCCGGCACTATCGTCGTGAGTAGAGATACTTGATGGGAGCGATCCGTCGATTCGGAGTTGGAAGGGGAAAGTGTGATGGCCCGCCTTTAGCGTATGGCTGTGTTTTTTGTCGCCCTTGAGAAAGGACCAGTCATGGTCGCATACGACGTATGACACAACACCGGCATTGTTCATGATGCTAGATTGCGAATCACGCCTAAGTTTATTTTTTGGTGATTAAGCGGGGAACGTACGATTCGGTCGCTAGAACTGGCAAGCGAGCTTTTCCTCGGAATTGGAGGGTGATTTCTTTCAGAGATGTTGGTTCGGTCAAGGTGAGGACAACATGTCCTGTGAGAAAGGCAGGCTCGACGTTGACGCCCGTTCCTTTGAGAAACACGCAATTCGAGTCGAGCGTAACGTCCAAATGAGGACTTTTATCTTTCAGCGTGTCTTCGCGACCGTCATGCAGAGGTTGATAAGCAGAGGAAGTCCAACCGTTGGGATATATGAGCGAAACAGTTTCCCCTCTTGCTATGAAAGGCGGCCTCTCCCTGGGGACTGGAGAAGAAGGTCTGGTAGACATCTCGGTTCACCGAGTACGAAGAGAAGAAGAAACGCGTTGAAACGAAGCATCCGGACCGTCTTTGACCGCCTCATATAGGCAACTCAGACTGGAATGGCCAAAAAACTAATTTCTGCATTTGGTAAGCGGGCTGTGTTGTTTTGCAATTTTGCATCCATTCCTCCTAATCTTAGCTCCGTGCGATGGGAATAACGCTTCCAAAATATCAAATAAAGTCCAGTGCAGCATGCAACAGGGACTTGAGATAAGCGCAACGTTCCTTGTAAATCACGCACCTTGTACATACAAGACCCGGCAGGACATAAATTGACCAATCACGATCGCTTCCGTATCCTCACGGTCTAACTTATCGCTGATCCGCTGCGTCCTTCGTCCCGAATACCGCGCCACTTCGCATAATCGCACGCTATTGTGTCTGATCATAGCTTCAATGGTGCAAAAGGATAGGTAAGAATGCGAATAACGCGTACAAAGGTTACGCTTCATTTCGTGCCCTCGTTACAGACACGACTTCCATTTGTCTTCGTTTGACCCTTCATTTGAGATAATATGCAAGTAACTTCGCCAATACGATGGCATCACCTTTCACTACCCACCGGTCCGATACGTAAAGTCTGCTATTGACGATTATCATCCAACGGTAGTACGTGTGGCCCGACCGGCAACCTAAACAGGAATAGCCAACCTCCTATCATCTTCTCTTATCGCCGTCCTGTAAAAGTGGAAAGCTTTTTTTCGAAAGCTGTAAAATTTCCGAGGTTAGTGATGAAAAGCCTCCGTGCTTACATCGTGCTTACATAGAACTGCTGCGCGCTAATCAAGGCACGAATATGCATTACCACTGTACAGTCAGAAATTTGACGCGCTCCACTCGCGCTCCTCGGAGTTAATTCGCGATATCTTTTTAACACCACCGTCCATTAAGTGACCGTGATCGAGCGATAATGGATCATCACGACCCTGGTTGTTTCGTTGCATCCTTATCTATGCATGCACTTATTTTCAACAACGAAATTTCACCGATACTGTTCCGCTAGTCGTTGCGAACACTTGTCACGACAGCAACATAAATTCCGCAATATTATTCAAGAGAAAGACTAGAGACGACATTTTTTACTCTGTAGCCCTACAACGGTGGTCGATGTATGCGATCAGAAAATACCCTTCTGGCTCCTCTTACCAGTTCACCGTTCACCCCCTGGCTCGTTGTCAAGGTGTCCATCAATGTACACTCCCAGGTCGTCTTGGAAGCTTTATTCCGACTTGTCTCAATCTTGTCGTTCAGGTTGATGTTTGCTGAAAGATCGGTTTTATCAGAGTTCTAGCGGAGAACATGTTCCGCATCTCACCCATGAGAAAAAAGCTTGAGCATATACAGTATGGACTGTGGTATCTGCGTACATCGATGTAATCGTAAAGTTTAGCAAAGATGCTTGACAACCATAACCTCAAGCCGAAAACACCGCAAACCACGTCTCTTCACAGCCTTGCGTACCAGGAAGCAACCTCACCTTTGCCAAATCATCGTCCTTTTCCAATCCTTTAAATATCGTTTCCTCTCCAAGAAAATCGATTCTCTTGATCTCGTTTGATTCCTTCTTATCTCCTCTCCTTCTTGTCTTAGCAGCATTCTCAACCGTCTCTCTCAATTTTTCATCTCTCACAACCATCCCCCACTCAGAATCATCAATCCCTTGCTGAAGCGCTTCGTATATCGCATTCCAAACGTCTCTACACATGACAGGATGCCCGTTGGTTTTGATATCGATACACCATGGTATCGATTTGGAATAGAGTCGGAGATAAGTCACTGGAGAACCGGAAATGATTGCTGGTTGAAGACCGTAGAGATGATAGGCGTTCATGAGTATCGCCTCGCGGGGGCGCTTGCGAACGTCGAATCGCACGAGCGTTTCTCCCCCAGCGCCGAGGAGTGAGTTCAGTTTCGGCCATTTGCTGGAGGCAGTCAGCGGTATGCCTGTGATTTTGCGTCATCAATAATCTGTGCATGATAGAATGATAAACTGTACCTCCTGGTATTGGTGGATACGTCGACGAATAAGCAGGTGGCGGCGTGTACCCTTGACCGCCATAGACTGGATATTTGTTATAGTAATCACGATGTGTCTTGAGCGAGTGATCGACAGTTGGCGGTGCTATCAAGATGCCCGGTTTGCTGTCCCTGGCCTTCCGGCCCTGCGTCTCCCAACTCTGCGCATCCCTTCCCTTTAGTCTAGGCAGTTCTGGGGTGGAAGGTGGTGCTTGCGACGGAACCGAAACGCCGGCTTTGCCTTCATCTCCAGCTTCAGAAGAGTGGTCGACCGACTGTTGTCGCAGTATAGTAGATGCTTGTGCTGGTACCGAAATGTCAGGATTGCAGTCGTCTCTGGCACTCTGAATTGACTCTTGCAGGGCTGGAGTCTCAGTCCCTTGAATTGGACGGCTGCTCTCATCGAGAGCATTGCTCGAATCAGAAATTCTAATCCACAGTTCAGGCGAGGTCTAGCTTCCCTGACGAAACTACTTACTTTCCTAACGAAACACAGCCTAACAGGTAAAAAAAAAAAAAAATAACAAACCTTAGCAAGCACTTTTGCATACCATATTCATCAACTGTACTTGTGTACGACTGGGAAACGCGAATCAAAGTCGTGTAATTGACCTTCGGAAAATTCTATTGTTGATTAATTGATCGCTATCGACGAGGTCAAAGTAACAAAACGTACGTCCCGCAATAAATCGCACCAGACAGCATCATGCGTTAGCGCAACTTTGGCATCCAGGTTCTGGCAACGAAAGGTCAACATTTCGATCTGTTATACTTGGCTACAAATCGAAATCTACCTGACCCAAGAGTGCGGCATTGACGAGATCTGAGGGATGAATCTAACATCAAAATGAGTTACTAGAGGTCAAAGAGAGAGATCACCACGCACAAGGGATGAGTTAAAGTTGGCATCTAAGACAACCTCGTCGGACCCCGGCGTCACAGTGGACTTCGTAGTCCAAGTAGTCTTGAGTGGGCTTCCTATGTTAGGGTCAGTCCCTCCGCCACCTCTAATGCGCCAAGCCCGATGCCGTGTGACCCGTATCGGATTGCTACTTCCTGCTTGAGGTGATGAAGAGGACATAGCTGGTCCAGATCCGTGAGGTTGGTCATTACAGAGATCATCAAATATGTCTCGACGAATCATGATCTTGTAACCTCGCAAAAACACACATTGATTTGGGGCATCCCCTTGGTTGGGATTCGCAAGCTTGGTGGGGAATGCACGCGAACCCTTCCAATGGTATTTAGCGCTTAATTTGCCAAAGGGAAGGGAATACTTTTTATCAAATTTCAAACCTTGTCCTGGAGCGCATTTCCGGTCGAAAACTGCGATGCCCCACTGAGCACACTTTGTGAAAGACGTAATGAGATATAATGATCCGTTCGAAATCTTTCTGTTTCGGGTCATCGCATGTTCATACCACTGCACTCCATGGCGCGCAGCAAGCTTTTCAAAAGGACGTATATATACCGCCTCATCTTCTATGGCACCTTCAGGGAGTTCGAGTACTGCTCCCTCAGACCCTTCACATATGTATTCGCCAGAACTACGTGATAGATAAAATGAGATATATTCAAGGCAAAAAAGAGACGGCCCACTTCGTTCTTGTGATGGGACTCTGGAACAGGCAAGTATTGCGCGGAAGTGGTTCCAGATGTCTTGTCACCGAGTGATCGGGTGTTTCGAGAGAGAACCCATCCGAAAGGTTGGGTGGATTAATCAAATCGTTGTGTGGCGGACAAATGTTGAACAAAAAATCAAAAGTGCCATTTCCCCTAACGAATCCAACATCTCCAACATTAACACCACTTCGCGGATATTCCTTCGAGAGATCGCTAAACGGTTTCGGGTCGTAGAGTGAATAGCCAGCCAAACACTTCAGCATGGATCGTGTATACCTGTCTGCAACGCTGGAAACAGGCTGGGAAACATCAAGCTTCCGAGAAATCGGTTAGCATGACGGTATCTCACCAATGAGGATGGGTCGGCTGGCACCATGTCGCTGATATCAACAAGGTCACCCTCTGGAATGGATGATTGTGGAGTGTGATCGGTAGATACGGCTTGAGGTAGCGGATCACTGTCATCTGCGCCAGTCGTTTCGCTAACAGTGGATCGAGACTTGTCGTTCTTGCGAACCTCCTCTATGAAAGGCGGTACGACGTTTAGGAGAAGATCGATAGCGTCGTGTAATTCTGGCGAGATGCGTAAGAGCCAGAACAGATATACCGACGAAAGTCACGAACCAAGCACGCGGTTCTCGCCTTCCGTGTTAAGGTTGTAGTTGTTCTGCACGAACTTGAACATGTCGCGGGCGCTGTTGCTGATTTCATTTCTTTCTGCTTTCTCAATAGTAGCTTTGTGTAACATCGAGGCCGAGGGATCAGACATGGCAGGAGATGTGATTTGGGAATCCAAGTCGCTTGAACGTGGGACGGTGCAGCGAAGGATTGAAGGTCCGCGTCAAGGACTGTTTTAAGTTAGGGTCAATTGATATCTTTGATGCCGATCAAAGATTTAGGTGATGTGACTTCCTATTTAGCAAAATAGTCAAGGTACGACTCACAATGAGCAGTCTGCAGCACTGCTGTACGCGTGTCCCTGGCCTGGCCGTCGCGGTGTAGTCGGAGGTCTGAAATGTACTGCGACTCAAGTCAAGTGAGCACACCGGACTTCGAGATACTAGTAAGACCCATAATAAATTTCAACGTTCAGTTGAACGACATACTAGTAGAACAAAAGCCGGTACGACATACAGTGTAACAAAGGGGAGACTTCCGCAACAACCTCAACACCGGTTACATATCAATGTCAATCCAAGCGTTTGGTGGCATGGTTTCATTGGAAATGGCTGAACTGTTGCAATCAACAATGCAGAGCTAGGAAATGTTCACCTAGAAGGCGCATAAATCCCCGGAAATAAAAAATGAGGTGTTCGATCAGGCCACGTGTTTATGTATCAATTTTGGCAATCCGGGCCAGGACAGTACTCAGATTCAAGACAATGCGTCTCAAATCCATCGACCCCCCACATTCTCACAAAGCTCAGAATATCTCAAAGCGAACAATATACCAATGAAGCAAAACAAACCAATAATAGCAGAAACTACACCATCCTATCTAGTCAATTTACCTATGGAAATACACTTCCAGATACGAGATCACGTACGCCACGGCTATACACCCAAAGAAAGTATCGCTGATTCATATTGCCAGCTTTCAAGAGACCCATATACGCATATCAGCCAACTCCGAATACTGCGTCTCGTGTGCCAGTTGTTTGATATCATCTGGTCCCCCGTCGTCTTGAACAATATCGTGCTCTTTAGCCGCTATCAAACACATCACGATAGGGCCAAATATCTTCGCAGTTTGGTCCATGGAAAGGGTAACACTCTTTCCTGCACAACTATTACGCTTCAAAATTGGGACTGCCTAGATACCGACATTGATCGTTTTCTCTGGGATATGAAGTATTACTTATGGGAAATCGAGGCGCCTATATTATATGGCATGGTTTGGCTCGTGGTTCCCTTTCGTATCCTTGCTTCACCAGCCGTGTGGCTTGGTAAATTCCTCTTGGGACCACGAGAACGCTTCAGGAAGACCCTCGGCTACATTCAGTCTAGGTTCTATGCCTCGTTATTGTCTTGTAAAGCGCAGTTGGCTCACATCCGCTGTGTCAAGTACGTGTTGAACATCAGCTTGCCGAGTGACATCGAATGACAACATTGCAGAATGACCGTGACTGCGAATCAAAGCCGCTGGACCGTATATCGCTCAACAAGGATTCTCTCAGCGCTTCCACAGTTGACAGAGCTCGATTTGTACATACATCTGAGCGTCAACTTGGAGCATATTGCTCAGTGCTTAAAAGATGTCACAAGTCTACGCACGTTCAGGCTAATCATGTGGCCTACTGACCTACTAGAAAGCAAACCAAGAATCAGCTGCTTGCGCTACTTCATGGCTCGTAATCCTTATCTCACACGCTTTGCTCTGATACCTCATCACTATGGCGGACTTTACGATCTCTCTGAGCTTTTCCTGGACATTCCTCCTAACAAGCCCCTCAAATTGGATCATATTTCGCTCAACGGCAACTGTACAAATTATCAAGCACTCATTCCCCATGTCCAAGCTTTGTCCTCATTCGAATTTTCGGGATTTACTGCCAATGGTTACGTGAAGCTATTTATTGCCGACTTCACGAAAGCAAAAATCTTTCCCCCGACGATTACTGTTGAATATATGAACCACTGCACAGGTGTTTTATTCACGTACCTAAGAAGCCATCCCGGAATTATCAGCCTCTCATTCTTGACAGTGGCATATTCAAGCGATTACATTGCTGATGCTGATAGATTGTGCTCTATCTTGGTACAACATTCCAAAACATTACGGTCACTCAAAATGCCAAGCTCAGTTCTAGCTGGTGCTCTCGGAGTGTCGTCAATCGAAACGAGCCTTTTGCGGTGTGCTAACCTGCGAGAAATCGTGCTCAGAAAATACCATGTAGAACCGATGAGCTGCATTCCGAACGGCCAGGAAAAATATGTTGATATAGGCGATGTGAGTTCTCGCTTCAAAAAAATATTCAATGCACTTGACAAGTTGGAACCCTACTAGGAAAAACAAGTCCTTCCGATCATAGCTCATCTTTATCCTTTCTTGACAGTGGGATTTACGAACATACTGGTTTTCCGTGCCTCCATAGAGTACTGCCGTACATCTGACAACGCATTAGTTCATGACCTGGCAGGAAGGCTGTTTTTTTTGGAAGAGTCGTCTGTAGACTCCATATTTCCCTAACATTTCCCACTGATGCCCATGAAAGGGAAATATATTATGTATTTCCCCGTAACAGGACTGGCACCTCTCTCGTCCCAGAGACTGACCTTTTCCCCTGCCAATCGGTCTTTCATCATCGCCGTCCTCATGTCCATCTACCATCTCCTTCTTCTATTGTCGTCAGCAACTTCGTCAATCCTACCGCTACCATCACTGTCATCTCCCATCTCACTCTCGATATTCTCATCTTCGTCGTCGTCTTCACCTTCTTCTTCTTCACTTTCTCTCTCACTTTCGACTTGCTCTTCCCCCTCTTCGCTCCGCTCTTCTTCATCTTCCGGTGGAAGGCCTTCTTCCCATCCCTCTGGCACTTTTCCTCGCACAAGTTTTGCCACATGTTCTTGGACGAGCATACCTAGACATTGAAGGCATGTCAACGCTCTGATATAAACAGGACGCAGTGGCGTAAGCACTCACCGAGCACCATCAATGCTGAACCGTTCATTACTCTATACATATCTTGCTGATGCTTCTGGCGTATTTCACGAAGACTGCGTGTGTATCGTTTTTTCCTTTCTTTGGTAGATTTGCTAGATGGTGTACCCTCTACTTCTTCTGCTGGCACGGAGCTTTCGTTGTCGCCATCAGCCTCGGATGGCGAAGAGGAATCCGAGGAGTCTGACCCAAAACTGGGATCAGACGAGGAAGATTCCCTGTATTCATCGGTATCAGAATCAGGTATCTTGCGTCGGTCTGCATCAGCGTCTGTGACTTCATCGACCCGTCGTTTCTTCCTTGGTGGGGCAGGGTTTTTGCCTTTCCGTCTCCGCTTTTTTTCTGCTCTGTACTTTTTTCCAAGGTTCAATAGTTGCCCGCGTTCTGTATAGAACTCTGCTGCAATGTAATGGATATTTTTGAGTAATTCCTGTACGTGTGTGTGTGAAACACCTTTCCAACGTAAGTGGGAAAACGGCACGCACCGAAGATGGTACAGGCAGATTTGCTTTGTCTTCGATTGAAGTGGCGGGAACTTCGTTAGGAGTTCCGTCGAGAAAATCCAAGCTTTCCTCGAATCTCCATCTTTTAACAGTCCGGTGTTCAAGAGGTTGAACTCCTCGTTTCTTTTCTTCAAGACGTATCCTTCCCCGTTTCGTATGCAGTTGCCGGCCTTCTCCTTGTTCCGAAAATCCATGTTCTCTCGCTGTGTCGGATCCAAGATTGGCACATCGCATTTTCTGCACAGTTCCCAACCCAGCAGCATCCTTTGCTCTCCACTTGCCATGCGCATCCCTTACAGAAAACTTTCTTCTACTTGAAGCTTCATAGTTCTTGTCAGTCTGCTGGATGCGTGTCCCGTCGCGGTGTAGCCGGAGATCTGAAAAGTCGTAGACTGTGCTCCGTCGCAAGTCCAAAGCCATGTTCGACCAACTTCGGTTAGATGTGGCGTGATTTAGAGATAAGATAACTACTGGATGGTCTTAGAACGCAAATGCTCTAAGTACGCGAACTGGCACGACAAACAATGCAACAAAGGCAAGGCGTCTGCTACTCGACACCGGTTAAATATAAATGTATATGGAAAGTAGTATGCAAAACCATGTGGCATTCCCTTAACATCTCAAAATTAATACGCCTAAATACAGATATATCAAGTGATTACTTCAGTCTTCTAAGCCTTGTATAGAGCATCAAGAAACGCAGTTGCAAGCTCTCCCACCATGGAAGGTCCAACCGGACTTGACTTGCCCAGACCTGTGTATACAGCATCACGTTAGGAGAAGAACAACGACAACTTGCAACCAACGCACCATAGAGTTGGACCATGACACCTTGACCTGACGGTGCTAGCTTGGCATCTCTCACCGAGTCTTTGAGGTCCGCAATGAACATATCGACAACAGACACCGTCAATTTCTGTTGAACATCGACGAAACAATCAGAATGTAGCAGCGGCGGGAGCAGCACAACCCAACGCACCGTGCAAGCAATATGAACCCCAGGCGGATCGGCCAAAGCGTTTAGGTGCCAACCACGCTTGGACATTGCATCTCCCACTTCCATTGCGTTGACTTTGGGATGTTTTGATGCAAATCCTACTACTGAAGCTGGTGGAGATCCAAGTACGTATAGTTCTGGTATCTCCTCTTGGATAGCATTTGCAATCTTGCGGGCGGATATTACGATTGAACGGCAGGATTCCAGATATCCGCTGTGGGAATGTGGAGATGTTGAGTGTGAGTAGGACATAAAGGACAGGACGTACGATGATCCCATGTGTTGCATGACGGCCCAAGTACCTGCGATTAGTGCCCCTGGTCTTGCGGTTCGTTATGAGTAAGAGAGAACTGCCAAAGATAACAGACGGAGTTACCGTGAACCAGACATGCTCGGACTAGCATATACGCCGCCTAGCGGTTACAGGATCAGGGTTGGTCGGAGATAAAGACAAAAGCAATGACGCGTACCAGTCCAGTGTGGGTTGACATAGTATTGATACTTTCGTAATTGAGCATCACGGTACATGACCACAGATGTTCCCTGCGTACTGTTACACACTTGTTCTTTCAGAAGTATATGCGTCTCACTTTGGGCGAAAATCCATACTGTGAATGCATGCATGAGCACACTGAGCCTAAGTAACGGGACAGGGAACTCACTTTGTGGGTATCACAACTTATACTCGTAACACCTTTCACTCTGAAATCGAAAGGTTCCAACTTGTACCTACCATCTTCGTCACCGTTCGCCAGACCAGCTTTCTCGAGGTATGGCACGACGAAACTCCCCAGACAACAATCAACGTGGAGGCCAACATTGTACCTTGTCGCTAGTTGTGCGAGCCCAACGATATCGTCTTGGTTTCCGTCAGGGAAATTGACACAAGATCCGACTAGCTAATACATAGCGCGATTTCGGGAGATTAGAATTATAAGGAGTGATTTGAAACGTCGATTCACGTACCATGATTGTATTGGAGTTTCTGCAAGTGGGTGCATGTGTCAGTTTACTCCAGCAGAGTGGAACGCATAACAGGAAAAACACGCACATGGCAGCTTTTACGTGCTTCAGGTCGACGCGTCGCGTAACGCGGTCGACAGGTATCAAGTGCGTCTTGATCTTGAGATATGCAGCACCTTTATCGAATGCTACATGCGCTGATGCCGGGAGAATCCTGACAAAAAACGTAATAAACTCAACACCTAAGAGAGCAGCAATGGACCAACATCTCGGGATCCGTAATCCCTTTGACGTCTCTAGCCCAGTCACGGTAAGTCTTGACAGCCATGATAATCGACTCTGTGCCACCAGCAGTCATAACACCCGCACCAGTTGGGTTGTTGTAAAGGTGAAGACACATAGAAACTATCTCTGCTTCCATTTTACGAACAGCAGGGAAGAGTTCAGGATGCAAGGGGTTGGAAACGCAGTAGCGTCCATAAGCAGCAATGATGACGTCCTGAAGATCTTGGCCCCCGTCTGTGTAACATTATCAGCTAGAGCCTACGACGTTGAAAATCGAAAAAGACGTACGGTACACAGCTCCTGACAACTTTCCCAAACGCCAGCTAGTGCTATGTTGGTTCTCGCTATCCATTTTCTCCATCTCGGCCAGAATCCATTCCAACGGTTTCCCCTCCTCTGGAAGAGCCAAATGTCGGACGACATTCGGTCCTTTAGGAACGAGTCGTTCTTCAATACCAAGTTTTGCTTGGTTCATTTGTGACTCGACTTTTTGACGGGTTGCAGGCGCGCGCAAAACCAGACGAATAATGTACTGCACGGCACAAAAGTCGTCTCAGTTAGCCCGTTCAGAACGTGGCATCCTTTTTGCCTTAAAAAAAAAACATACCTGAGACGCGTACAAGTACACATCTCGAACCGAAGCTCTCAAACCCCGCGCGCGGAGATGACGTTGAGCCTTTAAAGTGCTCGTCCACACGACATACCAAAATAAGAGTGTCTTGACAGTGTCTAGGCTCAGTAACGACATGGCTCCCGTTCTTGCGTAATTTGCGATGAATGCGGGCCTGTAGTTCTTGGAGACAGCAAAGGACATGGGTGAGTGCTCGTGAGGTGCTTCTATTAGGAAGTCTGAGGGCAACTGTTGACAGTTGTTCAGAGAGCGGACTTGGATGTCTCTGACGTAATCGATCATTTAGTATTCGCGATGAACAACTTGCGCATGGTAAGACGCACAACTGGTCCAGGCAGTCAGAGGCGATACAGACAAGTGTTTTTCAACAGATAGAACATGAAGACGAGAACGACGAGGGTGCAGAGGTGACTTGGGGTGCGTAGTACGTACCGAGTTTTACCAGTTTCTTTCATGCTCCTTTGGAATGTTGCGGGTTTGCTGATGCGTAGTCTCTACAGAGGATCAGCAACGGATCAACAAGTTTTCAAGACTGAACGCACGAGTGCGCATTTTGGAAGGGAAACTGGAAGAGTTGAAGGTGGGTTGATTACGCGACCGTGCCAACTTTAGCTTATTGGCTACAGCAAGAAAAAGAAGCACTAGACGATCTTGCCACGGAATTGGAGCTCGCGGACGAAAGCGAACCTATATTGTGAGTGATGGCTTTCTTGTCTAGATACATGCTAATCGCCCGCAAGATACAAAATTGGCGAAACATTCGTTCACATGCCGATCTCCCGTGCTCAAACACGACTCGAGAAGGATCAACAAGACGTTGAGTCTCGATTATCTTCCATAGTCGAAGCCGTCGAAGACTGCGAGACGCAGATGAAACAGCTCAAAGTCTTGTTGTACGGAAAGTTTGGAAAAGCCATCAACCTAGACGAATAATTCGAATGAATGTAACTGGTACATTGGTAACATGGTAGAAAGAAACGTTGAACCTTTGCATATGATCATAACCAATGTAAAAAAAACTCGAAGAAAGGCTATCGCGTTGATCAACGCGTGAACCTTGATCTGGCAATTCCACCACCGGTCAAAGTTCCTCCTCCATCCCCATCACCAACCAGGTCTAATAAGCTTCCACTTGGCTGCTTGTCCTCTTCGGCCACGTATTCCAACAACGCTTCATATACCTCCATCCGTTGTTGATACCTCAACCCAGAAGGAATTTCATTCTTTGATGCGCTTCCTGAAGTCTCGCCTTTGCTGTGCCGGCTACGGAACTCCGTTGGGTCTGGAACGTCTAGGAGTGCGTCAGGGTTCACAACTAGTGTCCTTCGCGCATCACCTTGATTGCTACACTCCGAGTCGTCCTTATCGCAGCCCTCTTGGCGGAACTGGGATATATCATTCGTCCAAGCTCCGCCAGCTTCTTCGTCACTCCCTTTATCGTCATCTTCGTCATCTTCATCCTCTTCCCCGTCTTCTCCTTCGTCCACTCTGTATAAATCAAACGTCCTGCCTCTCCGACCAACAGGCTTACTTCCCTCAGGTGGTTGGAGATAATCAATTGGATATCTGTGCGCAGACTCTGCTTCTGATGCTGGACGGTTTGGATTTGCTGTTGGTCCTGCACGAACAGTGGATGCCGAAGATGTTCTTGAACTCAACCCTATGTTGGCAGAGGGAACGAGCAGATATTTCATCAAAGAACGGAATTCATCCGACTCT
This sequence comes from Amanita muscaria Koide BX008, assembly GCA_000827485.1. Taxonomy (NCBI): domain Eukaryota; kingdom Fungi; phylum Basidiomycota; class Agaricomycetes; order Agaricales; family Amanitaceae; genus Amanita; species Amanita muscaria. The sequence goes on from KN818236.1 coordinate 146,297, forward strand.
GTGCGATCTGAATGGTCAACTACCTCCGCAACGTCGTTTTGGAGGAACCTCAGGGCCTTGAGGGGCGTTTGTTCTTCGCTCATTTCGCGATACCTGCAAATATGACGTTTAGGTGTCGTGATGGTAACCCCATTCAAGGGACTTACTGTTGACTTCTAATCACAAACTTCGCTCGACGTAGAATCCTTTCAGGACCGGGTCTAATAAACCAAAGACAGTCAGCTAACCAGCAGCATAATGTAGAGACAACAACAGACCTATGAAGCTTGAACTTCCAAAGATCATTCAGTCTCGTTTCCTCACCTGACCGCTGATCAGTCTCAGGCTGATTTTCCTTCTCAGCCTCATTTTCAGGTGGTCCACTTCCCTCTTCGCTGTTCGTTCTTTCAGCTGGAGGAGAAGGCCCAGCCCCCATTCGGACACTATCAGCTTTCCCGGCGTTGCCACCGTGAATGAAGACCGCTTTCGTCCGTGGATTGTAGACCACCTGGTATGCATATCGTGGTCGTGGCACCGCATCTGCATCAGGAGTTGAGGGATGGTTACTGCTGCCTTGTGTTGGACTATTGCTGGTACTGCTACTGCACCCAGAGGGTGGTTCGAGCAAAACCTTAGACCATTTGCCAGGTTGGGTGTCATATCTATACACCCAATGCGTCATTTCACATTGCAATGAAAGAGGGCTGCGTTGGTCTGCTAGTTTCCTGGTCAGACCAGAGATCCTGATGAACATCCCATCAGACACCCATTGACGTTGATTTAAGATACAAGAACATACACGTATATCTCTTTCAGGTCCGGATCTATAACGGCACGTTGGGAAACGGATGGATCTGGCCCTCCCATCATAGGTGATTCGGAGAATATCTCGGTTGCAGTGCATGTTTTCAAGTCGAATGAGTACATGTCCGAGAGTAAGATGCCTTTTCGTTGGCCGGCGTAGATGTATAGTGTTTTCGTGTTGGGGTCGAGTAACATAGAGTGACCTTAGACACTGATTAACGCGTGTATATGCAGTTCAACAGCCGCTTACCGGAACGCGGAGGGATTCCTTGTCCAACGCTGCTGTTCAATTGCCTTTGACAACATCAGTATAAGAATTGCGATTGAAGTGATGGGGAAAACCTACATTAGTGTACTCCATTTGCTCTTTCTTACGTTATAACAATACATCCCTCCGCATTTGGTGTTCTCCGGGTCTCCATCGACTATTCTTCCGCCAAACACGTACAGCATCTGGGAGTCGCTGTCAAGAGCCATTTGATGATCAAAGACGAGAGGGGGTCCACCGGTTGACTGATGAAAAGGAGGTCATCAGAGTACTGTGGGTAGGTACTACTGTCCCACTTACGGCTGTGTCGAATGACAGAAAATCCCATTTTCCCGCATCAGCACCACGGGTATGATATCGGAAGAACTCTGAGCAATAATTGTCTGATGATCGAGAAGTTCCGATCACTACTGGAGCCGGCGGAGGTACCAATGGCGTTGTAGCTATGGCCCTGAGCTGTCGCACTTGCTGTAAAGGCATTGCTGCCGAGAGTACAGCAATAGTAGCAGCCGAAGCGGTATTATCAGGAGGTGTCGTGCTTGGCACCGCGGGAGCGCTTGGCTTAAGTTTATCTTGATCGGTAAGTCTGCCAAGGAGGTATATGCTACCAGTTTTAGTATCAAACACCATCTTGTGGCATGATCGAGGCCCTGGTGCGTTTTGTTCTTGCGCGGTTCCCAAGCTAAGAACTTTCCATTTGTTCTTTTTGACGTCATACATCCAAAAGTCGTCCAGGCTTTTGTCGCCATCGAATCCACCGTGAATGTATATCTGGTCGTTGACGGAATCTATGCACATTGCGTGCCCACCTCGAGGGAGAGGTACGTCACCATCTGCGTCAGTGCCGTGTAACTGGTTGAAGGTCGTATAGGGCCGGCATGATTGGAGGTATGAGTCGAACAAGCCGGCAGCGGAGAGTTTGTCTAGAAGTTGCTCAGCCTGGGACCAGTTCCCATGAAGAATGATGTTGGAATACAGTTGAGTGACGAGCGGGTGTTCTAGCCTCATGAAGGATCGTGATAGGATAGAGTCGAATGGCGTTAGTAGACGTCGGTGCCGTAGGTGTTTGAGGACATGTCTGAGGACAACAGCTTCTCTGTACTGCGATATAACAGAGCGTTAGTGAAGCATTAACATACGACACGGATTCACCTCCTCGTGTGCTCTCCTGACACGTTCGACAACATCTGGGTTCTTGATTCCTTGCAATGAAACATGCCAGACAGAGGTATGGTAGTTTGATTGATGGGCACTGGACGACAGAAGAATGAGGAACGGTGCCATTTCGAGATTTGACGGAGCGGGCCTACGAGAGTGGCACAATCTTGACAAAGCGAGTTGGGAAGGCTACATTGGCTCTGTTGACGTGTCTGAGTGGGAAATGCTCTGGGATGGTGTCGTTTCTCAATCCAGAGTGTAGGACTTCTATCATGTGGTCTTCGGATGTCCCGACGAAAACCTTGAATTCTTTCATGTTGCAGGGATGAGCTTCGTTGATCAGCCACCTTGCAAGGGATGACCCGCAAATCACTCACACTTGGAATACTGCGGATGCTGATCAGAAGGCGAGTGAGAATACATCTCGCAGGAGACTCACTTTTCCAAACTTGATCCACTCTAGGGTACCGTTAGCAAGTCGTATCTCGTAGGACGATAGAGCTTACGGAGGATAGATAACGAATCCAGACAAAGAAGGATCCATTGGTGAGTAGAGCCTTGGTATGCGCTACTCCATCTACTTGTATGGTCTGCCGGGTTATCGAAGATGATGTTCTCTGGGCCATATTTCCCGCTGTGTGGAGTGCTGCCGGCAATCGAGTACGCCAGGTTCCCAGGTTCTGACGAGGCAATGAGCTGTGAAAGTCCAGACTGCATAAGCCAAGTGCTTGGAATATGGGATCAGTGACGATTTGTGTTGAGCGCTTTGCCACGTGCTTGGCAATTCGCTTGACCACGATGTCATTCTAACTTGCTTGATACTTGGCGTAGCGTACAACCGAACGGATCGCGGAAAATCGCTCACGGATGTGAATAGGGTCGATCTCTGCTTGCATACTTTGCGGCAGTTCCGTGCTCCTCAACCGCACACCGCTTACCCTCCTATGCTCTCCTATGTTTTCTAGTCTTGGCCTTTGGGTATAAAATGCTTTCAGTACGTCGCTGGTCAGGCAACAAGACTAATATCTCTAACGATGCGGTCTCACAGTCTCTTTGCACTCATTCCATCGCTGTTATGTGCAACGCTCTCAGTAGCACAGGTCGCGAACCTTGAAGCTGATCTGTTGCCGGAGAATTCTCTTCGACAGCTTGGAACATCATGGATCCTCGAGTTCGACCCACTTGTCGGCTCATCCGTATCATCACGAGCCTTGGACAATCTACGCGTGAGTCCATTAGTTTCCCGTTTGGATTTAGTAATGACAAAATTTTATCTATCAAGCCTCACGCAGCTGTTTACGAGTCCCTTGAGCTGCAGGGCATCTCGTTAAAGGTCATAATGGAATATGACACACCCGATATTTTTTCTGGGGCGTCAGTCAAGTTAGAAGTCAGTGGATCGTTCACTCACTTATCCTCAGTTTGACTGATCCTTTGCCACATTACAGAATGCTGCAGTATGTTCTTTTAATCCTTTCATCCTTCTTGTTCTTATCTTCCTTAGGATGTAGACCTAATCAGACAAACGCTAGGCGTCCTTGCCGCTAGGCCGGTGACCCAATTACTACCTTCCCAGTAAGTACCAGTGGACAGGTAACTTTCTGTGACTAACTTTCCGCCCAGACCTGTTAATGCCATGCCCCTGAACGTGACAGAGCGTGCAATTGCTGCAGTCGACACTCAATCATCGCATGTCATGACCGTTTGTCTGTTATTCTGCTGTTTACGGGCAATAACTAAGCAATTACCTTGACAGGGCGTAGACAAACTTCACGCGAAAGGAATCACAGGACAGGACATCAAAATTGGAATGTATGTGTCTTATCCCGGATCTCCCAAATGTTTACTAATCCGTTTCGCTAGAATCGACACAGGTGAGATTGCAGTAGTTCAAACCTGATCCACGCGTTGAGAAAAACTGTAGGCGTCGATTACACTCATCCCGCTCTTGGAGGTGGCTTTGGCCCCAAGTTTAAGGTTATCGGTGGATTCGACTTTGTTGGCAATGCTTATGATGGTCTGCATCTTTCACAGGGACAATGTCCTTTGAACTTACATTTCAATAGGCACAAATACTCCCAAGCCTGGTCCAAATCCTCTGGATCAATGCAATCGTTCGTGTTTTGTTCAACCTCTGAGTTCTGTTCTTTGCTGACGCCATTCATTAGTTCATGGAACGCACGTTGCTGTGAGCTAAACTCCTAGGCTTGTTGATATTATCTCACTGCTGTACCAGGGTATCATTGGCGCAAATCCCGGAAACGCATTTGGAATTAGTGGTGTTGCCTATGGTGCCAAGATCAATGCGTACAAAGTCTTTGGGTGTCCTGCCAAATCTGTATCTGATGACAGTGAGTTTCCCCAGCTTCTTTTCCGATTGGGCGCAGGGTTTAACGATGATGTCAGTTGTGGTTGCCGCTCTATTGCGCGCAGACAAAGATGGTAATGACATCTTGTCCTTGTCTCTTGGCTCAGCGAGTGGGTGGACCGAATCAACAAGTGCTGTTGTTGCAAGTCGTATTGCGGCAAAAGCTGGGAGGACAGTAACGATCGCCGCTGGTAATGATGTATGTTTAGCGTTCCGCATTGTCTCCCTTTTACGTGCTCAAAATTGTCTAGGGTGCATCTGGAGCTTGGTATACCTCAAGCCCGGGTGATGGTATCAATGTTATATCAGTTGCAAGCGTACAAGAGTTCGTTGTCGCGACCTTTGGATAGTCTTGCTTACTGATGGATTTTCCACAGCACTCAAATTCCCCTCCAAACAGCCAAGGTCACGGTCAATGGCGCGTCGCGTTCTGTCCTTTACTATTCCCTGTTCCCACTGCCTGTCGCTGGGACCTTATCCATCTATGCCACATCTACCAGTACATCGGTGTCCGCAGATGCATGTTCTGCTCTTCCATCCAACACGCCCGATCTTTCTAAGCGGTTAGTGATAATCCGGAGAGGCACATGCACATTCGTGAGTTCTAATCACCTAGAAACTTCACAACCATCTGAATATTTCGCAGGCAGAGAAGTTGAAGAATGTTGCCGATAAAGGAGCAAAAGTAGCCCTTATTTACGAGTATGATCCTTTACTCCAACGGACTTCAGTTTCTGATCAAAGCTCTAGTAATGGCAGCGGCTTCAGCGCGGTTTCGCTTGGACAATACACTGCTGCCCTCATTCAAGCTGCGGACGGCGAATCCGTGAGTATCCTTACGCTCATATATATACAACTAGTCTGACTTTGGACCTTTAGCTTGTCAAACAATTTGCTACTGGTACTGATGTCGAGGTTTCTTTCCCGCAAACAGGGGCTGTTGGCATTTACAAAACACCCTCCGGTGGTCTCATGTCATCCTTCTCTTCGTGCGTTCTTTGATCAGATAACCCTGCATGGTTGCTGAGCTTTTGACAGTTACGGCCCTACTAATGATCTCTTCTTCAAACCTGCCCTTGCTGCGCCCGGCGGTGACATCTTATCTACCGTGCCTGTTGCTCTGGGCAAGTATGCCCTGCTTTCAGGGACATCGATGGCAACACCGTTCGTCGCTGGTAGCACCGCGCTTCTCTATCAAGCGAAAGGAAAGGGCGTTTCGGCAAGGACTTTGTTCCAAACAACTGCACAAGGTGTTCCGTCTGCCCGCAACGGGGGCCCTCTGCAGACTCTAACACAGCAAGGGGCTGGTCTGATTCAAGTTAACAAAGCCATCAATTACGTCACAACGGTGCAGCCCAGCCAGCTTACTCTCAATGACACTTCACATTTCCAGGGAACGTCAGTACACATTTCTCATTAGAATATATTATCGGTCTTACCCCTCTATAGGCAACAGATTGTTGTGAAGAATACAGGGTCATCCGCTCAATCGTATACAGTAACGCATGTACCTGCTGGAACAGCCATTACAGTAGGAAGGGTGAGTTCTCTACTTTCTTGGCATATAGCGAGTAATCATTGAACGCCCTCCAGTTCTCGATTTGGCCAAATCTCGGTCCAGTCCCGCTGACAACCCAATATGCGACCGTGAAGATCCAGCCTTCGTCATTCAAACTCAACCGGCTCGAGAGCAGGACAATCTCTGTCCAATTCACTCCACCTGCAGGCCTCGCTCCCGCGACATTCCCTGTATACTCTGGCTTTATCAAGGTCGCAGGCCAGTCTGAGAGCGTACAAGTGTCGTATAGCGGCGTTGCGGCTTCTCTGCTCAACAAGCGGGTCCTTGATACCACAGCTAATTTCTTTGGCTCCCCGTTGCCCTATATCTTACAACCCGACAACACAATCCAAAAAGCAACTAGAACTTATACTTTCAAAAACAATGATGACCCCCGCATCTACCTCCGGTGTGTCTTTCCCTTCTCCTTCACTTCCGAGCAAACCGTGACGATTTTACTAGGCTGCTATCTGGAACGCGTCTTCTTCGTCTGGACTTGGTGCAAGCAAGCAATACTGCTAAAATAGTCGGAGCACTTGGCTTTTATGAGTACATCGCCCGCAATAATGAGGTCGGTTACGCCCTTATCATAGTCATATGCCCGTTTTTAATGATTTGCTTCGTAGAACGCTCAAGGCAACGGATACTGGGGATTGGCTCTTACGACGCCCACCTTCAACACCGGACGTAAAATTCCTAATGGCACATATAAAATGGCATTGCGTGCTCTCCGTGTCACCGGTGACCCGAACAACGACGCCCATTATGACAAGTGGTTCAGTCCCTCTATTACCATCAAAGCTTGATTTTGCTGCTAGAGGTTAGATTATTTTGTAGTTTGTTACTATGTTAGGTTCGATCTAAAATATAGTTTCTACATGGATCAGTGTGGGAACATGATCGGATGTTCATTCAATTTAAATCTTTTGATCATCGATTAACTTCGCTTCGTAACTCAAGTACTCAACATCATAGCTACTTGTTGGATCATGGCATCGCTGCGATCTAGACTTGCGTTGTGGAACAACAGCATTCATCTATCTGCTGAACAAAAATGATTACTGCTCTTATATTCTGCGTCACATCGAGCTTTTGCGACCTGTTCGGTGCTACTCTGGTCTTGACTGCCGTTCCAGACTTCGTTCTCCCTTGCCTTCGTGTTCTGAGCCTCACAAGCTGGCCTGGCAGCAAAGAAGCTAGTCCATACATTAACAACATCCAGGCTGACGGAGCTTGTTATAGATTGTCCCTGTGGCATTTAGGCTTTGATATCGAGTTTGCAGAACCTGGTGATGTTTCACCGTTCTGGCATGTTGAACTTCGCCATCGGGAAAACGGCTGTGCCTCTGGATCCTGGAACTTGAGCTGCACTCCCAATCTTCATGACGTACAGATAGACGAGGGTCGTACTCTATCCAGGATGCCATATATCACACACTTTGGTTTGTAAGTTGTAAAAACAGAAATGAGTCATTCATTGACAAGTTCAAGAAGGTTCAAGATCACCTAGCAAAAAATAAACCGGGTATCATATAGCATACCTCTGACCACATGGATGCCCGTGTTCGACGGTCTTGCAATGCATCAGTTTAAAGCGACCGAGACTGGATGACATCATTCATCAAAGCATTTGGACACTTCAATGCGCGCCCAAACACCGCCCAAAGCACAATCCAGATGGCTTCCTCACCCACCATACCAGTGGTGAACTTCTCGTCGTTCTATTCGTCATCGCCTTCCGAAAGGTCGCAGACAGGAACGGCCATATTTGAGGCCCTGAGAGACATAGGGTTTGTGTATCTTACAAACCACGGAGTCTCGAAACAGGTGATAGACGAGGCCTTCACTCAGGTAGGTGATCGAATAATCGTTGAGCTTCCAGGAATCGACTATAATGACCGCTCCCCTACGACTTTACAGAGCCGTGTCTTCTTCGATCTGCCCCTCGTCGACAAGCTCAAAGCTCCCCATCCACCCGAATCGTGGAATCATCGGGGATACTCACAAATCGGACAAGAGAAGATCTCTCTCTATCCTGATGCCCTTAACACTGGAACGACCTCCACAGACAAGGTTCCCAGCGTTCTCGACATGAAGGAATCTTTTGATCTTGGCAGAGAGAACGATCCCATTACGCCTAACATATACCCACCTCCAGAAATTGTCCCAGAGTTCCGAAGTGTCACGAATCGCCTTTTCAGCACGCTACACAATTTTGGGCTCGATGTGTTGCACGCTCTGGCTCTGGGTCTGCAATTGGAGGATGAGCACTTCTTTTCCCATTTTCATGGCAAGGACGGGAAAGAAGATCCAAAGAATCAGTTGCGACTGCTCCATTACCCTGCCGTAAGCAAGGCGGTTGCGGCGCGGAGTGATATAACTAGAATATCTCCGCACACAGATAAGGGCACCTTGACACTGCTTTTGGGGGACTAGAAGTTGAAGCTTCGCGAGGAGGGCAGTATATCCCCGTCCCAGTAATCCCCGGAGCCATTCTTGTCAATATCGGGGATCTCCTTCAGATGTGGAGTAACGATACCCTCCGCAGTACGCGCCATCATATTGGATTGCCGGATGCCAACACTGTAGGGGATGGAGAAGAAATCGTGATGTCTAGGCGTTTTTCCATTCCGTATTTCATTACGCCGGACTTGGACGCTGTCGTGGAAAGCACTATGTTGGGGAGAGGGGAGGCCAAAGAAGAATATCGAGCCAGTGAGAGCATGGGACTATATTGTCAGAAGTATAGGGGGAGCGTATTAGACTATTGGCACCCTAATCCAGCTTGTCGTTCTTCACGTGTGATTACCGTTTGTCAAATGTATAAGGAACTGTGTAGTGCGTGACCAAAAAGCCTGCCCGCCCAGCCTCATTGTCTACTGCTGCTCACGTCAATACCTATGACTTCCGCACCAGAATCCGTATTTTTAACATCCGTCTTTTCACTATCTGTCCTTCCAACACCCGTCCTTTCACTATCTGTCTTGTCAACATCCGTCTCACCAACATCCGAATTTTCTTCTGCATCCGTTCTCATATGCTCAACATACACCTCTTTATGAATTACGACGGGAGAAGAATAGTTTGATAATTCCAAGGCGTTGCTGGTATCCAGAGAGGCGGTCCAAGGGTCCACAGAGCTCGCTCGTTGCTGACCAGTCCGAATTGTGATAAGGTTGAATGCGATTCCAGGCAGATACAAGACCTTCAAAGGGCGTCAATTGAATATCCAAGTGTGTCCCTGAAACGTACTAGAGGCAGCGTTAAAGATTCAGCTACAGAATATGCGACCAGTGTTGTGTCAACAGAGCGCAGATTAGCGACCTTCATCACTGTAATCAAGTATATCGTGCCGGATATGGTGTACAGGATGCCAGATTCCGTGAGAATCCGGCAAATGTTGTATAGACGCCTCTTGTCCTTGCTGTATTTCGTCGAAGCCAGGATTTGATAGATGATCGCACCTAATTAGACGTCTCAGCAGCGAAGTGAGGCAAAATGAAAAAGACGTACTAGTCGTATATACGCCAATCGCAACGTTGGTCGCGAAAAATATTATCGCCATCGCTGGCTGGTTACAGAACCTTGGAAATGGTTCCTGAACATTTAGGAAAACCGCGCGCCAGTAGCAATAATTGGCAATGACGCAGTTTATCAAACACGTCATCCATAGGGCAACGGGCAGGCATATGATATACCATTTCTTGAACAAAATAACCCAGCTTCGGTATATCTGTTGAAATTAGTCTCAGATAACAGCTTCCTGAATAAACGTTAAGCGCACCAAAACAGCATCAATGACAATGAAAACTGTCCCGCGGCCCAGGACCTATAGGGGGTCAAGAAAAGAATCTTGTAAAGTTCTTGACAGAGCGTACACAGAACATCAGAGCGACTCCCGTATGACTAAAGCGGGTATCTGCGATGTGCAGAGCGAGGAACGTCATAACCATATCTCCAACGAACGATACCAAAGTCGAGGCAAGGACGAGGAGAGTCGCAATGATCAGAACTAGGTTGAGCTTTCGCATCTTCCAGCCTTCGTCTTCAAAGATGAGCCACCGAAGCGCATGTACGAGGGTTGCAAGATACAGCCCAAACAAAAGGCCCTTTTCAAAGAGCGAGCCCATGGTCATTCTCGCATAGCCAATGGTGAGAGCCATGATTGTAGTTAGTTGCACTGCCAGTGAGTGCAATCACGCGGTCTTCTTTATATGCTTTCGCACTTGTTGGTTTCTGGTACTTACGGTTTATAGAAAGGCCCCACACTGAGGTATTTCAATGCGAGACATGGACTTGAAATATATAGCCACAGGAACTCAGTTCGCTTGTCCTGTAGTGTCCGTTGTTTTTGAGTTAGAGCGAGAAATTTAGCCGACGGAATTATCCGTATTGCAGCGTATTGCCCCCGTTAAACCGTTTGTCTCGACCTGCACCAGTATTTAATATTTGCCTCTTGGTCCCAACTGAACTTGTTGTAATGCTGGCACAGTGGTAGCAGATATCGCGCGGCAGCACAAGTAATGACGAGCATGACAGTAACTGTGTAGCCAATACATACGTTCTTTTTAGCAATCAGACCCTTCTTTGAGAAAACATTGAGTTGGTTAGATTCACACTTTTTAAAGTTGCCGGCGGCAACTAACCTTATATTGTTTAGGCTACTCACAGAGTCTTGACTCTCTAACACTGTAACAGTGTGCTACCGTCTCTCCAGGGCGCTCTGCATGCCGACCTTCCACACTTGGAGCTCTTTATCTACTCTCACCAACCAGTCTCTGACCTCCATACCGACTTCACCTCCTTCATTCACCCCTCCAAATCCAACCATCAATTCCATCCGTGCACGTATTAGTGTCTCTCTAGCGAGCCGCAGCCGGGCGGGCCCTGAAGGCGGGAAAACGCCCTTCTGGTCCGGCTCGTCCCTGTTGTCGTTGCCTGCCAAGTACTTTGGTACAGGTTCATCAACGCTCAGTAGTTTTCCCAGCTCAGCGAGTGCAAGTCCCCTCAGAGGATGTCCTGGCACTAGTACCGTTGCAAGACCCGTACTAGCGCAAAGTGCTGCGCGGATGGCATTATCAAGTTTTCCTTGAGCGTCTTCTGCATCTTGTATCTGACCCTGTGACAGGGGATAAGGTTGTCGCAACGCGTTTATAGCCTGCAGGGTCGACTGGCCCGATATAGACAAGAGTGGATCCAGTTGAGATGGCAGAGCTGGACCTATCGCAGCGCTAAGATTTGGAAGGTTTTCGACCAGCATGGAAGAGTGCAATCTTGACAGCGCCAGAAGAGGGTGAGTCCCTGCAGCGAGTCCAGCTGATGTCAAGATGCCAATGAGGTTGGAGACGAGACGTATCGCCCGTTCAGGATCTATCCATGGTGGCTTCAGCAAAATTGAAAAATTGCGCCAAGACAACTCTGCACCTTTGTACTCCAAGTCGCCCGCCTTGACCAAACCTTCCTGTGACACGCGTAGAGCATCACGTATCTCTTCTATCGCTTTGGGATCGATGGACAAGTTGCAAACGTTGCAACGAGACACATTGACTCCTGGGATTTGCAGCCGTAAATGCGGTTGCGTTTGGGTGGTAGGTCTTACCTTCTGCTGGAATTTCGCAGACTCCGCTACACGCGCGGCTTGATGGGTCTTTCCTCGTGGGGCACAAGAGAGCTTCACGAGGGTCCACAAACCCGAGAGTGGGACAACAGAGTTTGCATCGACAGTCAAAACTATACGTCTCCTTCAAAGTCTTCCGCCTATCTTCGCGAGGTAGAGTCGTATCGATGTAGGCAGTCAAAAGCTAGTAATCGAAGTTGTACCAGAAGTGATATCGATGGACAAAAGAACATACCTCTTCCCCAGGGTTGATTGGTTTGATGGCAATAACTTGTAACAATGGTTCGTGCAGTTTTGGATTTGCCGAGTTGCGAGGAAAAACAATCACGGCGTTAGGATCACAAGAGTGGTTTAACAATGCAATTGATGGTGAAATACAGGCGCCAATTGGTGTTAAGGACGGTGTCGTTAGAACTACGGTATTGGTGGTGAACTATGCCTCGATCTGTGAGCCAATTGGCAGACATGGATGCAGGTATATGCGCTTACGCGTGATATAAGATCAACAAGGTCAGCAATGGATGCCAAACCGTATGTTTGCATTTCTTGCGGAGAGGTAAGGTTTAGGTACCGTTTGAGTGCATGCGCTAGGTGCGTATGTAGTTCATACGTGCAGGGTTGAAGATCGGGCCGGTCTGAAGTGGGAGTGATGAAGAGCAGGACTCAAGTAGCTCCCCTTACTTACGGGACTGCATCGCGTTGAATTCTTTGCACTGTTAACCAGTTAGCAATCAGCACGATAGATAGAAGCAAGGGAGAGTACAAAGTAGCTTTCACCACCTGATTTCTTCTGCCTCCATAATACGCGCCCTAAACATCGCACCGCATCACTAGGGATTGCCACCTCAGCAGAGGGCGCCGTTTTAGCCCATGACTGTAATGCAACACACTCTGGCTTGTGCATAGACCAGTCCCGTGTTTGACATTCCTGTAGCCCTGGTCAGCAACATAAGAATGCACTGTATGCGCCAAAAAAAGGTACATCGCTGCAATAATGAACCACTTTGCAACCAGTACATCGTTTGAGATTTTTGCCGTCCGGCTGCGCAGCGGAAATGCAGGCCGAGCAGTGCTTTGGCAGATTTGCGATAGAGAGCACCAATATGTCTGGTTTCGCAGTAACGATTGTATCACCTTAGCGAGAGAAACAGTCGTCATCCTGTGTTCATAGCAGAAGGCTTAAGCCAAAAAATGTTTTGGAGAACGCGACTCACCTGGACGATATTGCCTTCGAGAAAAAACACCTCTTCCCTTCGAAAGGTCCTTCAACCAGACCCGAATCTCGAATTCGGACCTTGACCAGACGCCATAGAGATGCTCGTGTGTTTGAAAGGGTGCAGTTGCTTCAGAGGCTTTTGACATTACTAGATCTATGGTTGAAGCAGATTGTGGTTGACTGGCGTCTTGATTAGCATGTTCTTTCTGGATTTGTGTCCGAGGAACAAAGGATTTTTGCCTTTCTTTTGCCTGGCGCGTTGCTCGAAGTCTTGCAAAGTCGGACATGGTAGTGGACGTCGTGAGAAACGGTCAGCATGGCCTCCTTAGTCAGGTCCTCAATATCTTCGGCCTCTTCCCTCATCGCGTTGCAGCTCGTTTCAAGGCTCTTTACTTTTGGGCTGAACCAAGTTCTACTTCGTCTCGTCTCACCTAGTGCTTATGGAACCGTCGCTATTCAATTCGAGCTTGTACTGAACACCATCCTGTTCTTGAGCAGGGAAGGCGTCAGGAATGCCCTACTCCGAGCAAGCAAGGATAAGATGAAAGAAAATTCCAGTGTGGCTAATCTATCTTTCCTGCCTATCCTTGTCGGTGTACCCTTGGCATCGTTAGTGACATTGCTCTACGGGAGTCTCGCTGGCAAAGATGTACGATCACAACCTCATTTCGTCTTGTCTATCTGGGTCTATGCACTAGCAGCAATTGTTGAGTTGCTAGCTGAACCAATGCACAATGTGTTAGTCCCTTTGCTGGACTCGGTTCGAAAGCTAATGTTATGCCAGTGCCATGTCCGAACTTCGCACCGATATAAGAGTGAGGGCCGAAGGCTTAGGTGTCACCATGAAGACCATAGTTACTTTCCTGGTGTTATACCACGACTCAAGACAAGGAACACCTGGGTCCCTGGCGTTACTTGCCTTCGCATTAGGTCAACTTTCGTACAGCGTTTCTCTCGTAACCAAATATGTCAGTGTATACGGAATAAGATCCCTTCTTCCATGGTCTCCATCCGTATCGAAGTTGGTCACTATTTTCACCTGTCAGCTATCATCAATGTTTTTATTACGTTTCAGGGAGAATACAGCCCCATTTTGGGAACGAACACTCTTACGCGTCTCTCTAGGCATGACCGCGCAGTGCATCGTGAAGCATTTCCTAACGGAAGGGGACAAGTTGATCCTATCCTGGTTCAGTCCCTTGCAAGACCAAGGTGGTTACGCAGTCGCCGTCAACTATGGTTGGCCTCATCGTCCATCTACTTTCCTCTTTTTGATTAATGTTGAATTTAGGTTCCTTGATAGCTCGGATAGGTTTCCAACCTATAGAGGAGACGTTACGCGTCTTTTTCTCTCGCACCTTGTCATCCTCCAAAGAACCACGGACAGAAGAACTGAAAACGGCTTCCCGCACTATAATTTTTCTCGTTTCAGCTCAAATCTCCTTTTCTTTTCTCCTCATCGCCTTTGCTCCCCCTTACCTACCAATTGCTCTTCGCATCCTCCTCCCGCTACGATACCTTGGAACTAGCGCACCCACTGTTTTACGCGCATGGATCTACTACCTTCCATTTCTCGCCCTCAATGGTGGGTTGGAAGCTTTCGTAAGCAGTGTTGCGAACCCAGAGGATCTCGCGAAGCAGAGCAGGTAAATCGACGTCACTTGGCTTTTAATGCAGCCCTGACAACGATTCAGATACATGGCATGCTTCTCAGCGTTGTACACAGCTATAGCTGTTGCGTTCTATAGGTTCACCTCACTTGGCGACACCTCACTTGTTTATGCCAATATCATCAATCTCGCAGCCCGCATAGGTTACTGCATCCATTTCACCAACATGTACTACTCGAAATTCCGTCATAGACATCTACTATCCTGGTCTGAGACGTTGCCGCCCAGACCGTTTGCGCTAGCGACCCTTCTTTCCGGTGTACTGTTGAGAACTTTAGTGGATATACCCATCGCAAGTAAAGGTCTTGCCCTTCTATTACGGAAGGACGTGATATCATCAATTGTATGCGGGGGTTTGCTCGCACTAGCTTGCGCAAGCATGTGGTGGAGGACGTTATCGATACCAAAGGCTTTGCATAGTTAAGTGATGTAGCACATACGTTGTGCCAAACTTAGTATCTACTCAGTATTGTGGTGTTAGTGCCTGAATTTGGAAATACGACACTCAGCTGCACTCCCTGCAGCTGTACTTTACAGATCATTCGATATTACATCAGGAAAATGTCTGGTCTTGACTGCAATCGTTCTCCCTTGCCTTTGTATTCTGAGCCTCACAACCTGGCCTGGGAGCAAAGACAACAAAGCCCAGTCTGACGGATCTCATTATAGATTGTCACACTGATATTCTTGATATCGACTTTGCAGAACTTGGTGGGATGTTTCACGTTCTGGCGACTTGGAACTTTGCCATCGGGAAATTGCCCGTGCCTCTGGATCCTGGAACTGTCTTGAGCTGCGCTCCCAATCTTCATTACGTACAAATGGACAAGGGCGTACTCTCCGAGAAGACTATCCAGGATATATCGCCAAGTCAAGTGCAAGTTCACTGTTCACAGATATATATCGCACTCAGGTCTTGAGATGTTTTCCTATGACACAATGGCCACTGCGATCCCCGGTGAAACTCCAGGACGATTAGTGTAGCACCTTTGCAAGACTCGGGAAAGGCGGCAAGCAATGCAACTATGCAGAACACATGGACGGTGTTCTGCCGCGGGTACAGTTCTGCGGCGGACTTTGCAGATACCCTGATGCATCGCTTGGGGTTGGTTTGTAAGCTGTAACGACAGAAATAAGCATGTCATGACTTGGCTTGGCATCAGACTGATGAGTTTCTGTCTTGTCAAGGTCGTGGTCATTTTTGTAAGATACCTCAGCCCAAGCTATGTTATGGCACTTACCCTTCTCCGAAACCTGGACAGAATCATTGAACCACGTGTTCACGACAGGAAACCTTGGGAATACTGAATACTTATATAACAAGGTGTCAACCTGTTTTGAGACTGAGCATGTTCATACGTCTGACTCTCTGTCGTGAATAGCTTCCGATATTACCAGGCGCTATTAAGAAAGAGAATTTTGTTCAGCCGCTCGTCGGATTCACACGTTCGGTTCTCAATGAAAAGCCCCTGGCAAACTGCTTAAGGAAGAGTTGCTAACAGCATATACATACGTGACGATTCCGTTTATAAAATGCGCTTTATTTACGCGAGTTTATTTAAGTTGATGCTGTGGGAAAGCGGGTTATGCTACGATGTTCATTTCGCGCATCAAGCATCAATGCTACATGTGGCTTTGCTAACTGACAAAACTGGGCACAAACGACTACTGCAGTGTTCAAGGGTGCTACTATTGCAACCGCTGCCAACGAACGATGTTCCCGTCAGCAAGACAATGTGAGTACAGGATATAGATAGCAGGAATAACACATTATGATGCTTTATTCCAGTCCACGTAACATTATATCATGTCCATCAATGGATGAGAAGCCATCTCACAGACGAGTGACGCATCCATCAGTGTCATGTTCAATTGACGGTGCTCCATCCTTCAAAACCTTAACAATCGGTTCATGATCAGGGGCGTGTGCTCGTGGGCATCCCCTCTGCCCATTTCGATCTTCCGTGTGGCAAACGAATAATGTGTTGGCCTATTTAATCACTTCGGGATTAGCACCGCAAACACCTTACACCCCTAAGAAGGATGAAGTTCTTCGCTGCCTGCGTGCCCTGGCTTCTAGGAGCTACTTTTGCTGTTGCGCAAATTACCCCTCTATCCAGTGTCACTCAGCAAACGAAACTCCCTGGAAACTCAGTTGAAAATCGTTTCGTTCTTGAATTTGCCTCTTCCTCCAATTTACCACCGCGCGATTTTGAGGAACGGACGGTGCGTGCGCTGCATAGCAGTATGAATGCATCCTAATCAATGTTATTTAGCCACATGAACTTGTCTATGCCTCTCTCAAGAAGAGGAGCGTGTCATTTCAGGTTGACAAGGAATATAATTCAAATGGACTCTTCGTGGGAGCCGCTATCACGTTAAAGGTTAGAGGATTATGTTGTCGTAACCTTGGCTTACTCATAAGTAATAGAATGCTGACGTACGTCCTTTCGTTGGAGACCCGCATCATGTCTTCATATCCATTAGGATGCTAAAGCAGTTGCATCAACTCCGGGAGTTGTTGCTATACGGCCAGTAAAGGCATTACAACTAATACAGTAAGTCGATTTCGGGGTTGAAACCACGATAGCTGAATTTCATCGATCTAGGCCTGTTAGCGTTCAGGTTATTAGCGATGCGGGCGTTGCAGCTCAAATTGATACAGAATCGACACACATTATGACTGTCATTATCTTTAATTCAAAGCTATCATTGGGAGCTAACGTCTATATAGGGTGTGGACAAGGTTCACGCGGCAGGGATCACGGGAATGGGCGTCAAAATTGGAATGTGAGCATTTTAACTGTTATCCTTTCCTCCATTCTCAGCGTTGCTCCTTTGAAGAATCGACACAGGTGAGATCTTCGAAATGCTGGCTTTGCTTCGAATCTTACATTTGTCTAGGGATTGACTATACACATCCACTACTTGGTAGTGGTTTCGGTCCAGGCTACAAAGTAATTGGAGGTTACGACTTTGTCGGCAATGCATATACCGGTTTCACAACATGTTTGCAGGCAATATGAAACACTAATATCTTCTCAGGATCAAACACACCTGTTCCGGGTCCTGATCCTTTGGATCAGTGCAATGGTGCGTTCTCATGCAAGTACTAGTGTTCTGATGCATTATCATGTTTTTACCAGGACACGGAACACATGTTGCCGTAAAATACCAACGTTCTACAGTAATACAACATATTGATTGGACTAACATAGGGCATTATTGGTGCAAACCCTGGAAACGAGTTCAATATCAGTGGCGTTGCGTATGATGCACAACTTTCTGCATACAGAGTGTTCGGATGTTCGGGGTTTGTAACCGACGACAGTCAGTACTCCATCGCGTTTTCTCACAAAGTTTTCCTGATCAGGGTTCTTCTGATATTTAGTTATTATCGAAGCTCTTCTACGCGGGGCCAGTGATGGCAACGACATTCTGACCTTGTCGCTCGGTGGTGCTGACGGCTGGACTGAGTCTTCGAGTGAAGTTGTTGCAAGTCGCATTGCTGCATCCGGAAAGATTGTGACAATCGCAGCTGGGAATGATGTAAGCTCGTTATTTGCTCCTATATGCTTGCATTCACGTCATTCTCAGGGTGCATCCGGTTCCTGGTATACATCCAGTCCCGGCAATGGCATTAATGTGATATCAGTAGCAAGCGTAGAAAAGTAAGAACTTCTCAACCGAACTGGGCTACAAATTTGACATAGTCCATAGTACTGTTGTTCCTCTGCAACAAGCCTTCGTTGGTGGAGTACAGCACAACTCCATTGCGTACTACGCGTTGTTCCCTTTACCAGTGCAAGGCTCCCTACCAATATATGCAACGTCCAATGACACCACCGTAACCGCTGATGCTTGCTCACCTCTGCCTGATACAACACCGGACCTATCCAAGTACGTGGTTATCATCCGCAGAGGGACGTGCACTTTTGTGAGCTGGATACACTTTTAGTTTGAGCGTTAGAGCTGAATGTCTTGTTAGGTAACCAAGTTGGCGAATGCTGCAGCGAAAGGTGCAAAGGTAGCTCTTATCTACGAGTATGGACGAAATACTGTCGAACCCGTTCTTTCTTACTAACGGATCCAACAGTAACGGCAGTGGGTTCAACGCCATCTCCGTTGGAAATTACACCGCAGCGCTGATTCAAGCTGCGGACGGTGAATTCGTGGGTTGCGCGACTCCTGTGCTACCGTGACTACAGGTTAATCGACCTCTGACTTGCCTAGCTCGTTCAACAATTCGTTGCTGGTTCCGCTGTTACACTTTCATTTCCTCAAACAGGTGGTTCCTTGAACTTTCCTAGTCCCAACGGAGGACTCGTTTCCTCTTTCTCGACGTGAGTTTTTCCGTTTGAAGCCTATTCCTTTTACAATTAACAATAAAAGTTACGGCCCCACCAACGATTTCTACTTCAAACCTGCCGTTGCGGCTCCTGGAGGCAATATCCTATCAACTCTTCCTGTTCCGCTTGGTTCTTTCGGGATAGAGTCAGGTACATCGATGGCTACACCCTTCGTCGCGGGCAGCTCTGCCCTGCTGCTTCAAGCAAAAGGAAAGAACCCTCTCACTGCAACTCTCGCACGTACATTATTTGAAACCACTGCCAAGAGCATTCCATCGGGCCAAAATGCTACTGACTTGCAGCAGACTTTGACCCAACAAGGTTCCGGTCTCATTCAGGTTTACAACGCCATTAATTATAAGACAATCGTGGCACCTGGCGAACTCATTCTCAACGACACGGCGCATTTTCAGGGATCGTTAGTGGAATCTCATCTTAGCTTGCGTGCAAATAACCGTTTTCGTCCATTAGGCAATTTATCACTGTAATAAACACCGGTTCTTCGGTCCAGACCTACAAAGTGTCACATGTACCGGTTGGTACTGCCGCAACCATTGGACGGGTGAGAGGACTTAGCATATACAAGTTGATACGGAATTTGATCACGAACGATCCAGTTCTCTACATGGCCGAATCTTGGCCCTGTGCCTTTGACCACTCAATATGCGACCGTCACCTTCAGTCAATCAAGCTTCAGTCTGGTTCCATACCAATCCATCATTATTCATGTTCAAGTTACTCCGCCTTACGGTGTTGACGCTACAAAATTCCCCGTATACTCCGGCTTTGTTCAGATTGATGGGGGAACCAACGAGAGCTTGCACGTGCCGTATATCGGCCTCGCGGCCTCCCTTCAAGACAAGCAGGTCCTGGATACTACATCATATTACTTTGGCATTCAACTTCCAGGTCTCTTGGATACCAATTTCAATCCCCAGACAGGACCTGCAAACTATACTCTCACAAATGGTGATGCACCAACTCTTCTTTTCCGGTGAGTCATCTCGCGGGTGCTGGCATGTTTCGACACAGCTTATATGAATCCCGCCTAGGCTTGTGTTTGGGACACCGATACTCCGGGCTGATTTGGTGAAATCCGACGTCAACATTGCCTTAACTCTCAGCCGAAGAGCTAACAACCCCGACGTCTACTCTTTCCCTCAAAATGCTCAAAATAACGTTACCAGTGTGCCAACAGTTGGATCCATTTTCGAATTTGACTATCTTACCCGAAACAATGAGGTCTGTCAAAGGCCCTGTTCGTATCTGGATGGTTATCTTATCACGTGTTATAGGATCCTCAAAGCAACGGTTACAGTACATTCACATTGACTCCTACGTTCGCTAATGGGACTACTATCCCTATCGGATCCTACCGACTGCTCTTACGGGCTTTACGTGTCACGGGTAACCCTAAAGATCAAAGCCAATATGAAATCTGGCTTAGCCCTATAATCAACATTGTACCGTAGCGTTCTCGACTGTATACATATCACATGTATCCCTGTTGTTTTACTGACGAGTTTGAATTTTATTTGTGTTGCCACGAGAAGGCAAACAGTCTGGAGTCCGAGATCTCTCCTGATCTTAGATGACCTAACTACACAGTTATCTGACTCGGGATAAATAAGTAATTCAAGATGCACCGGTGCCCATTTATGTCGTTTTTCTTCACACTTTGCTTCCAAGACCTTATCAACTCCAATGCAGGCAAATGTCACCTCAACTAACAGCGGGTAAAGCCCAAGAGTATAACAGACATAGAGGCAAATCCGCTAATGAGTAGTGAATCAATAACCAAGATCATGATGTGCCAGCGAGGCACGAATTGTTATCTTTAGTGGCAATTATCGATAGCCTTAAGTTTGTTGGAAGAAGTTCAAGAACGTTAATTACTTATTTCCAGTTTTCTCAGCTCGCCATGACTCATTGAGTCATGCATGATGCATCTCGACCATGAATTGCAATGTTGCCCTCTTTCTTGGTAGTAGGAGCTGCTAACTCGTTCTCTGGGAGTTGGAGGAACTCTTGTTGTGCAGCATCATTGTTAGTCGATAAGTGACAGTCGTACAGATTCTCTGAAATGGACTGGTCAGTTCATTCAACGGCTCTGATGTCCGTGACAAGTTGCTACTACCGTGCACTACCTGTGATGTGAACTTTGAGGTACTCGAGGGCTCTCGATCATTACACTCCAAGTCCAGACAGTATATTACATTGCGTGAGTCCATTGAAAAGTATAAAACAACACTACTTATTGCATGACTAGACAGATGTGAGTTGTGACTATATAAATTGTATGCACGTATACAAGGGGGTGATACAACTTGGGCAGGCAAACTAGTAAGAGTAACACAAGTAGGAGAAAAAGGCAACGGTTAATGATGTACCCAAGCATTACCATGACAACACAAATTGAATATAAAAAAAGACAGACGGGGAAACAAAAATCGAGTAAGGAGCAAGGAAGGAAAATCATAGAAGATACAAAAACGACGATCACAAGGCTTGCTCCTTCGTTATATATATACAGTTCATGACGGTGAAGACAAGGCTGGTACGAATGGTTGCAGAGGCGGCGGACGAGGTTCCGGTCGTTGAGGCTTTACTCTAAACTCGGACATGATACACACATGACTAGTGCCAACAATAGTTAGCATGCAAAATAGCAACTCAAATACAATTGGTGACTCACTCCGAGGGAAAATGTGCGTTCGGGAACCCAGCAACCTTCTCCAGATATCCTTTATCCACCTCTCCCAGAACGGCGTTGACTCCGAGCGTACCGGCCGAGTACCACACATAGTCAATCATACCCTGATAGCTGGGCGTGTAGTTCGTCAGGAGGTTTTCTCCGCCTGCTCCTGGCGCTGCGTATGCGCTTTTCAGGTTCAGCCGGTGCCGTAGACCTTCGGACGTATACCGCCCATACATGTGCGACATAAAGTCCGCGTGGTTCGCCGCTAGAGATCCATTGGCAAGGAACTCGTATACACCAGTGGCTGGTACAGAGTTGAAATCACCGCAAATGATCAAGGGAATCTTGGTCCCGTCCGAATACGTCGGTCCTGTTTGTCGTCGCTTTGATGTGCCGTTGGTAGTGACGCCTGGTGAAGTTGGCGACGACAACACCGTTGAAGCATCAAAGGCGTCTCCCATAGTTGTCAATGGTGTGGAAGGTACAAAACTTTGCCCTTCTTCGTCTGAGATTGAACTGCTTGATGACAAACTTGAGGCTTTCGGTGACAGATTCAATCTTGGGGGGAGCCTTGCAAAGTTGCTTGCAATCTTCTCAATCTCGTCGACGAGGAGCGCCACCTGGACAAGCTTGACGTCGCGGTAGGCTGGGTCCCAGTGAATGTGGGCGTTGGCAATGATGAGACGCGTTCCAGATGTTCTGTCCTCAAAAAGACAGACGACGGCAATGTGGTCCTTGCCCAACACTCGGTTGAACATGTCATCCGTCTTCTTGAAGTCTTGCCTCTGCATTGCGATGGCACTGAATTCGATCAGGTGCTTCTCCACAAGTTGGTATCTTTTGAACGCCAGTCAGCTAAAACATTCAAGAAACAGAAAAGAACACACGCACTTGGCTGCATTGTAGAATGTCGCACAGCCATCGACCAACCTCCGGTCCGCCTCATTCATCGTTTTGTACCTGGACTTCGGCCAGAAGACGCCTTCATAGCCTTGCGTTGACAGGTGCTTGACGAAATATTCTTCATACTGGCCAATGTCCACCTCCTGCAGACACAAAAAGTCCGCATCGTAGCTCATGATCTCATTCAAGATCAAGTTCTTGCGATAATCCCATGATAGTGCCCACGACGGCGTATAGCCATACATCTTTTCGGTCGCGTACTTCTCGCACAGGATGTTGTAGCACAGAACGCTGAAGACCTCTGCGTTTCGGTCGTTCGCAAGAATTTCTCGGTCCGCAGCAGTCAGCAGCTGCTTCCAGACCCGTTCGGGTGGCGGAGCTGGTACGGGACACGAGTCCCGTAGGAAGCTCACCAATGCCGCCGTACCCTCTTTCTGCACGAGTGCCTTCAGTTGTCCATCGAGGGGATTACCTTCAATGCCCATCGTCTGCAGCTGGTGCAAACTGCCGAGTTCCATCGGCAGTGTCGTCAAATGGTTGTCAAAGATGTAGAGCTCCTTCAACTGGGTAAGCATGCCCAGCTCTGGAGGTAGAGACGTCAGATTGTTGCCCGATAAGTCCAGCACCTCGAGATGCCGCAGTTTCGATATTTCGGGAGGAACGGATGTCAGGGAGTTGTGGTTAAGGTAGAGGTTTGTGAGAAAGGTGAAGGAGAAGAGGCCAGAGTTTGAGGGGAGATTTTTGATGTTAACACCACCCATGTCCAGCGAACACCAAGAGCTTTCAGGAGGTTTCATTGCCGTCGGCCGAGGAGCTTCGGAGACAGGTCCGACAGTGGAGGACGGATGATTTACAGCGTTGTCGTTCCCTGGTGAAGTATTCTGTGTGTCAGGCGTGGAAGCCGATGACGAGGATGAATCTTTGGTGGTGTCGATTGGAGGCTTGATGAGGTTGGGGTTTGTTATCGGGATAGCTGACTTGGCGACCACCCGCGAGGCCATGGCACTCGCTCTAGCGCGGTGGTGCGGCGATCGTGACGAACGCACCATCTGAATGGAGAAACAACGACAGTAAGTCATTTGATCGAAAATTTAGCTTTATCGTAGGACGAACCTCACACTTGTGAAGCTGTTGTTGCCAATGAGGAGAGATAATTTGGTTATTGACGCTTGATGGAGAACTGGTAGAGAGATGTTGCTGTTGGTGGGAATGACCATTAGGAGGAGAAGGGTAGTGGGAGAGGGAGTTCTGGTGGTGGTGGTGGTGTTGTAGAGGAGCATGAACTGTCAAAGGGTGTGGATGGTGGGCTGGATGGTGCTGCAGCGCGGCGACATTGCCGTTGGTGTAGAGAGCGTAGCCAGGGGATGGCGGCGGCGGTCCGACTACCGACTGGGACCCTGGTGGTACGAGACCCGTTGAGAGATGCTGGCGGGACCAAGGGTTCTGGTCGTGATGGCTGGCCAGCTTGTGCGCAATACCGGGCGACTGCTGTGGGTAGTACATCGCATCGGCGTGCTGTGCAAGCCCCACAAGAGAAACAGTTCCCGACGCTGATCACGATGTCTGAAAAGTTTTCTGCGCCATTTTGTCAGCGTTTCGAACAGCCTTTACAGTCTAAAATGCTTGCTCACTGTTGTAGACGTTGGTGAAAGAGATTGAGTGCGCTACGAGTCGTCAGTGTTGTCGTCGACTACACAAAGGTGCTATGCGTGGGAATCTCTATCGCAAGGGAATGAGAGCACGTGATCGTATGAGATAACCGGCCGTCGTCGTCGTACACGGCGTCGACGGCCGAACCTTGTTGCTGTCAATACATAGCCTGTCTCAGTTAATTACGTTGGCCTATTGTTCACAGCCACACCATGATCCCCATTTGCTATGGCCCTTGGGCGCTCTCATATCATCAGACCATTCCTCTTGTCTCCGTATCATGACCATCTACCAAGCTACCGCCTCTGCACCAGTTAACATCGCTTGCATAAAGTCCGTACGACACAGAACGGTTTTATGAACTCGCTAACCGTTGATACAGGTACTGGGGCAAGCGAGATACCAAGCTGATCTTGCCCACAAACTCGTCTCTCTCTGTCACACTCAATCAAGATCATCTGCGATCGACCACTACATCTCGTGCAGACCCTAACTTCACATCCGATCACCTATGGTTGAATGGTAAAGAAGAAGAGATCAAGCCAGGCGGACGCACTGCGACGTGTATCACAGAGATGAAGCGCCTTCGCAAACTTGAGGTTGAGGACCAAGATCCCAGCGCTCCTCCCTTGTCTACTTGGCGCGTCCATATCGCATCGTACAACAACTTCCCTACGGCCGCAGGCTTAGCCTCCTCGGCATCCGGGTTTGCTGCACTCGTTGCTTCGTTAGCGCATTTGTACGAGTTGCCGGTCTCTCCATCAACCCTTTCCCTTATCGCCCGGCAAGGCTCGGGCTCTGCCTGCCGATCACTCTATGGTGGATACGTCGCATGGGAAATGGGCACAAAACCCGATGGATCGGACTCCCTAGCCATCCAAGTAGCTCCAGAATCCCACTGGCCAGATATCCACGCGCTCATCTGCGTCGTATCCGATGACAAAAAGGGTACATCATCTACCAGTGGCATGCAACGAACCGTGGAGACTTCTTCCCTTCTCCAACACCGCATCGCCCATGTCGTTCCTCAACGGATGAAAGATATCACCAAAGCCATTCAAGAGCGCGACTTTGACACGTTCGCTAGAATCACGATGACAGATTCTAACCAATTCCACGCGGTGGCTCTAGACACCGAACCTCCCAT
Organism: Amanita muscaria Koide BX008; assembly: GCA_000827485.1. Taxonomy (NCBI): domain Eukaryota; kingdom Fungi; phylum Basidiomycota; class Agaricomycetes; order Agaricales; family Amanitaceae; genus Amanita; species Amanita muscaria. Next base: position 171,682 of record KN818236.1, read on the forward strand.
ATTTTACATGAACGACGTCTCCAGAGCCATTATAGCCGTCATTGTGGAATACAACCGCGTCTCTCTGGCTTCTGGTGGTGGTTACAAAGCCGCATACACGTACGACGCTGGCCCTAACGCAGTTATCTATGCCCCAGCGCAGAATATGAAAGAAATCGTCTCGCTCGTCACTTATTACTTCCCGCAAACAACTGATTCGTTCAAAGACGTGTTTGGATTGTTTTCAGGTACAGGAGCAGAAGGAAGTTTGGTCGAAGGATTCAATGAAAATGTGGCGAAGAAGTTCGGGGTCGGAGCTGTGAAAGGCTTGATTCATACCAACGTTGGGGATGGCCCAAGGAAACTAGGAGAAGGAGAGGCACTATTAGGCGATGATGGTTTGCCAAGCGCAATTCCCGCGTAGGCTAAGGGTCGCTCCTTTGGCTGTGTATATAAAAGAACCACTTGTACTCGAGTCACTAGGCCACCAGTAACACATACGATCTCCTACATCTATTGACCTGGAGGGTTCAGTGAGTGACTGGAATGGAGAGTCATTTATGTAAGCAAACTCCACTCCGCAAGTTCAGTTCACCCAAAAAACATTCAGATTTATTTTGAGTTGTCACACCTTGTTTCTAGACACGATAAGCCTGTGCAAGCACGGGAATAGGTGTTTGGAAAAGCGCTTGTAAGTGACAAGTTTCCCTAATAAAGACACATCACTTCATTTTCGGCGGTCGGCCTCTCTGTAGCAGTAATGGCCATATGTGAGCACCATCTTGACCCTCGGGTAATATCATGACCTCTCATCCTATCCTATCCGTTTCTTTAATTCTTTGTCGGGTCTCTAGTTCCCTTTTTGTGTAATGCGATCACCGGATCCTGGGATATCGTCCCCAAATAGTATAAATTCTTTCTCATTCTTACTACTCAAAGGGACGGAGTCTCTCTTAGAGATCTCACCCCTCAACATCTCACCAATCGACCACTTGCCTTGCAAACACAGAAAACCTCACTTGATCGTCAAGCTGACTAGTGCATATTTTGGTCCCATGATTTCCGGTGAGCAATGAGCATCGTAACAACTCTGCTACCTTACTGCAGACTCATCTGTGAATGTGAAAACCCAGGGCCCGGAAATATCCCTTGGATCTCCAAATTACCCGCTGAAGTCCTCAGCAACATATTCGCACAATGCGTGCATGGCCCGACCTTGCTTTCGTTCTCACCAAACATGCCCGTACAGATTGTGATATCTCATGTCTGCTCGTCGTGGCGTTATGTCGCATTGGGCACAGGAGAACTATGGGCCAACGTCTACATTCGAGATCCATTCAGGAATCAACAGATATACAATGCTTGGCTCACTCGGGCTGGTCAACACCCAATATCCCTCCGCCTGAATCTCGACAGTGACGATATCTCCGTCAAACCCCCGCCCTCGATTTCCTCTACTTTCTGGAAATTCGTCAAACACTTTCCAATCAGACATTTGGGGCTGATAATGTACGCTGAGGATTTCTGTGATCTGTGGGCGTCGGGACGAGAATCACAAGATACATCGCCTTACCTTGAACGTCTCGACATTCGTCTTTTTCTTTCTGACCCAAGCCTCTCGCTCATCTCTATCATGTCTTTCAACATTCCTGCCGCCGTCATTGGAAAAACTCGCTCTGCTACATTTTCGGCGTACGGCCCGTATGTCGGGAAGATAGAGTGCCTTACCAGACAGCTGGCGTTTCCGTGGGCGCAGCTTCGTGACCTGGCAATTCACGCGTGCACGTTACTCTCTTGGTGCATGATAATCTTGCAGCAAATGCCGTTGCTCGAGCAGTGCTCTCTGAACGTTGCTGTCGATGAGGCTGCCGAGAACACGGGACACTTGACATTATCGCATTTACAGTCATTGATCCTTAACCTCACCCAATCTGGGGATCACATCGATGCAGTCATTCGTCATTTCACATGTCCAAATCTAACGCTGCTCGACATTGAAGAAACTTTAGATTGGTCAACGGCGACCTGGGACATGATTAGAAAGCAGTACAACCTTCATCATCTCCAGGGCCTCTCTCTTAATCGGTTCAAGCCTCTCTCGAATCTCGTTCTCAGTAGTGTCATATTCAGAGATGCGCCGATGCTACGTAATCTCAACGTAGGCCACGTTGCCATTATGGATGAAGAAACTTGTGCTGGGATGGTAACAGGAGCTTTTGGCCGCTTCCTTCGTTCATTAACAGTTTTATGCAAACAATCCGATCTTGGCGTCGTCCTGCGTATGGCAAAAGACCGTCAGCTTGCTGTGGCAGAAAGGTTGAAGCCAGGTTGTAGTTGGCAAGATGAGATGGCAAGTTTAAAACAACTAAACCTCCGGTATTTGGCTGGCACAGAGAGTCCTGACACCTGTGAAGATGAAATGATCGAGTTAGAGCGCCTGGGCGTCGCAGTAACGGTATCCCAAATTGAGGAATTTGACTTCGATTAAAGATATATTCATAAACAAGCGGTCTTATCGTAGGGAGCACGTAGCCGTACGACTAGAAACATTTTTACGCAACTCAGCACTCGGATTTGGATTTGACATTCTCGTCTCTTAGTGGTTCTTTATGTCAGGAGTTCTTTCACTGCGATGATCAAATAACGTTTGTATCTACTATTCAATGGCGAATTCCAGACGTTGTTTTTCTGACGTGCTGTACTTCGAAGATGGTGTCACTCTATGTCATAGCAATAATTGCCCGCCGCGACTTTTGTAAACGGTGCTGGAACGCCATTGCTAGACATCTGTGCATTTCTCATCCTCGACACCATGTCCATAAATTCTTTTCCATTCGAGATGGATCCCATTAGGTATTGCAGTCGAGGAGCAAGCGAGCCACTCGCTAAGCCATTCAAGGCTCGCTGATCAAAGACAGCTTTGAAAGGATGGCACATTAGATACACCCTCGTAACATGAGGCATCGATGCGAGTAAAGTACCAGCATCAACATCAGAGGTAGCACTACTGAGAAGAAAGTCGCTGAGATTGGGGAAGTGGTTTGACCGCTGGGCAAGCGACTGAAACGCTGTCGCAGACCATGCCACCCGAGCATTGGAGACGTGCATTTTTTCAAGGCTGGGAAGGGCTAGCGCTGCTATGAAGATACTGAAGGGAATTTCAGCCCCGGATTTTGATTCGAGGATTAATGTGCGGAGACATTGGTGATGAATCCGAGGCTCGGGAAGCTGCTTCAGACTAACATCGTCTGGCATCATCCTAATCTGGGCCTCTTCAAGTGATGGACAACGACTCAGAAGATCCCAACTCTCGATGACCGTCATCAAAAGCCCCGTGCCATCAAAAACACGCAAGGAACTACCGCAACCTGAGATTTTATACGCGCCCGAGATGTCGACGGAAGCGAGTTTCGGATATCGGATATCATTCAAGTCTATAGTCGCTTCCTCGGGGTCATGGTTATAGAACATCTCGAGTAATTCTAGGTCTTCTACACTCCGTCGAGGTAAATCGTGCAGGACAGCGTGGAAGCGGGGGATCACTGCACGAACCATTAGATGTCGCAGTCGATATGATGACAAGAAGTCAGTCAGCTGCGAGTGCCAGTCTTGCACAGTTATGACTGGACCGAGTATTATGGATATGGGTAGGTTCCGAGCATGTAAGAGATATTTTCTGGCGATGCTGAGATTGGATTCTGTCAGGTATTGGATCATTACGTTATTCCATAGCAGAGGTGTGAGGAGAGCGGCGTGTCTCCATGAAGAACACACTCGGGACACGCTGAATTGAGGATAGTTGTGAATTGAGGGTTTGGAATTATCCAGTGTGAAGTATTTAGAGTCGTTGCCATGGTCAGAAACGCAGCGGATGAAAATTTCTCGGAGTACGTCTTCGTTTAGGCAACTGCCAAGTGCTTCCATAGGATTGGTCGAATTAGCGGATGCATTACCCGCTGATAATGGAGGGTTTTGGATCGCTTGATGTTGCTGCTTTACAGGAGGCTTGTTTGCGAGTCCGTGAAAGCTGGGGGTCATAAAACCGACAGTAGAATTTGGCTTCGGGGCTACTCCTTCAGGTGACACTTGCTTAGGATCACCAATCTTGCTGTCCGGGGACCCAAGAACGCGAAGAGAAAGAGCAAAGAGAAGGCTACGCGCTAATTAGTAATAGTGCAGACGCAATTCGATGTGATTCGTACCGTTTCCCTCCCAGCTGATGCCAATCCATTTTCTCAACGAAAATGACAGAATGTTTCTGTATTTGCTGTTCTTGAGCGTATTGATTTAGCCGAGTGGCAAGCATGGCGAGAATGTAATGAACGCCGTCGGACATAACCGTGCGATACCTTCCAACGCTGTTCGCGCTGGCAGCGAGATTCAAGGCTTTGATCGACAGGATCTGCAGAATATGCGGCTGGTTCAATGTGGGATCGTCTGAGGAAACTGTGTCGTGAAGTCGCTGGCAGCTCCCTGCACTGAGTTGGTACATAGTCAGGAAACCGGGGCGTGTGACACGACGTGACTAAGCCGACTTGTTGGCCCGAGCCAGACTATAAATTCGTGTCTTTTTGGAGGGGAAGAGGACACTCATATAATCATAAACGAGCGGGCTTATCATAGGGAGTACATAACCAGAAACATTGACGCGCGACGTTATGAACTTTTCTGACGCACTGTACTTCGACGATGGTGTCACTCTACTTATATTAACCATCTATGGATTGGCAAATCGCTGTTGGAGCATCTCCACTTTTGTAAATGGCGCTGGAACGCCATTGCTAGACATCTGTGCATTTGTCATCCTCGATTCCACCATGTCCATAAATTCTTTTTCGTCCCAGAATCGGATGTATGCCTCTAGGTTTTGGAGTCGAGGAGCAATCGAACCACTCGCTAAGGCTTTCAGGGCTCCCTGGTCAAAGACAGCATTGAAAGGATAACACTGTATCGATACGCTCGTAACATGAGGCATCGATGCGAGTAAAGCACCAGCATCAATATTAGAGGTTGCAATACCGAGAAGAAAGTCGCTGAGATTGGGAAAGTGATTTGACCGCTGGGCCAGCGACTGAAACGCTGTCACAGACCATGCATTGAACACGTGCAGTTTTTCAAGGCTGGGAAGGGATAGTGCCGCTATGAAGGTACTGAAGGGAATTTCACCACCAATTGATATGAGGATTAACGTGCGGAGACATTGGTGATGAATCCGAGGCTCGGGAAACTGCCTCCGACTAGTATCCTCGATCGTAAGCCGGGCCTCTTCAAGTGATGGACAACGGCTCAGAAGATCCCAACCCTCGATGGCCGTTCGATAAAAAAGCCCTGTGCCATCAAAAATACGCAAGGAACTGCTGCAACCTGAGATCTTATACACGCTCGCTATGGCGACGGAAGCGAGTTTCGGATATCGGATATCATTCAAGTCTATAGCCGCTCCCTCGAGATCATAGTTACTGAACATCCCGAGTGATTCTAGATCTTCTACATTCCGTTGAGGCAAATCACGTAGGACAGCGTTGAAGCAGGGGATCTTTGCAGAAACTACTAGTTCTCGGAGTTGATACGATGACAAGAAGTCAGTCAGCTGCGAGTACAAGTCTTGCACGACTCTGCATGGACCGAGTGTTATGGATATGGGTAGGTTCCGAGCACGCGAGAGATATTCTCTGGCGATGCTGAGATTGGACTCTGTCAGGCACTGGATCATTACATTATTCCATAGCTGGGGTATGAGGAGAGCGACGTGTCTCCATGAAGAACACACCCGGGACACGCTTAATTGAGGATACTCGCGAATTGAGGGTATGTAATTATCCAGTACGAAGCATTTAGAGTCGTTGCCATGATCAGAAACGCAACGGATAAAAATTTCTCGGAGTACGTCTTCGTTTAGGCAACTGCCAAGTGCTTTCATAGGATAGGTCGACTTAGCGTGTGGATTACGGGCTGATAATTGAAGTGCAAGAGGCTCGTTTGCGAGTCCATCAAAACTAGAGGTGACAGTAGAATTTGGCTTCGAGGCCGTTCCTTCAGGTGAGAGTTGCTTAGGATCACCGATCTTGTTGTCCGGGGACCCAATAATGCGAAGAGAAAGAGCACTGAGAGGGCTACGCGCTAATTAGTAGTGCAGGCGCAATTCAATGAGATTCGTACCGCAGATGATTACATTCCATTTTCTCAACGAAAATGACAGAATATTTCTGTATTTTCTTTTCGTGAATGTCTTGATTTAGTCGAGCGGCAAGCATCACTTGAATGTAATGAACACCATCGGACATAATCATGCGGTACCTCTCGATGCTGTTCGCGGTCGGAGGATACAACATTTCGATCGACAGGATCTGCAGAATATGTGGCTGGCTGAATATGGGATCATATGGGGAAACTGCGTCGTGAAGTCGCTGGCAGCTACCTGGACTGAGTTGGTACATAGAGTGGTGAAGAAGCGCGTGACACGACGTGACTTTTTTTTCTCGAGGTAATACATACGACATGTAACATGAAGGCAATGATGTTCGTAGCAAAAGCTGGTCAGGTCAAAAACTCCGGTACTGGCTCAACTGCTGTGTCAGATGCAGGTGGGCTTGAAAAAGGAGATCACTCATAGAGGGTACATACAGTACATAAGAACAAAAAAATTAAAGTGTTACATACTACTTAGTAGCCGTCATGCAATTGGAGCTATTGGAGTCCGAATTCATCGGACGTCTGACGTGGCAGGCCGCAGCTGATGTTCCCTGGTGGAGTGTTATCTTGTCGAAACCGATTGCGGTAACCTGAGAACCTCCGAACCGGTCCGAGTCGGGGCCCTCGACCTAGAAAATTAGCCAAGGAAAAAAGCACATGTCTTCGCTCTCACTTGCGATTGTTACGCCTCTAACGCAGCAGGCAGCACGACCTTTGGCTTCAGGGTCAAGCCGCATTGTTGCCCTCCACCACCTGGCTTTCCTAATTCGGCCCTCTTCCTGTATTGAAGACCCATCTGTAGGGTGCAAACCACTCTGTCGCATCCGGTCTCATCCACGCTTCCTTCAGTGTCATCCATCTGAGAGGGGTCGAATGGGGTGTCAGATGGTACAGTATAGGTGACGAGATCCATCGATTTCACTTCCTTGCTGACTATCTGACGAAACTTGAGAGCCATTTTGGCGATCTCTTCCACGTCTTCCTGGTGCTCGGGTGGTAGTTCTCCGTTCGGCAGTGGTCCGCCAACAGCGGCTATCACCTTGACTACTATCTCGCTCAGATATTTTACGTTGGCTTCTTCAACCTCACGCTGTGACATGGTACGTGTCAGTGCGTTCCATGTGCCAGCACTGATATGACCTATCAGACGCAAAAGTCAGATCGATAGACTACGCGATACAGAGAGAAAGCGCTCACCAGCTCCTCCCATATGGCTGGAAACGCGGAAGAATATCGAGCTATCATTCCAGAAAGGTGGATTCCAATGGTTAATGATACGACTGCATGCCTGGACCAGAACGGCTTGAAGCGCAATTTGCAGTATCAAGGGGTTAGATTCGTGCAATCTACGACGAAGAGCGTCAAACAACCATGGTCCAAGGTAATCACGAAGGTCATCCAACGCAGCTGACTCCGCGCTAGAGCCGGGTGACTCTCGATAAGAGAGTGGATCCATTAGTATGCGACTAGACGCTTGTTCTATCTGGGCATTCAAGAACCGTACCAATCCTTTCACATCTACCATGGCAATCCTGTCGGGTTTGCTGACTAGAACTCGCAAAAGAGGCCTGTTTGCTTGTTCGACTAACATCTTGACACGGGCCTCCAACTGATTTATCTCGTCACGCTGCTTTTGATTTGTTTCCGATAAATCACGGTTCTTTTGTTCCCATCGCCTTGCATCATCCTCCTTGCCGGAAAGTTTGGCCTCAAGCTCAGTCACTTTTGCCTCTAGCCATTCGCTACTCTCTCCCTTTCTCGAGTTCCTCCAGGAAGCCTCTATATTGGAAAGCTTGACTGTCTTTTCTCTCAAGCGCAGTTCGAGCTCGGCAATCACGCGTTTGCTTTCTCTCTCCTTCCGGCGGGAGGCCTCCTGCTCTTCCCGTAAACGCTGACTAAGCTCGGTCTCCTTCCGGCGGGAGGCCTCCGTCTCTTCCCGCAAACGCTGGTTGAGCTCCCTCTCCCTCCGGCGGGAGGCCTCCGTCTCTTCCTGTAAACGCTGGTTAAGCTTGGACTGCTCGGTGACCTTTGCTTCAAGCCCCTTCTCCTTCCGGCGGGAGGCTTCCCTCTCTTCCCGTAAACGCTGACTAAGCTCGGTCTCCTTCCGGCGGGACGCCTCTAAACGCTGGTTAAGCTCCTTCTCCTTGCGCCGGGAAGCCTCCCTCTCTTCCCGTAAACGCTGGTTAAGCTCGGTCTCCTTCCGGCTGAAGGCTTCCGTCTTTTCCCGTAAACACTGGCTAAGTCTGGCCTCCAATCCCTTCGCCTCCTGCTTCTGCCGCTGAGAAGCCTCTTCCATCTTGGAAACTTTCGCCTTCTCTTCTTGCAATCCCTGTTTAAGCTCAGCCACCACCCTCGCATCCGATTGTTCTGTGCCCTTTGCTCTCTGAGCCCTCCGCCGGTTCTGAACAACTAAGTCGGAAGCTCTTGCTTTCTTGCCTTGTAAAGCCTTGCTCGCGTTTCGCTCGGTTTCCTTTCCCATCTCTCTCGCATCTGTTTACTTTTCAGAATTATGAAAATAGTAATTTGTGAACTGTTATTACCCGAGTTCACCGGTTCGTGCTGTCCTTGATCTATCCTCGTTTGCGAGCTACCAACCGGATCAGCTCTCTGACAGTCACAGTGTCCTATTGTTGTATGATTTATAGACATTTTTAGAGAATGAGACAGAAGCTTACTCTGACACCAGCTTGTACAACGCTCAGTTCCCGTCTTCCGCTCGAATGACGACATGGCGTTGATAGTCGTAAGTAGATACACGTTCTTGCTTCTGATGTATCTTCTTATACTTGTGACGATTGGTAGTCGAATATAGAAGCCGGACGGCGAAGACTTCTTGATAACGCGTTGATCTACTTAGCAGAAGGAAAGATGGTGATGTCTATATATATCAATCCCAATATAATAACCAAGGAGGATTCCCGGATTAGGCAGGTCATTCGAATCGAGTCATGCATCTAGTAAGTTATCTCCAATCATTCTGCTCCTACCTAGACAGTGCCTCACATTATGCCTTTCAGGACCAAATTCCTGTACCACTCATCTCAGATGAACATGGTCAAGAAGAGATACTCAGAGTCTCTGCCGGCATACGCATGAGATCGTCAATGAGTACTTATGTCCGCAAACACCGAAACTTCCCAGGTCACGCTCTGCTAGACTTGGGTGAGATCTTGAGATCTTGAGAGGTGACGACCTCTAAGAAGGATACCGTAAGCATTGCATCCAACTGGTGACCAGATGTCTAGATCCTTCTAAATCGTCTGGGTACAATATCTATCAACGTGGCATAGGGCGCGGGGTAGCGTTATTCGTATCATGATTACCTCGTGAGTGTCTGCATTCACGTACACCACAAGTTATCAGAGATGCAAACTAGAGCGCAAGCACTGCCAAGGAATGTGTACTAGCAGGTATACTTTGTCGCACGCCTTAGTCTCTTCTTCTCGGTCCTGACCTTGTAGCAGCAAGAGTAGCTAGCACCGTCGTCAAGTGATCTTCTCGGCGGGATATCACCATAAGTTTGTGTCTGAGATCGAGAAGTCATTCAGGAAGCTTGAGCTGTCGTCGTTTAATCAAGGGACCCGGACCCTTAGTCCAGGTCTGGTATGTGCTTGAACCGGATCGCAGCCAGTCTAATTTGTGAATCTACATCTCTTATCTCTCTTGAGTATTCGATTCACTACGTACAGTATAGTCCACGTAAGATTGATATCACTGAACGTCTTAGAAGACATGTCTCTGTACTTTACTTTTACTTTTTCGCATGGTGACAATTGATGATACATCTTCCTTAACCAAAATAAAGAACCTTGACGCTTTCAACTCTGCCCCGGTGATTACACTGATCCAACATTTATCAAGGGGGAAAAAATCAACACCATTTTCGGGCGGCTCACCTTCAACCCCAACAACCTCTCCTCATCCATCAACACTCCGTCAAAATCATAATCACCCGGCGCCGGATAAACCACACACTTCAACCCCATACACACTTCTTCCGAAAACATACCTCCATGGTCCAGCATTTCCAATTCTTCTTCTTCGTCTCCTTTCTCCTTCCCTTCATCATCATTGTTACCATTACTGCCGTCATCCTTGCTTTCTCTTCCGAGTCGCGCCATCATCTCCGCATTTTTCCTAACATTATATGGATTAAAATCCGCTACGCTAACCATCAATTTATTCCTATCGTTAGGGACCGAAAACGCGTATCTTTGGCCAGTAGAATTCATAATCCACCGCGCCTGAGTTTCGTCTACTTGGAACCATCGAGAGATGGGGGGACCCCAGTCTGCCCATTGAACTTGGGGGAAGCTGTATTGGGGCATAGACAAGGTGGTGGATGATCCTGATGAAAAACCAGAATCGACAGACATATGTGATGTAGGAGAAGTTGAAGAAGTCTGAGAAGAGAAAGTTGGAGAGCCACGAGTCCGTGTAGAGGACCTCAGATGCGGCATCGTCGAAACCAACTTTGACTGTGCGTCGAGCCTAACCGATCCATCATCAGGATCAGAAATTTTATGTACAGTAACTTCGTTCATCAACAACGTTGGTAGAACTATTTGTTCAAGAAGTGGAGGTGATGTCCATTTTTGTATTGCATCAAGTAACGCGCGACGGTGCATGATGAGCGTGTATGATGCACGTCGGCGTCTAACAGAGGGCGAAATCGACGAGATAATGAGATTGATGGTTATGATAGAGTTCTCCGGAGAGGTGAAGAAAGGCCGTGGGGGGAAGTATGGGATGGAGTGGAGAAATGGATTAGACTCTCCATGGCAACCGAGGTTGAAGATGGAATATTCGGGTGAGACGGCGGGTATTTGGAGAGAGAGAATTTGGCTAGGAAGTTCAGAGTTAGGATAGGAAGGTGGGAGGTGCCAGATTTCGAAATGGGATAGCATGATGTTGGGAACGAGCAGTAGTTCTGGAGAGACGAAGACTAGATCTGAGTATGCGTCTTCGGTTGTTTCGTGTTGCTATAATTGGTTGGAATGAATACGAGGGGAAGGATAATAGAAAGGATTGCTTACTAGTCGTTTGTGGCCGGTTTTCCAATCAAAGATGAATAGTTTGTCGGGACATGTACCATTTTGACTGTGGACGACTAAAGCGAGATTATCGCCGACAATTCTGGGTATAACCCAAGGTCGGGCTGAAGATGATCTCTGGATGTGAATTCGGTGTTGACGAGCAAGTGGATGATACTCTCCCGTTGAAAATTTAAGAAGAACCAAGTCGAGAGAGTGCCGTTGCATGCCTGTCTCGTTTCCAATGTCAGAGCTATTGTCCGTTCATTAATTCCTAGTGATGAGGATGAAAGATTAAATAAGCGTACGAAATAACGTTGATTATCAAGTCATGTTCATAGACAGCTATAGCAAAACTGACGAAATTTCCAGGCCTGCCTTCTCCCGGACCATGACCTGGAATCCGGATCCATCTCGGACTGTCTTGAGAGGATGAAGGGAGACGACAATAATGCAAATCTCCCTGATTGCTGTCTTTAAGAAAGTAAGCTCCTCCAGTCAAACCATAAGTTGAAATCGATGATGGTGGATGATTGACTTCAATCGTCATCTCAAACACGGGATTTAAATTTCTCCACGCGTCTTCCCGCTTCCCAAGTGCTTCGAGGCGTTCTGCGTAAGAAAGCGACGATCGGGGATTGTCAATGACACCGGCAGCTCTACAAGCCAGAAAATACTGCAACAACATGGAGGATTGAATGGATTTGTTGAACTCTCTGTTGACGAGCCTGCATGTCAGTATATGTTCGATGTCAAGCAAGAGAAGAACGCGTTCCATAAGCTCGCGCGGAAGAGTCAGGGAGATTGTGGCAGGTACAGGGGTATAGTCCTCGTAATGTGTGGTAAGAGGCCGCTGCAGGGCCGAAACTTGAAGTGGACAGCTGCTCTCATTGAGAATATTGATTGAATCAGATATTCTAGTTCCGCATTCAGGCTAAGATCAGGCTGCACAACCTGGAGCTACTTACTTTTCGAAAGAGATGCAGCCTGAAAGACGATTTCAATGTAAAGAATAAGTTCGAGAACCTTATTTACACACTGGATTTGTCAACCGTACTCGTGTATGACCGGGCGATGTTCTTCAATGTCGCATAACTGTTCGGACATGATCATAATCGATGAGGGCGGACTCCGACGGAGTAACAAAACATACGTGCCGCAATAAAACGAACCAGACACCATCAAGTATGAGCGCAACTTTGGCATCCGCGTTCAGCTTAGATTTCAATTTGTCATAGTTGGCTATAAAATCGAGTGCTGTGTTGATCAGATACGAGGTATGACGCGGAATCTAAGGTCAAAAAGGATTAAATAAGAGGTCAACAACAGAAAGCACCACGCACTGGAGATGAGTTGAAATTAGAGTGCAAGACAACCTCGTCCAACTTGTTCACAGTGGACATCGTAGTCCGCTTCAACTTGAAAGGGGTTCTACCGGGTATTTTTGACGAAAAACTGGCCTCTCCACCATCCCTGAGGCGCTGAGCTCGCTGTCGTGTACTGAGCTGTTGTTTACAAAGGTCACCGAATATGTCTTGGCGAGTAACACGCTGAATTGGAGTATCTCCTTGGTGACTGAACGGATGCGGTTCATAGAGTAGATAGCCAACCGTATACTCCAGCATGAATCGTGTATACCTGTCTACAATGCTGGAAACAGGCTGGGAAATATCAATCTTCTGAGATACCACATAGTATGCCGATACTTCACCAACGAGGATGGATTTGGTGACGTTATGCTGCTGATCTCCGCAGGCTCGCGCTCAGGAATGGATGATTGTGGAGTATGATCACTAGTTACAGCTTGGGGTAATGGAACTCTGCCATCCGCGCCAGTCGACTGGTTCATGCGAGTCCAGGGTACAAAAGGTTGTGCGGCGGTTTTGATATAGCCGATAACGGCGATAAAGACTGTCGAGATGCGTAAGAGCCAGAACAAATGAACCAAGCGTCAGATTCTCGCCTCCTCTATTATAGTTGCAATTTTTCTGCACGGTCGCATTGTAACCGCTGTTGACGATTTCACTTTCTTTTAGATTTACATCAGCAAGTTTCGTGGCCTCGGGATCCGACATGGCAAGAGAGACGGTCACGGTTTCGTGAAGGTGAGGTCTTATGTCAAGGACTGGTCGATAAGGAATTTCCGGGGGCCTACGATAAAGACTTAGATATCTTAGATACCAGAGCGTCAATTAATCGACCGTGGGCACTGGGCAGTGGTGTGTGTGTATTACTAGTATAGAATTTGTTTCAACGTGAGATTTCCAATTTAGTAACATAGACCCCTGGAACCAGTTGTCCGAAGTCCGAAGTCTCCGAACAGAAGGATATCAGTATCACACAGATTCGCGTTAATTCCAAAAGGAAGGAGCTGTAAACGTCTAGAATCTAGATACACCCGGAGATAGCAACCATATTCCACAAAACGAATATTTACGCCATTCTTCGCCACCAAGAGCGTCGAGGTCAAAGTACCACCCACAGCCATTCTCCCCCTGCGCGACTATTACTTGGTGTCGCTGCACTCGAGGACTAGAAGAGGTTGGGAAGCGGCGGTGTAAACTTGTGTGGAGAGTAAGTGTTGCTTACGTGGGAGGATATTGACGAGACGGAGCAGAGGTTGGGGTTAGAATGGCGGAGTGATGGAACAATAAGCCGCGTCTTCGACTTCCAGCAGTTCGTCATCCAGCCCTTTAAATTCCCCTTCAAACAGCTCGCTCGGCCTCGTCTCCATTCCCATCATCCTCCATTGGTTCCGCTCATTCGCTCAGAGACGTTTTCTAGTTGAAGTGAAAACTTCCCACCCAACACATGACGCGAATGCACCACAACCACCATGGTTAATCTCGTCCGCTCAGCCAAGTATGGAAACGATTGGACTCAGCATGAGTTACGGGCGTACACCATTATGTAATGGTACTCCAAATTTCAGCACGATTAAAAATATATTCATACACGAGCGGTTACATAGCCGTACGACTAGAACCATTTCTTCAAATGACACGCAATTCAGCACTTGGAGTAGACACCCGACGTTATGTAAACTTTTCTGACGTACTGTACTTCGACAATGATATTACTCCATTCATAGGAACCATCTATAAATTGGTATCTCCCGCTGCCGCATATCGAATAGACGGGCGACATCACCCTCGGAACGAAAAGGAACCTCGACTTTTGTGAATGGTGCTGGAACACCATCACTAGACATCTGTGCATTCGTCATCCTCGATTCCACCATGTCCATAAATTCCTTTCCATTCGAGATGCATCCCACTAGGTTTTGGAGTCGAGGAGCAAGCGAACCACTCGCTAACTCGTTCAAGGCTTGATGGTGAAAGATAGCATTGAAAGGATAGCACTGTAGAGATACGCTCGTAACATAGGGCATTGATGCGAGTAAAGTACCAGCATCAACGTCGGAGGTTGTAATACTGAGAAGGAAGTCGCTGAGATTGGGGAAGTGATTTGACCGCTGGGACAGCGACTGAAACGCTGTCATAGACCATGCATTGAACATGTGCAATTTTTCAAGGCTGGGAAGGGCTAGTGCAGCTGTGAAGATACTGAAGGGAATTTCAACCCCCACTTTAAATTTGAGGATTAATGTGCGGAGACATTGGTGATGAATCCGAGGCTCGGGAAGCCACCTCTGATTACCGTCGACCCTAAGCCGGGCCTCTTCAAGTGATGGACAACAACACAGAAGATCCCAACCCTCGATGGCCGTCATCAAAAGCCCCGTGCCATCAAAAACACGCAATGAACTGCTGCAACCTAAGATTTTATACGCCCCCGCCATGGCAACGGAAGCGAGTTTGGGATATCGGATATCATTCAAGTCTATAGGCGCTGCCTCGGGATCATGGTTATAGAACATCCCGAGCAATTCTAGGTCTTCGACACTCCGTTGGGGCAAATCACGTAGGACAGCGTAGAACCGGGGGATCTTTGCAGAAACTATTAGTTCTCGAAGTTGGTACAACGACAAGAAGTCAATCAACTGCGAGTGCCAGTCTTGCGCGACTATGTATGGACCGAGAGTTATGGATATGGGTAGGTTCCGAGCATTCGAGAGATATTTTCTGGCGATGCTGAGATTGGACTCTGTCAGGTACTGGATCATTACGTTATTCCATAGCTGGGGTGTGAGGAGAGCGATGTGTCTCCATAAAGAACACACTCGGGACACGCTGAATTGAGGATAATCTCGAATCGAGGGTTTGGCATTATCCAGTATGAAGCATTTGGGGTTGTTGCCATGGTTGGAAACGCAACGGATGAAAATTTCTCGGAGTACGTCTTCGTTTAGGGAACTGCAAAGTCCATCCATAGGATAGGTCGAAACAGCGCGTGGATCACGCGCTGATAATTGAGGGTTTTGGGTCGCTTGATTTTGCCGCTGTACAAGAGGCTCGTTTGCGAGTCCATCAAAACTCGGGGCCGTTGGACCAACAGTAGAATTTGGCTTCGAGGCTGTTCCTTCAGGTGAGATTCGCTTAGGATAACCGATCTTGCTGTCTGGGGATCCAAGAACGCGAAGATAAATAGCAATGAGAAGGCTACGCGCTAATTAGTAGTAGTGCAGACGCAATGTAATGTAATTCGTACTATTTCTCTTGCAGCTGATTACAAGTCATTTTCTCAATGGAAATGACAGAATATCTCTGTATTTGCTTTTCTTGAACGTATTGGCTTAGTTGAGTGGCAAGCATGGCATGAATGAAATGAACGCCGTCGGATAGAATCACGCGGTACCTGTCGACGCTGTTCTCGCTGGTCGTGAGATTCAAGACCTTGATCGACAGGATCTGCAGAATATGCGGTTGGTTCAATATGGGATCATATGAGGAAACTGTGTCGTGAAGTCGCTGGCAGCTACCTGGACTGAGTTGGTACATAGTGGTGAACCCGGTGAACAAGGACGTGACACGACGTGACTGGACACGTTTAGAGAGCCATCTCGTACGTTTTAACTTTTCTCCAGTCATTCTGCTCCTTAGACACACTGCGTCATATTATTATTATTCCTTGCAAAAGAGGATTTTATAAGACTTCAAGAGAAAGGGAAAAGTCACCTGGAAGAGGGAGTGCGAGAGGTGGTACAAGTCGCTCGTTGTCTCCGCCACGGACGCCTAAGACTCTTCAAATTTAATATCCGGTCTCTGCTAAGTGCTACGTCTTCGATGTGCACTGGTACTTTGGATTCATGCTTGTCACTGCGATCGTGGACGCGAATGTAGCTGCGACACCATCGAGTAAATGACTCTCCGCGTCGAATCTACATCATCACCTTCTTCTAGCACGAAAGAATCGGCTTGTTAAGCCATGTTGTGAGCGGGAGAGGAGGGAAAGAAGAGAGAGCATAAGTCAACCTAATTCTTCGGAAGGACAAGGTGCTGCTTTGCTGTGTAAGTCATTATGCCACTATAAACACAACCTCATTAACCTAAATGCAGTGTCTCCTTGTATGACCTCCGAAAGACTCGCAAGAGAAGGCAGGTTGAAGAGGGGATCATTCATGGTCTTGGTTGTGTGTTCACCGCCAAGAAGATGACCGTTTGTTCCGCGTTGTCACACTTTGCTTTTAGGCTCCACTTTAGGTTCTATACAATATATAACCCTAGTCTAGCCTAAATGCCAAATCAGCGGTTAATTAAACCCCATTGCGGTCTAGAGGTCTGGTATGACAGGAATAAACGTTTGGAAAAGCACTCATAAGTGCCGCGGCATGTTAATCGTATGGTAGTAAGAGACGCTACAACGGTTTATATCCGCTTCGATCGAAAGTTGTGAACGGGACCACACATTTTTTACTACGGTAATACAATTTGTGCGACTTATGCCATTTTTACGCTGTTCAGCCGCACCACCAGCGGCAGCAGTGGAACATTCTCGCTCGAGGCATAATACTGAACGCAGTTCAGGTGGACTTGGAACCTACGATCGCATAGGCCAGTTCCAGGTAAGGATGTGGACGCACCAATGACTGAAATTCGTCTCAAATTTGTGCATCCCATCTCTTGGCCATCGCCCTGTCATTTCGTTCAGAGCAGCCATGGCTTGATGCGCAGATTTCGTAAACGAAGACGTGTACAATGCAAACGTTGAACATGTCACTATCAGCCTCGAATACGTCGGAGGGATATACGATCAACCAGGCAGTTTAGCCGAAAGTTGACACAAAGACACACCTTGAGCAGTCTTGAACTCGTCAGCATAGACTCCTTCAAACATGTATCCATGAAATCCACAATGATCATCACGCAACAACTGGTCCACCGTCGTTATTTTTTCAAGCTTGCTCTCCAGTGCGCGCCAATTGGGCTCGAGCACCTCGAACTCTGGTACGCGCTTTCGCCATGGCCCCGTCTTTTGTTCGATCCACATAGAGAGGGATTGCTCGACGTGCTTCAGGTGTAGCAGGAACCGGAAAGGAGCTGAGCAATTCAAGGACCGGAGGACTGACCTCTGGTACCGCAAAACCGTCTTTCGCGAGATGACGAGAGACAGAGCCAAGGGGAATCGGACGTTGTAATCAAAGGTTAGTGAACCAATCGCTGACGGGTAAGGTTAGCATATGTCTCATTATCGTCGACAAACGAGTAAACACACCCGTTAGCGTTTTCTTGTCCTCTTTCTCCTTTTTGTGCTCGTCGTGGCCGTGGCTGTGTCCATGCCATGGTGTCCTCGAACCCCATTCGCCTCTCCATCGCCTGCGTCTTCTCCACCATCAAGAACTCGTATAGTCCGGTATCTGCCAGGGTGATCTTGATATCTTCGCGCAATAAAACGTCGTCTCCATGGAGGGTATGATTAGCATGTGAGTATGCGTCTTCAAGAAACTTGTGGAATCTGATAGAGGTTGTTTAAGCACACGAGTAGCCCAAGTCTCGAGTTATATACACGTACCTTGGATCATCCATCGAAAACTCTTCGTCATCTGGACAGTTTTGGTTTTGGCTAACTTCAATCCCACATTCCCGGAGTATTTGCTAGAAGTATGTTGTGCTTCCAGCTTTCGAGGAGCGGTGGCACACAGGCTCCTCCGGGTAACCTGCCTCCTACACTTCTGGCTAGAGGGACACCTGTCTGTTGTTTTGACGATAATGTTGACCCGTCTCTTAGCTGCATGAAAATTAAGCACATACTGAAGAGTGCTTGAAGAACAAAACGCACCGTATACCGCCTTTCCCAGTATTCATCCGTATAATCCGCTTCCAATATCCCTCGATTGATAAATTTACTTTCCTTCATCCATAGCTCCTCATATGGGTCCACCAGTTTCCCGGTCATGATCCATTGCCGAAGCATGTTCGCGTAAGGCTTACCCGCCGCATTCAGCAAGGCTCCGTGCAACTTGCTTGCGGTCGGATCGCCCGACATGTTTTGCATTGGTTCATAGATGATAGTTAGCACCTCCCCTCCTTTTACGGCAATACCACTACCACCAGCAACGCCCAGATTGTTGCTGTTGATCTCCGACAAAACGGCCTTGAGTTTATCCCCTCCGAGACCCAGTGCCTCATTCCTTGCCTCCTCTTCGGGGTCCATCTCAGAGGAGGATGAAGAGGCGAGGGAATTGGATGGGTCATCAGCTGTTGCAAGTTCGAGGATGAGTTGGTATATGAGGAAGAGGGTGTGGACGGTTGGGTGGACGTAGAACCAGAGTTTCTGGAGAGAGAAGGTGGGAGAGGTGTTGAAAGCATGCTCTAGTTGACAAAGGAGGGTTTGGTAGTCCTGTGCGGTGTCAAGCAATGTTTGGTGGTGAGAGAAGGGCAGGCACCTTGAGCATATCGCGGACCGAAGCGCATAGGGCATGATTGACGAGGCCAAAGTCGAGATGACTTCGTTGTTCGACAAAAGCGGTGATTGCAGTGTAGTATGTGCCGAGTGGGAGAATGCGTTCCACCAGTCGCGCAGGGACCTATCTTGGGTGATTAAGCGAGGTAGTAACTGACCTAGTGAACTGGATGGAACGAACTGGATGCCCTGTAATGGATCGTCATCCTCGAGTGAGTAATAGGAGTGGAAAGTGATATGATCCCCTGGCTTGGGTGATTAGAACTATGAGTGAATGCGCTGTTGTGTCGAACATACGATCAAGACGGATAATAAGTCTTGGAGGATGAGGGCTTCCTGGATGTCGAGTGGTATACGATCCAAGGGCTCTTGCTTCGCCTTTTCCTTGGATTTTGGGACGGCGTTGGAGGCGTCAACGCGTGAATTGAGGGGTGCGCGTACAAAAGAGGTTTCCGCGATAAAGGATGGTTCGTCGCGAGCTACACGAGTGTTAGCGTCAACTTGTGGGTTCTGTGAAGTGCTTGCCATACACCATTGCCTCTAGAACCTCGCCGTCATGCAAATCGTCGTCGATATCATCGTGTGGGAGTCTACTCCGGATGCGATAGTTCCATGTTTGCCTTCACATGGATTCGAGTGGGAGCGAGAGCATGGATACTGGATCTACGACATAAAATTGAACATTACAGAAGCCCCAAGACACAATTAAATATAGAAAAAACTCCCATCTCAAACATCTCTTGTGAGCCAATTTAAGATTCTCTGCCATCTGATTTCCACTAGTTCCTCATTCGGCTGGATTCCAAGATCGAGGTTATAAAATTGGATCAGATCGAGGATAGCTTGATGGGTTAGACCGTCAGGACTGATGGTGGCTGCGATGGTAGTCCCAACCGCGGGAACCACTGGTAAGGCAGCTAAGGGAGCAACGCCCTCGACTAGGAGGGCATTAGCGAGTAGGATACCATCTCCCACAACCTGCAGGATGAGTTGTGACAATGATCTACTAGTGTCAGAAAAAGGTGACTCACCACTTTTTGCTTCGCTCGATATTCAATAAGACCAGTGTTGCTCTTCATCTCTAACCAATTCAATCTTGCAATTCCCGCATTCATTTGCCGCGCCTCAATGCGTGCGAAACCTGCCTGCAATAATTGCATCTCTCCACGAAGCTGGTTGACATCTGCGTGAATCTGGTTAACATTTGGTATATCTCCAAGTGCCAGTGGATGTTGAGGGTTGGCGGGAGGTATAACTCCTGCAGTATTAGGCGGTGGTACGAGCGTCATTGTTGCAGTGAAAGTAAGATAGGGGGAACCCTAACTCCTATTAATATCCACAATCTTCCCACGCATAATGCCCACGTGACTGGTGACCACTGCCACTGACCGACGCCCGCCGCGGCCGGCACCTCTCCATTAAGCTTTACGCCCGCCTACGCAGCAGAACCTGCAACGTCGACTAGCCGTATACCAATGTAAAAGCGAGCCCATCGGTTACGTAATGGAATTTTTTTAAAAAGATTTTCGAGCAGACAATACTGGACAGGCATCTCGAGGCCAAGGGTACAACGAAGAAGATCTGGTAGAATAATTGGTACAGATTATGAACAAACAGAAGAATCTGAAGGTCATCGCTTCCGGCCCATCGTTGATCGTCTCTTTCAGTCCTTAAGCTTAAGCTTGAATCGAGAGACGAGCGTCACGTTCAAGATTGTCGCAACAAGTCAACATGACTGTGGCACCGATGACGCTGGTCATTATATCTGATTTGGGTTGTAAGCAAGTATCGTCATGATTCCGTGTTTCCAGTCCTAACGCAGATTCATTAGTCCTAACATTACTGGATATCTGATCAACAACCCATGAAATGGTGCCGTGATGCTACGTGGCCCTGAACTGCTAAATGAAAGGATATTACTGGGTTATAAATCACCTTTAAGGATGCTAGCGGTACTGTTGGCCGTTACTGGACCGGGTTTAATATCAACTTCTAGTGGGCCACATCTTTGATGTTGTTTCTCATTACTGTCGTAATACATAGTGCGTGTGCAACATCTGAATGATAATAGACTCGCTGAACAATACAATCTCTGGACCTGGATTAAGGTGAAAACCAGTCGAAACAACCGCTCATGTATTTGAATTGTTTTCAACCATTTTTGAACTCCGAGTTTATCGGACGGCTGACGTGGCAGTTGCCAGTGACGTGTCTTGGCTACTGAGAGATGGAGTGCTGTTTTGTTGAACCCAATTGTGGTCTCAAGCCGCATGAGTAACCTCCGTGAAAAGCAAGATCCCTGTCCGCAACTGTCGGCGCTCTCCATCTAGAAGTATAAGTTAAGGGAAATCGACATGTCTTGCGATCGTTACGCCTCTAGCGCAGCAGACAGCACGACCTTGGGCTTCAAAGTAATGCCGTATTGCTCTCCACCTTGCTTCCCTAATTCGGCCCTCTTCCTGTACTGCAGACCCATCTCTAGGGTACAAATAACCCTATCGGAACCGGTCTCATCCGCGCTTCCTTCGGTGTCATCCATCTGGGAGGGATCGAACTGGGTATCGGACGGTACTGTATAGGTGACGAGGTCCATTGATGTCACGTCCTTGCCGACTATGCGGTGAAGCTCGAGGGCCCTTTTGGCGATATCTTCTACCTTTTCCTGGTATTGGGATGGTAATGATTTCCCCCGTGACAATGATCCGCCAACAGCGGCTATCAACTTGACCATTATCTCGCTCAGATATTTTACATTGGCTTCTTGAATTTTGCTCTGGGACATGGTATGTGCCACTGCGCTCCATGTACCAGCAATGACACGACCTAACAGATGCAAGATCAGATCGATAGACTGCGCGATCCAGAGAAAAAGCGCCCACCTACTCCCCCCATATTGGTGTAAACGCGGAAGAATATCGGGCCGTCATTCCAGAAGGGTGGATTCCAATGGTTAATGATACGACTGCATGCGTGGACCAGAACCGTTTGAAGCGCGATTTGCATGATCAAAGGATCATTTTCCGTTTCGGGTTCGTTCGATCTACGACTAAGCTCGTCAAACAACCATGGTCCAAGGAATTCACGAAGGTCATTCAACGCAGCTGACTCCTCTCCAGAGACGGGTGACCCTCGATAAGAGAATGAATCCGCTATGAGCGTAGACACTTGTTCTATCTGGGCGTTCAACATTCGTACCAAATCTGCCACTTCTACCGCGGAAATGGCATCTGCTTTGCGGACTAGAGCCTGCGAAGGGGCATTGCTTGCTTGTTCGCCTGCTGCCTTGACAAGAGCCTTCAATTGATCTATCTCGTCACGTTGCTTTTGAGATAAATCACGGTTTTTTTGTTCCCGCCGTCTTGCATCATCCTCCATGCCGGAAAGTCTTGTCGTAAGCTCCGTCACTTTCCCCTCTAGTCGTTCGCTACCTTCTCCCTTTCTCGAGTTCCGCCGGGATGACTCCTCCAAGCGCACTTCGAGCTCGGCAACCTTTGTCTCCAAGCGTTTGCTTTCTCTTTCTTTCCTCGAGTTTTGCCGAGCAACCTCTTCCAGCTTCACTGTCTTTTCTTGCAAATGCCGCTCGATCTCGGCCTTCTGTGCCTCCAGCCGTTCTGTGCCCTTCTCCTTCCGCCGAGAAGCTTCTGTAAGCTCGGCCACCTTTGCCTCCAGACGCCTGGTCTCTTTCCCCTTCTGTCGGGAGGCCTCCGTTTCTCCCCGTAGACGCTGACTAAGCTCGGCCACCTTTGCCTCCAGCACCTTCGTCTCCTTCTCCTTCAGCCAAACAGCTTCCTCCATCGTGAAAGCCTTTGCCATCTCTTCTTGCAAACGTTGATTAAGCTTAGCCACTGCTTCATCCGATTGCTCGACGCCCTTTCCCTTCCATCGGGAGCCCTCCGGCTCTCCCCGTAAACGTTGATTGAGCTCGGCCACTTTTGCCTCCAGCACCTTCACCTCCCTTTCCTTGCGCCGAGCAGCTTCCTGCATCTTGGAAACTTTCGCCACCTCTTCTTGCAACCGCTGATTTAGCTCCGTGGCCATCGTATCCGATTGCTCTGTGCCCTTTCCCTTCCATCGGGAGCTCCCCCGGCTCTGAACCTCCTCCAAGTCGGAAAGTCTTGCTTTCTTGTCTTGTAAAGCTCGATTTAGCACAACCAGTTTTGCCTCCAGGTCATCGACTTTCTTTGCCTTGCTCGCGTTTCGCTGGTTTTCAACCTCCAATATGGAGAGCTCTGCTGTCCTTTCCTGCAGAAGTCGCCTCATGTCGGCCATTGATGTCGATCCTTGCACCTGCTGATCCAACTCGGCCACCTTTTCCTCCAATTTCTTGATACCCCATTCCTTTCTCGAAACCTCCCGGTTTGCGTCCTCATTCAGCCGACGCAACTCAGCCACCTTTGCCTCCAATCGTTTGATGGACGTTTCCTTCCTTTCATTCCGTTCTTTTGCATCCTTCTCCACTCTAGAAAGTTTTGATGCCTTGTCTTTCAAGCGTTTCCTCAGCTGGATTATCTCCGCTTCCATTTCCTCCATGACTTTTTCTCCACCAGCATTCTTCCCATTTGCAACTTCCCGCAACCTGTCTAGGTTTTCCGTCCAATATTGCTCGCGCTCATTCAGTTCGGCCACTCGTTTGTTCAGTAGCTCGATGCGCTTGTCTTGCTTCGCATTTTTTGATCTCAGTCGATATATCTCTTTCGCATCTTTATGATTTTCAGAATTACGAGAATAGTAACTTGTAAACCGTTATCACCTGAGTTTTCTGGTTCGATTTGTGAGCCACTGGCGGGGTCTGGCCCTTCACGCTGGCCAAATAATCCTATCGTTGTGTGCCTTATAGACACGCGTAGAGAATGAGACAAAAGCTTACTATGACACCAGCCTGTACACCCACTTTCCATATTCCGCTCAGACGACATGACGTTGATAGTTGCACGCAGGTACACGTTTTTGCGCCACAAAGCTTTTCAATTCAAAGCTTTTGAATTGATGGACCTTGTTATATTGGGCGTCCGATAGCAGAACGAAGGCCGAACACACCTTGATAAGCACAACAAAACGAGTTGATCTGGCATGAAAGGAATGCAAGGGTTGATGGCACCGCAGCGTGTTGAACATTTCTCACGTTCAGGTCATCCTTGCGTACTGGAGTCCTCGGACCTCGTGTCTTCCAATTATGCTCCTATCCAGACGCTGTACGTCCTCTGCTTTGTTCAAATTTAGATTATTCTTGTCACCGATTATCGAGTACAAATACACTCACAAGTCCAGGTGGTGACGCGTTGACGCGTCCTCGGGTATTCCCTTGTACTCTTGGCATCATCCGGCGAAGGGGAGGAGTTTTCAACAACGCATACCATTCCTGGGACGTATCCAAGGGCCCTTCAAGAGCCCTTAATTAATGATACTTACATGACATAACAATCAAGTGAGCGGACGGACACGGGGAAGTTCAACCCAAGTTCAATCTGCGTCTTCCTTAGTCACGGTTTGGAAAAAAAGAAAGCAAGATGTGTATTCTACGTTGCGTCCTTCTAAGATAATTGACCCGTTTCGTGCGCGACAGATCACCGTCCCGTGGGACCCGTGGTCGGCTGAGCACCGACTGTTAGCAGACTCATCTATAAGTATTTGCATCCGTATTTGATACGCTGTAGGAATTCCAAAACTTTACATAGAAAGGGGTAAATCTGCTGTACAGACCAACGTGTGTGAACGAACGAGAAATCACTATGAACAGTAAGTAGGGTTGCTTCAAGTGCTGGCTGAGATGCAACTTGCAAGCAGTCTATTTGCACTTATTTATGTTTTCAAACTCAGATAAGCCACTCGGTGCACTAAGCACTTCGCTACACCTACAATGGATTTATCGATCGTAGGCCTCAAGAATCAGTTCTACTCAGAACAAGAACTGGAGATTGTTCGTAGATCGCGACAAGCATGTACGGAGAAGCTCCAGATGCTGCGAGAGGAGGCAGAACGGCTGGAGGTCCAGATTCAGCGATTGGACATCGCCCTTGCCCCTCACAACAAATTGCCTCCCGAAATGTTGCGACGAATTTTCGAATTATGCTGCGAAGAACCAGCCCACATTCCAGCACAGAATGGTATCTACACGATATCTCACGTATGTTCGCTCTGGAGGCAGATCGCTCTCCGTACACCGGAATTCTGGGCAAACGTCTCAATCGAGGTCAAGGTGAAAAATGAGCACCAGTTACGGATCGCTGAACAATGGCTTTCGCGAGCAGGAAACCATCCCAGATCCCTAAAATTCACGGACGCTGGATACGTTACTGTCGATGGATTGTCAGCGGGCGTACTTGCATTGCGCAAGCTCGTTATCCACTATCCATGCAGGGAACTCCATCTATCTCTTCCCTATGCTAGGGTCACACCACTCGATGAATTGTTTAACGGGCCCTTTTCGGGTTATCTGGAAGTGTTGGACATTGACTGCAGTCGAGCCATATGGGACCAAAGATGGTCCAACCTCTTTGCGCCGACCACAAGACTGAAAAATTTGCTTCATGTCAGGTTAGCGGGGAAATGGAATTTCCCAAACATTATGACCGTCATTCCATGGAACCAACTGCAGTACCTCACCCTGCTATTGTGGATTCCATATTCTCACTGCCTGGACATACTGTCCGAATGCGCCTCACTCGTACGTTGCCGCATCTACGTGGAGGATGACACGTTGGCTACGCCATCTGCTCGGAGACCCGTTACCCTGCCCGCTCTTCGCGTTCTCCGGTTGTTTTTCAGAGAGGCGGTTTTTGGCAATGATGGTACCCATGTCGAGAAAATGATTCGATTTTTGAGCGTACCCAGATTGTGTCAGCTTACGTTGGGACAAAAAGGTCGCGACAATATAACCAACCTCGGAGCCCAAGCAATATGCGAATTATTGCAACGCTCCAATGGCATGCCTGACCTCGCGTCCCTTGATATTGGGCTGAAAACTAGAACTCCTATCAACGTGCAAGCTCTGTTGACAAACACGCCACGACTCCGGTTGCTACATATCAGGAGTGGGGTATTTGATGAGGATGTTATGAACGGCATTGCAACGGGGACTCTGACGCCTCAACTTCGTTCAATAATGACAGATGTCAGGCACGAAGCTACTGACATCCTTCAAATGATCGAACGGCGTCAGCAGAATGCAAGCATGACCCTCGTCGATAATACCAAACAGGTCGCGGAATTCTCAAGCATTGAATTTTCCTGCCACGGTTATACAAGAGGCTCTCAGCAATCTTCCGTTTTCAGAGAACGATTGGCAAGCTTAAAGCAGGCTGCACCTAGACTATCAATCAAACTCTCGTTCAATTAGACTGGGATTTCATCTACAGTGGCCTGCACTTGGCTTTCTACCTGCGTCAGCTTCTACCACGGTACCACCTGATCGGTATCCTTGTTGGACAGATTACAAGTAGAGAGGTACACCCCCTTTTTGACGCCCGTGTTATAACAAACAATATGGCTCCTTCAGTCGCTTACCTCTGTATCTGAGTCTAGTTATATCATGGAGAACTTCCTTTTCTTTTTCTGTAGCTTGTCTTGAGTTTCAATAGCCAAGATGGACATGATTGGCAACCCGACTTCGGTTGAAACCTATCGCTACCTCCACACGTACTTCCCAATTTCCTTTATCAAGTCTCTACACTCTGGACGTCCACATCCTCGTTCATATACATCTTACCCGTCATCCCCGAAATCGGTATGATCCCGTTCATGATCGTAAACGCATATACCATCTGCTATCTCGTCAGAGATTGGAAATGTGGCGAGATTGTGGTATCGTCGAGGAAGTTTAGAAACAAAAGGTTCCCGAGGGGTTTCAGCATATATTGTACGTCTGCGTATTCTGACGAAATTTCAATCAAAAATTTGACTTGTAAGAGCTGAGCTGGCGGCCAATGCTTACCTGACATGACTGACAAGGAGGGTGGCAGAGCGGTATTTGTTCTTGGTAAAGGTCTAGACAAGCTAAGTCGATCTCAGGGAAGGAATTTAAAACGTCAAGAGAGAACCCTCACCTCTTTTACATTTCGAGGCTCAACCTTGGCGACCACTGCCCAGTTCCGAGTTTGAACCTCATTACAGTGCAGATCAACAAATGTCCTGTTGGTCTGGAGGCCATTGCAACGGATCATAACGTGGTAGGCGCGTCGTAAGCATCACACTTATCATGTGATCACATGTTCTTGCTATCAACGATCGGAACCTCTCGTCTCCATCCAAAGAGAAGTCCCACGGCAATGGCAATTAGGCAGCCATTCATCGGAACAAATACTGGAGGGTGCTTTGAGGGCGGAAGAGGCCCATTCAATGGTAAGTCTTCCATCAATTTTGATTACTGATAGTGTCTCATCTCCGACAGATCGTTCGCCGTTGCTGCTACGTAGACTCGGAGCAAATGCACGTGTGAACCAGTAAGGTCTCCGACAATCGGGACCGGTTTTGGCACCACGGGCAACACTTGCTGCTGTGTAGCGCTGATGGCTACACCTTCTGCGTCGGTGACGTTCTCGATGACTAGGCCATCTCCTGAGGTGAGCTATAGCACCCCTTCTCCCTTGAGCCTTGCTGACTTCGCATGAATAATGTTTTCTTTCAGCGACTGCTCAAGATTCCAGGTGATTGGGTCAGGAGGCTTCTCCGCAAGCCGTTCTCCACACAATGTGAGTTTCCCATTCGAAATGCCTTCTTCGACAGTTTTCTGACGTATTTACACCTCTCAGTTCATCCACGGCTCCAAGGATGAGTCAAGATTTAGCAAATTTTTGTCGGAGGGTTTCTTTACATGCCCTTCTTCGCCCAAGGTGAGTTTCTTGTTTCTATCATCGTCTAAGACGACCTTCTGACGTATTTCAGCCTCCAGCATAACCGCTCCGTCAGAAATAATGTTCAGCGAGGTGAAATCGATAGGGAGTGTGTTATTATGACTTTCGACGTTTGGCACATTTGACAAGGGAAACAGCAACTGGAGGGACTACGGGTGAAGGAGGCGAAGAGCTAGACCAAGTGGGCGACGCTTTGCTGATAGTGCTGTCGGGAAGAAACGGATGGAAGACCATTTAGGTATGTATTTTGCCACCACCAAAGCCTCTTTTCTCGTTTTGTGTTCATGAGCCCCATTACGACAACCCCACTTTCTTTTCTCATCAACCCTTTGTTTTTGACCAATATTTATTCTTTGAAGAATGCACTTTCTCTCTCGAATTAATCCATGAACTTTGACTTTTTACATTGACAGTGCTCGCGATGGTTGGGCGGTTCGCCCCTAACACGAAGGAGCTTTCAGTTAGCTTGTACCCGGCAGTCACTCTCCTTAGGCTCAACGATGCAATGAACGTGCCTTCAAGTTTCAGAGTCAAGGAACAAACTAGGATGGGTGCGTAGTTCCCCCGGCCCTTAGCCCACAAAACGTGTTAATCTCAGCCCAGGCGAGCCCTCGACCCAAGCCAACTGTTGCTCGGGATTACTTAGTAGGGGAATTGCGCACTTTAATGCAGGTGATTAATGACTACTTGGGGGCTCGTGATTTCGACGACGACTGCCTCGAAGCGCGAGACCTCGAGGAGCGCCCTCACTTCAGTGAAATTGGCCGTAAGTACTCACCTTCGGTCACATGTTGGCACCCGACGCCGAAGAGGAAGGTTTGTTACGCCCTCTCTTTCCACTCGTAACACCACTCATCCACCACTAGGTATCGCTGCAATCAAACGATCTGTAGAATCCCGCAATCGATTCTCAGGATCATATCTACGTTGAACTTGGTGGGGTATACTCCAGCCAAGGATGAGTGTAGGGACCAGGGTCTCGACTGTTCTGATATGAATAAGTACTAGTGGTAATGGCATGCAGTAGATAAGATAATAAATGTCATAAATGGTAGCTGGGAAGATTGGGAAGATCGTGGTGAGTTGAGTGTATTTGCACTTATTTATGTTTTCAAACTCAGATAGGCCCCACAACGCCTCGCTCACGCCTATTACTGCCGAACATTCGCTACACCAGCCACGCCCATTTAAATGGATTTGTCGACCATAGGCCTTAAGAATCAGCTCTATTCAGAACAAGAACTGGATACTGTTCGCAAATCGCGACAAGCTTGTACAGAGAAACTCCAGGTGTTGCGAGATGAAATCCGAAGGCTCCGTTGCGATGCAGAACGGCTGGAGGTCCAGATTCAGCGATCGGACATCGCCCTTGCCCCTCACAACAAATTGCCTCCAGAAATGTTGCTGCGAATTTTCGAATTATGTTGCGAAGAACCAGCCCAAATTCCAGCACAGAATGGGAGTATCTACACGGTATCTCACGTATGTTCGCTGTGGAGGCAGATCGCTCTTCGTACTCCGGAATTTTGGGCAAACATTTCAATTAAACTCAAGGCGAACAATGAGCACAAGTTATGGATCGCTAAACAATGGCTTTCGCGAGCAAGAAACCATCCCAGATCCCTAAAATTCATGGAAATCGGAGACCATACCACTGACGGGCTGAACCAACCTCTATTGCACAACTTCGTTATCAACTATCCATGCAGGGAACTCCATCTATCTCCGTATATTCAGGTCGCGCTACTCAATGAATTGCTTATTGGGCCCTTTTCGGGTTATCTGGAAGTGTTAGACATTAACTGCAGTCAAACCTCGTGGGAACGAAGATGGCTCAACCTCTTTGCGCCGACCACAAGGCTGACAAAATTGCGTCATGTCAGGTTGATAGGGGTACAGGATTGCCGAAACCTTATGGCAACCATTCCATGGAACCAACTGCAGAACCTCACCCTGCTATTGTGGATTCCATACTCTCGCTGCCTGGACATACTGTCCGAATGCGCCTCACTCGTACGTTGCCGCATCTACGTGGAGGATGACACGTTGGCTACGCCATCTGCTCGGAGACCCATCACCCTGCCCGCTCTTCGTGTTCTCCGGTTGTTTTTCAGAAAGGCGGTTTTTGGGAATGATGGTACCCATGTCGAGAAAATGATTCGATTTTTGAGTGTACCCAGATTGTGTCATCTTACGTTGGGACAAAAAGTTCGCGCCAATATAACCAACCTCGGAGCCCCAGCAATATGCGAACTATTGCAACGCTCCAATGGCATGCCTGACCTCGTGTCCCTTGATATTGGGCTGAGAACTATAACTCCTATCGACGTGCAAGCTCTGTTGACAAACGCGCCACGACTCCGGTTGCTACATGCCCGCAGTGGGATATTTCATGAGGAGGTTAGGAACGGTATTGCAACGGGAACCCTGACGCCTCAACTTCGCTCAATAATGACAGATGTCAGGCACGAAGCCACTGACATCCTTCGAATGGTCGAACTGCGTCAGCAGAATGCAGGCATGACCCTCGTCGATAAGACCAAACAGGTCGCGGAATTCTCAAGCATCGTATTTTTCTGCCACAGTTATACAAGTGGCTCTCAGCAATCTTCCGTTTATAGAGAACGGTTAGCAAGCCTAAAGGAAGCTGCACCTGGACTATCAATCGACCTGAGGTTCTCTTAGAAATCGGTAACTTTCCATTTTGGCTTGTTGGACATATTACAAGTAGAGCGGTCCACTGCCGTTCTGACGCCCATGTTATACTACAAACAATATGGCTCCTTCAGTCGCTTACCTCTGTACGAATATATATCTCATGGAGAACTTTTTTTCTCTAACTTGTCTTGGGTTTCATTGGCAACCCGACTTCAGTTGAGACCTATCGCTAGCTCCACACGTACTTCTGAACTTCATTTATGAAATCTCCATATAACGTTACACTCTGGAAGTCCTTCGTATGCATCTCACTCAGTCACTCGTCGTCCCCGAAATCGGTGGGATCCCGTTCATGATCGTAAACGCATATACCATCTGCTCTCTCGTCAGAGATCGGAATTGGGCGAGATCCTGGTATCCTTGAGGAAATTTAGAAACGAAAAGTTACCGAGGGGTTTCAGCACTGCATTTTGTACGTCTGCGTGTTCTGACGAAATGTCAACAAAACTTTGACTTGTAAGAGCTGGGCTAGCAGCCAATGCTTACTCGAGATGACTGAGAAGGAAGGTGACGGAGCGATATGTGGTCTTGGTAAACGTCACAAGCTAAGTCGATTTCAGGGATGGAACTTAAAACGTCAAGAGGCTTGGACGGCACGCACCAGAACTCTATCCTCTTTTACATCTCGAGGCTCCTCCTTTGCCCAGCTGGACCTGGATCAACACATGTCCTGCCAGTCTGGAAAGCCGAAAGCCAATTGCAACAGGTCATAACGTGCGCAGAGTCGGAAGATGGCGTGCGACGATTCGATGTTCCGTCGTTCTGCGGAAAAGTTGAAAAAGTCGGAACCATCTTCTACGAGTCCCCTTTACTCGTAGTCGAAGATTGTTGCTCATATATGGGCTCCAAGCCTGTCGATGTCAGAGGCAAAGACCATCAATGAGTAGAGTACACGCATACCATTTGTTAGCCTTCTTTTGTTAACACTTGCACGAAAGTAAACCCAGATGATATAGAACAGGACAACTCGCAAATGCGGTCTACTTAACATCGGATGCGGAAAGAACCAGAAGAGGTGAACTTGAAATCATTGAGTTGTTTGAGGCTGATGATGAGGTTCTATTGTACGGAATGGACTCAATGGTGGCGTGATGGACTAGGTCCCACGCTTACTACTACGTGCAGTGACGCAGACTATTTACTTGATTGCCCTTTCACACGCTCCCGATGACAGACAACTCGGAAGCTCCTCCATTGACTCGGACGAACGACCTGCGAGTATAAATAAGATGTGTATTCTTTCAATCGGACCTGGAGTTGATATCTACCGTCGCTCTCGACTCTTCAGGCCCTTCTCACTCGGTGAGGTGCATGAGTCCTGCGTGGTCCACGGTCAAGATCATTGTTGGCTGTCGGCACTCCTCCACTACGAAACTACCCTCTCCTATCATGAAGCTCGGTCGCGGCAACTACCGTTCTTCTGAACGTAGCGAACGCAACCCAGTCTAGCGGGATTTACAGGTCACACTTCCCGACTACGACCAGTGCAAACCACTTTTCTAGTAAGTAGGACTTCTCTGCAATGCCGCTGTTTATGTCCATAACTTAAGATGATTTACCCGTTTCTCATGTTGTATTCGGTCGTGAGATCCAAAACTTTCTGCAGACCACGAGAAATCACACTGTTTGTAAGCAAGCCCCCTATGAACAGTCGATCAGCATAAAAGTGTTTCGGACATTGTCAGCCTCACTTTCATCCGCTACTTCACCGGTCACGCTCATTTACAATGGATTCGTCGATCGTAGGCTCAAAACAAGAACTGGATATTATTCGCAGATCGCGACAAGCTTGTACGGAGAAACTCGAGGTGTTGCAAGATGAAATCCGGGGGCTCCGTTGCGAGGCAGAACGGTTGGAGGTCCAGATTCATCGATTGGACGTCGCCCTTGGCCCTCACAACAAATTGCCTCCCGAAATGTTGCTGCGAATTTTTGAATTATGCTGCGAAGGACCAGCACAGATTCCCGCACAGAATGGGAGTATCTACACGATATCTCACGTATGTTCGCTGTGGAGGCAGATCGCTCTCAATACTTCGGAATTTTGGGCAAGCGTCTCAATCAAGCTCAATGCGGACAGTGAGCGCCAGTTACGGATCGCTGAACAATGGCTTTCGCGAGCAGGAAACCATCCCAGATACCTAAAATTCATGGAACATCCTGCCGGTGGATTGTCAATGGGAGAATCTCTATTGCGCAAGCTCGTTATCCACTATCCATGCAGAGAACTCCATCTATCTCTTCCCCGTACTCAGGTCACGCGATTTACTGAATGGCTTAATGGGCCCTTTTCGCATCATCTGGAAGTGTTGGACATTGACTTTAGTCGAACCCTGTGGGACGAAAGCTGGCCCAACCTCTTTGCGATTGCGCCGACCACAAGGCTGAAAAAATTGCTTCATGTCAGGTTGGCGGGGATGTGTGATTTCCAAAACATTATGACAGTCATTCCGTGGAACCAACTGCAATACCTCACCCTGCTATTGTGGAGACCATACTCTGACTGTCTGGACATACTGTCCGAATGCGCCTCACTCGTACGTTGCCGCATCTACGTCACGGTGGATGATACTAGCCCGGTGGCTACTGCTCGTCGGAGACTCATTACCTTGCCCGCTCTTCGTGTTCTCCGGTTGTTTTTCAGATCCCCGAATTCCTGGACTGATAGTCCCCTTCAAGTCGAGAAAATGATTCAATTTTTGAGTGTTCCCAGCTTGTCTCATCTTACGTTGGGACAAAAGGTCACAGAATTCACAGCAAGTTCAGCCGACCTCGGAGGGTTCGGATGCCCGGTAATATGCGAACTATTGCAACGCTCCAATGGCATGCCTGACCTCGTATCCCTTGATCTTGGACTGGAAACTAGTGTCCCTATCAACGTGCGGGCTCTGTTGACAAACACGCCACGACTCCGGTCCCTGCATGTCAGAACTGGGATATTTGGCAAGGAGGATAGGAACGATATTGCAACGGGGACCCTGGCGCCTCAACTTCGCTCAATAATGACAGAGGCCAAGCACGAAGTTATTGACATCCTTCGAATGGTCGAACTGCGTCATCGGATTGCAAGCAAAACCCTCGTCGATAAAACCAAACAGGTCGCGGAATTCTCAAACATCGTATTTTCCTGCTACAGTCATCCACGAGGCTCTCAATCTACCGCTTTCAAGCGATTAGCACGCATAAAGAAGGCTGCACCTAGATTATCAATCAACCTCTCGTTTGACTGAGGTCTCTTAGAAATCGGTATCTGTCCATTTGGGCTTGAATAGTTTGTTGGATAGATTACAAGTGGAGCGGTTGTGTACTTCTGAACGTCCTTTATCCAATCTTCCTCTTCCTCCACCCCTAGAGCTACACTCTAGACGTCGTCCCTGAAATCGCATATACCACCTGCTCCGTTATCAGACCTTTCTTCTCCGCCAATTTTTTGATTGCCGGTGAGCCCGTCATCGTCCAGAAACTCCGATACTCCATCCCGGCACCTCTTTACAAAATTGCACTACTTGTTTGTCCGGTGTCCCATGGCTCCCATCCATTTCCTTGATACCACCTGTTCTGAACTATCGTTCTCTAGAAAGAGAAGCGAGCAACCGCGTATCGTATGCGTTGCTTATGCCGATGAGTTTGACTTTGTCTGTGTTCTTTAAGGTAAATCAGAGTCCGCCAGGCCCCAAGCGTCTCTGTCAATGTGGGAAGGGGTGAGTAGGAGGTAGCTGTTGTTGTAGCTCGTGCGAAAGTTGGAAAGCGAGCAGGTGAGGATTTGTGACGTTACACGGCATAGCATCTACCATCAATGCATCCGCATCACCCTTGAACTTGACTTGAAGCTTGAAGCCAGAGTGCAATATCACATCCTGCGTGGAGATGATCACGATGATCATTGTTGGGTGTCGGCGCCTTCACTACGAAACTACCTTCTCCTATCAGGAAGTTGTTCACTCTTCTACAATCACTCTGATTGCGGTCGTCCGCTGCAACTACCGTTCTTCTGAACGTAGCGAACGTAGCCCAGCTGAGCGGGATGTACACGTCACACTTCATAACTACGACCAGTGTAAGCCCCTCTTCGAGTAGGTGGTTCACTTAGTCACTTCTCTGCATCATCAAGATGAGTGACCCGTTTCTCGTGTTGTATATTTCGTGTGCGAGAGACCAGCCATGGTCGGCTGAGGAGACCCAAATTTTTAGAAAGGGGTAAATCGGAATATGAGGCCAAAAGAGAAATCACATCGGAAGTAAGTCGCCCCTATGAACAGTCGATCAGCATAAAAGTGATTTACTTCACCAGTCACGCTCATTTGCAATGTCTCTGGATTTTTCTATCGTAGGCCTTAGAAATCAGTCCTACTCAGAACAAGAACTGGATATTGTTCGCAGATTGCGACAAACTTGTATGGAGAAGCTACAGGTACTGCGGGATGGAATCCGGGTGCTCCGTTGCGATGCAGAACGGCTGGAGATCCAGATTCAGCGATTAGACATCGCCCTTGCCCCTCACAACAAATTGCCTTTTGAAATATTGCTGCGAATTTTCGAATTATGCTGCGACAAACCAGCACAAATTCCAGCACAGAATGGTATCTACACAATATCTCACGTATGTTCGCTGTGGAGGCAGATCGCTCTCAGTACTCCGGGATTCTGGGCAAACGTCTCAATCAAGTTCACTGGCGAGGACACTCTCCGTCTGTTAGAGATCGCTGGATGGTATTGGCTTTCGCGAGCAGGAAGCCATCCCAAATCCCTGAAGTTCATGGACACTGGAGACCACTGGACTGCGGCTTCCCGTGAATTGGGCGAATATCTATTGGGCCTCGTTATCCGCAATCCGTGCAGGGAACTCCGTCTATCTCTTCCCCGTACTCCACTCGACTTGACGGGATTTCTGAATGGGGGCTTTTTGGATTATCTGGAAGTGTTAGACATTCACGCTCGACCCCACACGGTGGAGCGTCAATGGCCCGAGTTCATTGCGTCGACCACAACACCGCTGACAAAATTGCTTCATGTTAGGTTGGTGGGGGTACGGGATTGCCAAAACCTTATGACAATCATTCCATGGAATCAACTGCAGTTCCTCACCCTGCTATTGTGGATTCCATACTCTCACTGTCTGGACATACTGTCCGAATGCGCCTCACTTGTACGTTGCCGCATCTACGTGGATGATAGCCCGGTGGCTACGTCATCTACTCGGAGACTCGTTACCCTGCCCGCTCTTCGTGTTCTCCGGTTGTTTTTCAGAGATGCGATTCATGGGAATGATGGTACCCATACCGAGAAAATGATTCGATTTTTGAGCGTACCCCGATTGTGTCATCTTACGTTGGTTCACACCAGTGCTAGTAACATGGGCACCACGAATAGAAACAACCTACTATGCGAACTATCACACCGCTCCAATGGCATGCCTGACCTCGGGTCCCTTGATCTTGGATTGAGAAGTAGTATTCCTATCGACATGCGAGCTCTGTTGACAAACATGCCACGACTCCGGTTGCTGCATGTCAGAAGTGGGGTATTTGAGGAGAAGGTTAGGAACGATATTGCAACGGGGACCCTGGCGCCTCAACTTCGCTCAATAATGACAGAGGTCAGGCACGAAGCTATTGACATCCTCCGAATGGTCGAACTGCGTCATCGGAATGCAAGCATGACCCTCATCGAGAACACCAAACAGGTCGCAGAATTCTCAAGGATCGTATTTTCCTGCCACAGTTCTACACTGATAGACTCTCAGCAATCTTCCGTTTTTAGAGAACGATTAGCAAGCCTAAAGAAGGCTGCACCTAGACTGTCAATCGACCTCCGGTTCGAGTGAGGTTCTCTTGTAAATCGGATAATTTCAGCTACAGTTCCCAAGGATCTGCGGACATCAGGCATTTCTACCTGCAGCTTTCTCTGTACAATATGGCTCCTTTACTTACCTCTGTACGAAT
The DNA here is from genome assembly GCA_000827485.1 of Amanita muscaria Koide BX008. NCBI lineage: Eukaryota > Fungi > Basidiomycota > Agaricomycetes > Agaricales > Amanitaceae > Amanita > Amanita muscaria. The sequence goes on from KN818236.1 coordinate 208,198, forward strand.
ATATGTATCTGAGTCTAGCTAGTAAGAATATATCATGGAGAACGATTTATTTTTTCTGTAGCTTGTCTTGAGTTTCAAATCCTGGACATGATTGGCAACCCGACTTCAGTCGCTAGCCCCACACGTACTTCTGAACTTCCTTTATCAAGTCTTCCTCTTCCTCCACCCCACCTAGCGCTACACTCTGGACGTCCACATCCTCCTTCATATGCATCTCACTCGTCGTCCCCGAAATCGGTGTGATCCCGTTCATGATGACAAACGCATATATCACCTGCTCCGTCGTCAAACCTTTCTTCTCCGCCAATTTCTTGATCGCCCAATGATCCAACAAGGTCGGTGAGCCCGTCAACGTCCAGAAACTCTGATATTCCATCCCCGACACCTCTTTACAAAATTGCACTACTTGTTTGTCCCATCCGTTTCCTTGATACCACCTGTTCTGGACTATATCGACGCGACGTTCTTTGGATAGAGAAGCGAGCAACCGCGTGTCATACGCGTTGCTTATGCCGATGAGTTTGACTTTTCCTGTGTCTTTGAGATGGATCAAAGCCCGCCAGGCTTCGAGTGTCTCTGTCAAGGTGGGAAAGGGTGAGTGTAGGAGGTAGCTGTCGATGTAGCTCGTGCGCAAGTTGGAAAGCGAGGTGGAGAAGGAGGAGAGGATCTGAGTACGGATTGGAGAGGTCGGGTCGTATGGAAGAGGTTTGGAACGGTCTTGACCGCTGATGGGAGTGAATTTGGTTTGGACAAAAAGGTCTTCGCGCTTGAAAGAGTGGTTGTTATACAAGATAGAAAGAGCTTCGCCGACGAGATCTTCTCTGTGCTCGATGTTCAATAGTGTGTTCGAAAAAGAGATAAGATACTACATTACATACCTGTAGTGCTTTGGTTGACAAGCGGTGTCAATCGCCCGGAATCCGTGCAGGATGGCTTGAACGACAAGAAGCACCGTCCGTTCTTTTTTCCTGCGGTTGTTTGAACTCGTCCATTAGCTCAGTGAGCTTCGCGTACCATGCAGTGCCGTAGATGATTTTCCTTGGAGGAGTAACCATGTTGAACTGGCCGTACGTCACAATATGTGACCCTGATCCGGTTTTACTTCATCTCCTCGCTGTCAGCTCTTCGGATGCCCTCCGCACACTGACGGTAGTGCCGCCGGTTGCGTACTCAAGTAATCGACATGACTGAGCACGCTTACTCGGAACTGACCTGATGCGTCTGTATTTAATCTTTATCTGTCTTCTATCTACCTGTCACTGCATCAAAATATCATATCCCAACACGTACCCGACTTCTATCCAAAACCATGTCGCCAACTTCAAAGCTGTTTAAGCCCATCAGACTCGGTGACCTCGACCTCCGCCATCGCATCATCCATGCTCCATTGACGCGGGTCAAAGCGACAAAGACTGGACACGTCCAAATCCAACCGATGGTGAAGGAATATTATGCGCAGAGGTCGGGTGTACCCGGAACATTCCTTATCACTGAAGCTACTCTCATCCACGACAAGGCGGGAGGGTATTACAATATTCCAGGTATATGGACCGAAGAACAGGTCGAGTCTTGGAAACAGGCGAGTTAATGTGGTTCGTGTGCTGCTCAAGCTCATTGTGCAGCTGATGACAGGTAACAAGTGCGGTGCATGAAAACAAATCATTTATATTCTGTCAACTGTGGGCCTTAGGACGCGCAGCGAACCCTAGTGTCCTGCAAGAGAAGGGCCTGCCATATGTTGCACCTTCGCCTACACAAAACCTCAACACGACGCATGGTATCCTCCCACGAGAACTCACGATCGAAGAGATCAGAGAATTTATCCAGCTGTTTGCACAGGCAGCGAAAACCGCTGTCTTTAGCGCTGGATTCGACGGAATCGAGATCCATGGAGCAAATGGTTATCTGATTGACCAATTTTTGCAAGACATGACAAATCTTCGAACAGATGAATACGGAGGCAGTATCGAGAACAGAAGCCGATTTGCGCTCGAAGTTGTAGATGCCGTTGTTGAAGCCGTCGGTGCGAAAAGGCTAGGCGTTAGACTGAGCCCGTGGAGTCAATTTCAAGGTTCGTCTTTGTAAAAAGGAACCACGTCTGTGGTTATGATTAACGCCTAAGCTAGGAATGGGCATGAAAGACCCAATACCGCAATATAGTCACTTTGTGTCTGAGCTGAAGAGGAAACATCCCGACCTTGCCTATGTCCACGTTATCGAACCAAGGATTGACGGCTCCAGTGACCGAACAACTACATCCGAGTCGGGTGCAATTGAGACAAACCAATTCTTGCGGGACATCTGGAGTTCTCTGCCAATCATTTCTGCAGGCGGGTACACAAGGGGAAAGGCAATCGCAGCTTCAGACGCGACGGGATGTCTGGTCGCATTCGGGCGACTTTTCATCTCAAACGTACGTTTGTTTCCGGTTCAAACCGGTCCCGGGGGACTCACACTGCTCTTTTCCGTAGCCCGATCTCCCGATTAGGTTGAAAACCGATATACCACTGAATCAATATGATCGCAAAACGTTCTACACTCCAGGCGATAGCAAAGATGGAGATCCCAGTGTAGGATATATTGATTATCCATTTGTAGAGCTGAATTAGATTATTCCGACCCCATGTAAAGCTAAAAGCTTTGGCATTTCAGTCTTTATCGTACTGTCACTTTATAGTGTGATCTGTCTCTTAGATGCGAATAACTAGGGAACTTTCATCAACCATACACTGCCCGACCTCGCTACTAATCGAATGCAAGACTAATACTGATTTTGCCCTGGGAGTTTTCCAGCTCATTCTTGCGGGAAATCAACACTTCTTTTAAAGAGGAGGATACGGATACGCAGTTGAACATGATTTCCGTAAATGCCGATACTTTGACTAGTGGACAATAACTGTTCAGGCTCGCATTCTGCTGCCGCACTTCCACCATGCGCAGAATTTTGTTGGCATCGTGTCTTGATTTGAATACCATTCTCTTCAGCTTAGACCCCACCTTCCCTAACGATATACCGTTGATTGTGTCTTCATCGAGTATCCCATTAGAGATCTGTATCGTTTCCAGATGAGGCAACTTTTCTAACAGGGTCAAAGGGTCCAGGGGCCCAGAAGTTGGCCCAACGCGGAATGACGTTAAATGCTTCATGTCCTGACATCGCTCAATCATCTGGCAAAATGCCCCAGTGTCAACGTCGCTGGATGGTTTCCAGGGACGGATTTGTCGAAAAGAAAGGCTTTTCAACTTCGGTGCAGTCACTGCGTCAACTAGCATCTTGGTAGTCACCCCTCCTGTGTAGATCCACAAACGGTAGATTTGAGGGAGCACGATATCCGGAACTGTGGACACAGTGACGGTGCTCTGGACATACAAGGTGCAAATTTCAATTTTAGAGCATTGTTGAAGAATGACGAAGCATTGTGCGGCAGAAATTTCTGGTTTGATTTCTAGGTGAACGATCTTGGACCAGGAGCTGACTGCAGTGAGCATTCGCAAGTCCCAGTTCCCCTCCAGGGCTAATATGTTCAGCTTCGAAAGTGTGTCGGCGGGACGAAAAAGCAAGGGTAGCACCTCGGTGCTTCCAGGAGAACATTTGAGTCGGAGGACTTCCAAAGTCGAAACCGATCGATCAAGGAGTCCTTTAAGCTGCTTGAGCTGCTTGTGGGGCAACGTTAATTCCAATGATCGCAGGGGACAGTGGGCGACCAAGTTGAGAATAATGCCATTACCCCACTCATCACACTCCAAGGAATCCTGCTTGATGGATATACTCTTGGGCAGTGTTCGGGCACGCGAGAGCCACTGCCGCGCAACCCGAATTCGTTTCTCATTTTCTTTCGTGAGTTGGAGGGATATGCCTGTCCATAACTCTGGTGCATCGAGCGCGATATGCCTCCAAGCGGAGCAAACGTGCGAAATTGTATATGTGCCTCCCTTGTATGTAACAGGAATCTCTTCCACCTGTTTTTCTTGGATACAACACTTGAATATGTGGCGTAGTATCTCAGGTGGTAACTTGTTATGCGGAGAAAGAGCTGTGGTGTAACGTTCTATCTTGTCGATAAGATCATTTGCCTGGCTGTCAAGTACAGACATTTCAAAGCCTAGCATCTCTACTTGACGAGAAAGCTGTTCTTCCTTGTCCGTCATCTCGTCGCGAACACGCTGAAGACTTTCCTCTGCGGCCAGCCGGGATTGTCGGATGATATCGAGCTCAGCTTCTGTAAAAGGTTGATTTTGTTTCCCTTCCAGTGATAGCACCATGATGGGTGTAGTACGTATGACTGGTGACTCCATAGGTGCTGAGGAGTTTCCGTTTCAGCGCGACGAGCTAAGCAAGGCAAATGGTTGTATTTGACGCGGGGTACTGATGAGAACTTGAAGCCGGAAATTTGTGGTGAGCGTTGATGGTCTGAGTGGAACCCAACGTTTGAGATCCCTAGGTGGAAGATAATCAAAAGGGGTTATGTAAGTAGTCAACCTGTTACATACTAAGCTAGCTAAAGCAAATCCTTCCACTCCGGGGATAGACTCGAGGTCGTCTTCTTAAATTATTTCACCTGTACAGAAAGGTTAGCGCTTGTGATAGTACTGTCGTGACTCGTAGCATCGAAGAAAAAGGTGATGCTGCGTGGACCGTGGCATTGGTATGATATTAGAACCAATGCATAGGCGAAACCCTGGAGTGCTAGAACCGCAGCAGAGTCCATACAACTTGAGGATGGTAATCATGACCCGCAAAAGGATAAGACACCTACTTACGTCGAGCGAGACGGCGGAAAACCAAAGCCGTGGGAAGGTATTGAAACTCGTTTCTCACACACTTCGACATTTTTCCACTCGCCTGGAAAACCCGATGTCATCTAAAACATGACAATGACATTGTTTAATAACCTGCTTGAGGAGGGTACAAGGGAGATAGCCTTGATAAGCGACCGAAGGTAAAAATTCAGCATTTACGAACAAGACCACAAAGGATCCACAAGATATATTGCAACCGTGCAACCGAGTCGGACACTCTTAACTCCCGAATGATATGGCACTCCGTTATTCTCCCACTTTATGCTCCGTCTTTTCGCCCATGGACGTAAAGGGAATCGCCGCCACCAGTCACCTACACTCCGCGTGTCCAACCTATTGTTGGCTACTGTCGTCCTCTATCGACTGAGTGCCTATCCTGACTGCAATGTACAAATTGACTTAACACTGAGATGGGGCAACGACTAAACTTTGACTAAAATCTGACAACATACTAGTCAGACTACTTATAGTGAGTCTGAATTTAGTCGTCATTTACCATATTCCGACTACATGTGACTAACTTTGACTACCACACGACTAGCTATGACTATATGACTACTGCATGACTAACCACATGTCATCCTCTGCTGTGCACACTGACGGTAGTGCCGCCGGTTGCGTATTCAAGTAATCAACATGACTGAGCACGCTTCCTCGGAACTGACCCGATGCGTCTGTATTTAGTCTCGGTCTATCTGCCTATCATCAAAAAATCATAAACAAACACGTACCCGTATCCCGAAAACCATGTCGTCAACTTCAAAGCTGTTCGAGCCCATCAAACTCGGTGACCTCGACCTCCGTCATCGCGTCGTCCATGCTCCATTGACGCGGTTCAAAGCGACAAAGACTGGACACGTCCAAATCCAACCGATGGTGAAAGAATATTATGCACAGAGGTCGAGTGTACCGGGAACATTCCTTATCACTGAATCGACTCTCGTCCACGACAAGGCGGGAGGGTATTACAATGTTCCAGGTATATGGACTGAAGAACAGGTCGAGTCTTGGAAACAGGCGAGTTAAATGTGGTTGGTTCGTGTGGTGCTCAATGCTCATTGTGCAGCTGATGATAGGTAACAAGTGCGGTGCATGAAAACAAATCATTCATATTCTGTCAACTGCGGGCTTTAGGACGCGCAGCGAACCCTAGTATCCTACAAGAGAAGGGTCTGCCATATGTTGCACCTTCGCCTACACAAGAGCACAACACAGCACATGGTATCCTCCCACGAGAACTCACGATCGAAGAGATCAGAGAACTTATCCAGCTGTTTGCACAGGCAGCGAAAAACGCTGTCTTTAGCGCCGGGTTCGACGGAGTCGAGATCCATGCAGCAAGTGGTTATCTGATTGACCAGTTTTTGCAAGACACGACAAATCTTCGTACGGATGAATACGGAGGCAGTATCGAGAACAGAAGCCGATTTGCGCTCGAAGTTGTAGATGCCGTTGGTGAAGCCGTTGGTGCGAAAAGGCTAGGAGTTAGGCTGAGCCCGTGGAGTCAAGTTCGAGGTTCGTCTTTGTAGCAAGGAACACGTCTGTGGTGATGATTAACGCCTAGACTGCCAAGCTAGGAATGGGCATGAAAGACCCGATACCACAATTTAGCCACTTTGTGTCTGAACTGAAGAAGAAACATCCCGACCTTGCTTATGTCCACGTTATCGAACCAAGGGTTGACGATCCCAGTGACAGAACAACGTCGGGTGCAATTGAGACGAACCAATTCTTACGGGACATCTGGAGTTCTCTGCCAATCATATCTGCAGGCGGTTACACAAGGGAAAAGGCAATCACAGCTGCAGACGCGACGGGATGTCTGGTCGCATTCGGGCGACTTTTCATCTCAAACGTGCGTTTGTTTTCGATTTCAACCTGTTCCTGGGGGACTCATGCACTTTTTTTCTTCTTTTTTCGTAGCCCGATCTCCCGATTAGGTTGAAATCCGATATACCACTAAATCAATATGACCGCAAAACGTTCTACACTCCAGGCGATAGCAAAGATGGAGATCCCAGTATAGGATACATTGATTATCCATTTGTAGAGCTGAATTAGAATATTCATCACGCCACGACCCCAGGTAAAAGCTAAAAGGCTATTGATGGATTCATTTCGTCTATAGTAGGCACCCTACGGCACTTATCGCTGCCGGTGGGTTCCTGCAATTTCCTGGTTGGTACATATAAATACGTCAATTTTCTATAATCTATCTCAACCTTAGATGCGAATAATTAGGGAGCTCCCATCAATTTAACATACACCGACCTCACTAAGTAGCTTTGGAAGCCGCAAGGCCATTTTCATAGGTTCAGGATCATTGGCCAACGACCCGACTACATACACCCAACGTTCGAATTCGGTTGCAAATCCTTGAATTTCATCCGTTCCTGAACAGGATTTGGCTACCAACCCTAGATAAGGCGGCCCGAGTCGATGGTGGTTGCTAGAAATTCACAACTTTGCTAGCAGCCTTTGTCCCCTTCGCGGGTCTTGTTTCTACGGGGAACGCTTTGACCAGTCCTGAATGAGCCCCAACTTTCACATCCATCTCTTTCCGTTTCTTCGTACTCTGCCGTTCTTCCCAGTCGACGTCCCTTTTGTTTCTGTTCAGAATATGGAAATCATCCTCGTCTGCTCCTACGTCTTTTCCAGTTCCCAAGACCAGGACTGTTTTTGTCGGATCTATAAAAAACCAAGTCATGATCAACAATGTGAGCTAGGCAGCCGCGGCAAATCACACCTTGCTTCCTCAGCCCACAATCTTTCGCCAAATGCGACGTCTCGCCGCATAGTTTACAGCTCCCTCCATCGGGATATACTCCCTTTTCTGTATTCTCCGGACAAGTAGACGCTAGATGACCTTTTTTGTGGCAGACGAAACATGAAGCAAAGGGTAGCGGGTTCAACGGATCGACAGGCTTTCTACAACGTGATAGGTTATGCCGTCGAGTGCCACACCTGTAATTCACAACGTTATACGCACCGTTATTGCATCAGAATAGACGTACCGGTAGCATATACCAACCACACTCCCAGCTTCCATCTCATTCTTCCCCGCCGTTCGGCACTCCTTTGCAGCATGTCCTTTCTCTCGGCAAACAAAACACGTCGTATCAGCCCTTTTGTCTTGTATTCGTTTCAGACGGCGGCTTTCGGAGGAGGTTTTCCATCGCGCTTCTCTGTCTTTTTTCGAGTCTTTTTTCTGTTTGGGCGTGTGCGATCTGTTGTCTTTCCTCTTTTCACTGGACACTACTGCTAGGTCTTGACTGTCACCTTGCTCCTTTTCTGAATCGCTCCCTTTATCCACGGTGATCGTCTTTGGCTTCCTCTTGCAATTCCTTTTCCTTTTCTTTTTCGGTGGTCCAGGCGAATCCCCTGCTACTGATGGAGTCTTTTCTTTTCCCTTCTCGACTTCATCCTCATCGGAAACGCCGGCCTGTACATATGTTCTCTTGATGCCAAAATTCGTTATTCGCGTCATGTTGTTTGGTGATGTAATCATGATGACAACGGAAATTCCGTCTTGATGGCGCGACAAGAGTTGTAGATGACATTCCGTACAGGAGAAAAGCAGTAGTACGACCCAGAACAATGAACATGATTTCACAAAACGACGTGGATATCTAACCATTGTAAATCTACTAATTGAATGTAAGATTAATTGTGATGTTGCCATAGGAGCTCTTCAGCGCATTCTTGCGGGAAATCAAGTCGTTTTTTAAAGAGGAGGGCACGGATACGCAGTTGAACGTGATTTCCGTAAATGGCGATACTTTGGCTAGTGGGCAATAACTGTTCAGGCTCGCATTCTGCTGCCGCACTTCCACCATGCGCAGAATTTCGTTGGCATCGTGCCTTGATTTGAATACCATTTTCTTCAGCTTAGACCCCACCTTCCCTAATGCTATACGGTTGATTGCGTCTTCATCAAGTATCCCATTATAAATCTCCGTCGTTTCCAGATGAGGCAACTTTTCTAACAGGGGTAAAGGATCCAGGGGCTCAGACGTTGGCCCGACGTTGAATGTCGTTAAATACTTCAGGCCCTGAGATCGCTCAATCATCTGACAAAATGCCGTGTTGTCAACGTCACTGGATGTTTGGGAAAGCATTTGTCGAAAAGAAAGGCTTCTCAACCTCGGTGCAGTCACTGCGTCAACCAGCATCCTGGTAGTTACCCCTCCTGTGTAGAAACAAAAATAGTAGATTTGAGGGAGCATGATATCCGGAACTGTGGACACAGCGTCGGTGTTCTGGACATGCAAGGTGCAAAGTTCAATTTGAGAGCATTGCTGTAGAATGACGAAGCATAGCTGCACAGAAATCGTTGGCTTGATATTCAGGCGAGCGATCCTGGACCAGGAGCCGACTGCAGTGAGATTATGTAAGTCCCAGTTCCCGTCCAGGACTAATACATTCATCTTCGAAAGTGTGTCGGCGGGGCGGAAAGGCAGGGGTAAAATTTCGATATCTTTAGAAAAACATTGGAGTCGGAGGACTTCTAAAGTCGAAAGCGATCGATCAAGGAGCCCTTTAAGCTGCTTGAGCTGGTTACCAGGCAACGTTAATTCCAATGATCGCAGGGTGTAGTGGGCGACCAAGTTGAGAATAATGTTATTGCCCCACCCATCACACTCCAAGGAAACCTGTTTGATGAATATACTCCTGGGCAGTGTCCGGGCACGTGAGAGCCACTGCCGCGCGACCCGGATTTGTTTCTCATTTTCTTTCGTGAGCTGGAGGGATACGCCTGTCCATAACTCTGGTGTCTCGAGCGCGATACGCCTCCAAGCGGAGCAAACGTGCGAAATTGTATATGCGCCTCCTTTGTATGTAATAGGGATCACTTCCACCTGTTTTTCATGGACACAACACTTGAATATGTGGCGTAGTATTTCAGGTGGTAGCTTGTTATGCGGAGAAAAGGCTGTGCTGTAACCTTTGATCTTGTCATCAAGATTGTCTTCCTGGTTTTCAAGTACCAAAAGTTGATGTTGTAGTCCCTCTATCTGACCATAAAGCTGTTCTTTCTGATCCTTTATCTCGGTACGAACACGTCGAAAATTTTCCTCTGCGGCCAGCTGGTTTTGTCGGATGATGCCGAGCTCTTCTTCTGTAAATGTCCGATTTTGTTCCCCTACCAGTGATAGTTTCATGGCTGTCGTGGGTGTGATTTGTAACACCATGGGTACTGAGGGTGTGACGAGGAGTTGCAATGGGGAGTGATTGTAGCTGACGCAGGGTATGTAAATGCTAATGAGAACCTGAAGATTTTTTGTGAGCGTTGATGGTCCGAGTAGAATCCAACGTTTGAGATCCCTAGGTGGAAGATAATCAAAAGGGAAAACGTACTTTACCAAGTTAGTTAAAGCGAATTCTTCCGGGGGATAGGGATTTGTCTTTTTAAACTATTTCAGCTGGCAGAAAAGTTAGCGCTTGTTATAGTCAGCAAAGAAAAAGGTGATGCTGGTGGCATTGAGTGGTGTAATATCAGAACCAATGCAATAGGCGAAGCCTTGGAGTGCTAGAACCGCAGCGGAGTCCATACAACTTGCCAGATTCAAGTCGACAATCACGACCCACCCATTAGAACCAAAAGGATCAGACACCTACTTAGTGGTTGTGTTCTTGGTCCTTCTATCAGTACCCTGCGAGAGGAAAAACAACTAATTAGCCTGTGGGAAAGTACTATTGAATATTGAGACGGTGACTCGCTCAGGCTTCTAAATTCTCACGCACTTTGGCATGTCTCCTCGCCTGGAAAAACGCGATTTCATCCAAATCATGACAGTGACATTGTCTAATAACCTGCTTGTGAGGAGGGTAACAGGAGCAATAGCCTCGATGAGAGACTGAAGGTAAATTTTCTCAGCATTTACGAACAAGACCACAAAGGATTCACAAGATAACTATATCGCAACCGACCGCCGTGCAACTAACGCTCTTGACTCCCGAATGGTATGGCACTCCGTCATTTCCCTTTTTATTCTCCGTCGTGAATACGCTTAATTAACATCGTCAAGCGTGTGAACCGTTGGGTTGGGTAAGAGTTTGGTCGCACCGTCCATTCCACACCGCAATCATCCAATGTTTTCACCAGCAATGAGCATCTACGGATGATAGGATCTTGTTCGCATGCCACCTAGTCCCCGAGAGGTCTCTGGACTTCTTGTAAACCTTGAAGATTATCCGTACAAGCTCGTGTCGGATGAAATCAAATGAATGGTATTCAGGTCTTATTTAGGAATACACGTGTTTTCGAGGCCGTAGCCAATGAGTAGCCAATGGCGCAATCATCAATGCGTAGATAACATCAGAAATACCTCTCATCACGCCATGGAAACGGATCTAGTACAAGTGGTCATATACATGCCTATCGATTTTGAAATTTCTGCTAGCGGTGATGCTGATGTTGAACCCAAGCGAGATATGTATATTTCGCCGCACGGAACTGGGTTGGACTGGGCTGCGCCAGCTGCCACGACCACGTCATTTCATGCTTCAACTCGGACCACGTTCAGAGACATTCGTAGCAGGAGCACCCTTTAAATAACACCGTAAATTGGGGCACAATCATCAACGTATTAACCGTCCCTTGATTTCTGTTTTCAATGGAATGGTGTTTCATAATACTGTAATTGACTACACGACCCTGACATGGCATAGGATGAGTAATAATACATTCTATTGATTGAGGACTGAGCAACGTTATTGGATTTGGAGTACAGTCAAAAGCACACAACATGATAAAAAAACGAGCAGAGCGATGATCAAAGGCGGCACGGAATTTGGTGCCAAGCATTTGAAACGCAAATGAAGATGACGTAAGCGCTTGAAATTCGAGAAAGGTGGAATTCTCGTATGTTGAAGCCGAAGAATACATTATGAACCACGAGCCACCGCCGACCAGTGGTGATATTAAGAAATGTTTTGCGTTTCCCTGTCGATTCACCGAGACGACAAGTCGCTCCTGCAGGAAAGGCCAAGATGATCCGGACGCAAAAAAACCGTGAATTGGGATGCGGTCACCAGATTTTGGTAGCTCCAGTCCAAGCTTGTTCGTCTCTCTCCAGACTACCGTTCACCTCTCTCAGATATTCAGCCTCATCCCCGGTGCTGCTTTCGCTCCCACTTCGTTCTAGCCTGCTCCACGAATGACGCACCAGTCCCTCTCTCTCACCGCCATCCTCACTACCTCTTGTCCCATTACCTCCAAACCCGTCTCCTTGTATGAACCCTCGCCGACTAATCCCTGCTTCGGCCTTATATCGCGCCTTATCCAGCTTGGGTTGTAGACTTGCAAATGTGCGCTGAAGAGCAGCCAGCGACAACGGCTCTTCATCCACCGACGATGAATCCAGGCTTTGAGTGCGATGTTGTGAGTGTGATAATGGGTTTGTAGAACCACCCGGAGCAGAGGGAGCAGACATTGACGATCGTCTTGTCGTACTTGACTTTGAATCCTCTTGATTATCATTATGGGCAGTTGAAAAAGTCCTGTTACTGGTAGAATTCAAGCTCCCAGACGAGAAACCTGAACCCGAAAGGCTGAGGTGCCTCAAAAGCTTCTTCGACCCTTCTCCCTCCGTATTCTCTTCAAACTTGTTCACCAGCTCCTGGAACAGCGTTGAACCACCGTTTCCATTCGTCGAGGTTGTGACCACCTGAACACTTTCTGGCCGCTTTCTCCTCGGTGGTGGAGGAATTGGCGGGGGCGTCGACGGCTGGAGCAAAGACCTTGACCTGAAAACGCGAGTCGTCGGGGACGGATTCGAGGTTGTAGGCGTAAGCAAGTCCAGGGAAGTAGATAATGGACTTGACAGGTTCGTTTGCACGGGAGGCAAGTGTGCTATCTCCGAAGAAGGCGTAGCATATAACGAAGGAGTTGCTGTAGTCGGCGTAGAAGGGCCATCATTCCCCGTATCCACAGGCGAAACGAGGGAGCCATACACTGAATCAAACGATCTGGTGTCCACAGGTCCTGAATTGGGCGTCTGCCCTTTATGGAGTACTGTATTCTGAACCGGTTGCGATAGAGCGTTCAGCCTGTTTAGCGACAGCCCCGCTGACTTGCCAGATTTCCCGCTATGTACTGACAACGAACTGTATCTTCTGATGCCTTTGTCTTTCTCGTTTCGTTCTCGTAGGTCTGGATGCGTTGGTGGAGGTATCGCTGGCAGCCCTGCTGACATTCGGGATGGCGATGACGTTGTGCTAGCAGCGACGCTTCCAGGATTAGAATCCAAGTCATGCGGAAACGAGCTAACAGAACGAGCTTTTGAATGGCCATGAGTTCGTCCCCGCTCCATATCCCCATGCGATGACGGAGCCGCGTCATTTAATGCATCGGTACGACTACTTGTCGACGGTTCACGTCGAAGTCCAAGTCCTGAAAGCGCGATTTGTTCATAAGAAGTGATTGATCGTGGAGGCGAATGATTGAACCGCGAAGGCCGTGGCTGGTCTCTCCGTTTTGGAAGAGGAGGCGCCATCCGATCACGATCGTCAGACCCACCAGAACGGGAAGACGAAGATGAGCTGGCGGTAGTCACTGCATTACAGCCTACCGACTTGACAGGACTTACGCTGCGATTCCGAGCCGTTGCTGTAATAATATTTCGTTAGAAAATATACAAGAAGATATTCAGAAGATGGACGACGGACCTGAACCTCCAGAACTGCTCTTGAGGACTTGCATAATCCTCTCCTTTTCCAACTGTTCCTCCGCCTTTTTGAGAGATTGTGCGACCTTGCTCGCATGTAAACTTTGCTTGATCAGAGTTGAAGTTACATGTGAAACCGGTTTGAGAGCTAGTGATGGTGGTGCAGGGTTTCCTAATAGGTGACTAGCACCATGGGAGGGGAAAAGAGCTCCTGCCCCAGTGGCTTGACGCATGGGTGACGTAGCACGCTTTGCGGGGATAGGTGGAGCAGCGTGGCGCGTTAATTGTGATGGAATCGGAGGTGGTGGTTTGCGCGGTGGTAAAGGGGGAGACTTGTTTGAAGAAGGCTCATCGTGTTTTTGTGTAGAATTCCCCTTTGAGAACGGGTTATGAGAAGATGACGAAGTAGTTTGGATTGGGTCTACCCGCAGCATTGGATGTTGAGGCGGTGCTTGGGGCATGGGCGAACTTGAAGAAGGGTTGGCATCGGGAGTGGAGGTAGTGGGAAAGGAATTATTGACTGTTGTTGAAGACGAAGCGAGAGATAGTTGAGTCACAGTTGGAGTCAAGGAAAGGGAGACAGATTTGTTCGTTCTATTAAGGTGACGCCGCAATGGCGGAGGTGGTGGAGGACCAGACTTGGAATTTTTGCTAGCAAGATCGGCTTGGGAAGTTGTTGGCAACGTGAGCGATGCAAGCAGGTAATAACGCTTACCTTGAACAAACGCAAGTGATCTGTCAACCTCCTTCCCGTTATCTACATGCACGACCAATCGCAACGCAGCGAAGAATTGCCCTCCTGTAAGAGCATCCCCCTGCCCCAAGTTAGGCGAGAAATACTTGAGTATGCTGTCAATGGTGGACGCCGGGATATGAGAATATCTTCCTCTCAACCATGCTCTGACCTCTCGAACGCCAACAGACATCTGTTCATAATGAGCATCGTCGTGTACAACGTCGTCATCACTGGTTGGTTCGTCTGCTATATCAGTTAAGCTTGAGGTGTAGACGTCGTATTCGGTGTCGCTAAGGGCGGAAGCGTGCAGGGAGAGTGAGCGCATCAGACTTGTCATCTGAGTGGAATCCAATTGTGGACTCCATCCCCTATGTCAAGCATGAACAAATAGAGTCCGGCCCGCGAACACATTTGATATCTCTCCTCGCGCCAATCAAATTCTGATACTGAATTCTGTTGTTGTTATTATTGGGCAATCTTATCCGCCAAGGTTTGGCCAAAAATCCAGTCTATTAAATAATTACTGCACCAATATGTTAAATACTTGTTCTACACTTCTACGCCGAAATGTTGATGACAGGGCTCAACCAGCTTTCATATTTGCTCTGATCCATCGGGTCAGCGGTGACACGAAGAGCCCGCAGGAGCAGTTTGTAAGACCCATTGGGAATGGTAGTCCCATTAGAAAAGGTGGAAGGTAGCGTAAAACCGCTAAAGCCGTCCTGGAATACGAGTTTCTACAACATTGGTTAAAGTAAGCATTTATTTAAAACACAAAAGAAATATGACTGACCTCGCTGTTTCGAGCGACATAATCCTGCCTGAAAATGTTTCCAACAGTTGGCACGCTCGTAACAGTGTTATGGGAACCCTGAGGGAAAGAGTAGAGCCCTGCGTCTCTTGCATTGAGTGTCGATGTCATGTGGATATCGCTTTTCACCAAATCAACTTGGAGCCTTGGCGTCCCAAACAGGAGTCTATACGGAGTTTTAATAAACGTATTGAAATACCCTGGAAGAAGAGAAAACTCACCGGTACAGGAGCGTTGGCGCATCGCCATTCACGAGCTTGTATTTCACAGGCCCTGTTTGGACATGAGAATCGGTGTCCAGAAGAGCTGGAAGCTTGTAGCCAAGGAAATGTGAAGTGTTATCCAGAATCTGTTTGTCTACGAGAGACGCTGCAAGGCCAAGGTATGCCACATGTAAGCTCTCGGTATCGCCATCAATCTGGATGAAGCCGGAATACACGGGGAATTTTTTGGCGTCAATACCGGAAGGCGGAGTAATCCTAACTTCGATAAGGGCAGTCTCGTATTGTACCAATGTAAAGCTTGGCCTGCTAAAAGTGACAGTCGCATATTGTTCAGTCAAAGGCACGGGCCCGAGATTTGGCCAAGTATCGAACTAGTCCAATTTCTAGTTAACGTGTGCACAAAGTTAAAATATCCATGTTTTCTTACCCGCCCCACAGTCATGGCAGTGCCGGCCGGTTGGTGCCACAATGAATAGCTTTGGGCTGAGGAACCAAGGTTTGTAATAGAGATATTGTGTCTGATAGTGACCTTTAGTCGTGCTGGAATTAACGCTAAAATATGACCTACGATCCCTGAAAGTGCACAGTATCATTAAGGTTGAGTTCTGCAGGCACCACAACCGTTTCAGTGTTGATGGCCTTGTAAACTTGAATGAGACCAGAACCCTGTTGGCTCAAAGTTTGCTGTTCGCCAGTGTTGACTTGAGTCGGAGGAATACTTTTTGCGGTTGTTTCGAAGAGCGTGCGAGCGAGAAATAGGGTGTGGGATTCCTTCCCTTTTGCTTGAAGCAACAAAGCGATACTACCAGCAGCGAAGGGTGTAGACATCGATGTACCTGACGCGATACCAAACGAACCCAAAGGGATAGGTAGGGTAGACAGGATATTACCGCCAGGGGCTGCGATCACAGGTTTGAATGCTAAATCAATGGTCGGGCCATAACTTTCCTTACGTTAATCAAGCAGTAGACTTTTCAACAGAAAGCTCACCTTGAGAAAGAGGAGACCAGCCCTGCAGTGGGATTAGGAGAGTTCAATGATCCACCAGTTTGAGGGAACGAAATGGTGACGGGGGCACCAGCAGTGACTTGTTTGACGAGCTAGCAAAATGAGAGGTTAGTTTACCGCGATCATGTTCACGACGCTCACGAATTCGCCATCCCCAGCTTGAATAAGTGCTGCAGTGTAATTTTCGACAGAGATAGGGCCCAGGCCAGTGCCATTACTGCGGGACATGTCAGCCAGAGAGAACAGGAACAACAGGATCCTATCCATACTCATAAATGAGTGCCACCTTCCCACCTTTATCTGCAATGTTATCCAGCTTTGTTGTCTACTCAGAGATTCATCTTTGCAGCTCGAGGATATTTAGTTTTCCTGACTTACGAAATCGCAGGTTCCTCTGCGGATAATGACCACATATTTGGATAGATCTGGTGTTGAAGCTGGCAGCGGGGAGCACGAGTCATCGGCTATGCTAGTATTCTTGGACGTCGCATAGATCGGTAAAGTGCCCGATACCGGTAAAGGAGTCAGGGAGTAATACGATATGGGTCCATGTTTCACTCCACCAACGATAGCGGGCTGAATAGGAAGGACAGTACTTCGAGGTGCATGAGCTGCAGAATTACAGCTGATTTTGCCATTTAGCTTACTTCTCAACGCTTGCTACTGCTATCACGTCAATGCCGGTTCCAGGACTGGATGGGCGCCAGGAACCGGATGCACCCTAGAGACGAAGTTAGACTAGGCAGACCGTGGCAAATGACAGTCGCACATCATTACCAGCTGCAGTCGTTACAAATTTTCCTGTGGCCGCGATGCGACTGGCAACAACTGCACCCGCAGATTCAGTCCAGCCGTCCGCTGCACCAAGTGACATGGTCAGAATGTGGTTGCCATCACTGACTCCGCGTAGTAGAGCTTCTAGGACGACTGGGGGTCGGAACAAAAATCAGTATAAGTTCGTTTGTGAACACTGAAAATTACTGACCGTCATCTGTTGTAAAGCCTGAACAACCAAAAACTCTATAGGCATAGAGTTCTGCATCATAAGCAACACCGCTGATATTGTATTTGTTCCCAGGATTTGCACCGATAATGCCCTGTGTTGTTACCCTACTTAACTGGCTTTAAGGGAGATAGATGGAAATTTGCCTCACGGCAACGTGTGTTCCATGACCTGGTGAACATAGGTTAGCCGTGCGTAGAAAGCCTTCGGATGGGAACGCACCGCTACACTGGACAAACGGATTAGGACCGGGGACAGGTTTGTTTTTCCCTATTGAGAGATTACTCTTTCAAACCATCGCATCATATGAAATGTTGCGAACCATCGTACGCATTACCAACAAAGTCATAGCCACCAGCCACTTTGTGACCTGGACCAAAGCCACCGCCGAGTAAAGGGTGGGTATAATCGATTCCTTGAGTAGATGTAAGATTTGACATACGACCGGAACTTCAAATTCTCACCCGTATCGATTCTTCCAGGAAACATCCATTAGAATCAGGGAGAGTATAGATGATGGGTAACCTACATTCCAATCTTGACACCCTTCCCTGTAATTCCTGCGGCGTGAACCTTGTCCACACCCTAAGTAATCGTTAGCTCCAACGAGAAATTTTGTAGATGAAAGGATAATAACAGTCATAATGTGTATTGATTCCGTATCTATTTGAGCGACAACTGTCTCATCGTTGATAACCTGAAAATCGACCGGTCTAGATAGACGACATTCAGCATAGGTCTGAATCAACTACAAACCTGTCTTACTGAGCAAGTTTCAATGCCTTTACTGGACGAACGGCAATGATTCCTGGGGTAGACGCGGCAGCTGTTAGATCCTACACTGTTTAGTAAGGGTGCGACCCTCGACTGAGGCACGTACTTCCGCGTTCTGTTCCGCGTTAATGACTGTCAGCGCTTACAAACATATTCGATCAGTCCGCTAACCTTTAATGTGATGGCGGCTCCAACGAAGAGTCCATCAGCATTATATTCTTTATCGACCTGGAATGACACGCCCCGCTCCTGTAGTGAGGCGTAGACGAGCTCATGAGGCTTAAAGAACGTTTATTGACATATCCTTTTTTCGTTAGACCGCAGTACGCACTGTTCTTTTCTCGAGGTTACGGGTTGGCAGGTCAGAGGCAGAGGCAAATTCAAGAATAAAGCGATTTCCAATCAAGTTATGGGGAAGCGTGTCCTGTAGATTGGCAACAGACTGTGCGACAGCCTTTGAAACTGCTAGTGCAGCTCCTAAAGTCCAAATGGCAAAAAACCTCATCTTTATGTGAGAAGGGAGGGGGGGAATGCGACTCGAGGTTATGTTTGCATGCGAAGGGAGAGATTATATACGTTCAGCGCAAAGATTTATTTAGACAATAACGAAAATCGGGAAGGGGTCAATCCAGTTGAAAAGCTCACGAAAACGCTCCTGTAACAAGTTTGATTCAAACGATTGAGATTGGACACATGGGAGATTGGTGATCGCCGTGTTTTAGGGCTGAGTGCGTGGAAACGGGAAAACGTCGGAGTGCCACATCATTCGGGAGCCAGGATCGGTTGGTACGGTGGCAATACTCCTTGTCAACCTTCTTCGGAGTCATTTCCTTCACAGAAAGACTACAACTTGATCGTCGTGTTTGACGCGCGACGGGCGGACGGCTGACGGAGCATAACAACGGAAAAATAGCGGAGTGGCATATCATTCGGGAGCCAGGCACTATATTTTCAATCCTTTGTTCACCTTAAACAGTGACTCAACTCACTCATGTTTCAAGGCTATCGCTCATCTTGTGCACTCCTCCGAGTCACAAGCAGGTTTTCAAACAAGTGGATGAAACTCAAGATGACAGCCGCATACTATGCGTGGGAACTACATCAACGGGCCGACACGTGTACAGGCTGTACAGCTGAGACGACGTACTTACTCCCACTCACTGCATTCGACGTCACTGTCCCATTATGATCTTTTGATTTCTTTTTGTTTCCAGCCCAGTGGTAGTATGATTAAGTTCGAGCTCCGCTCTTGTTGACATAAGTTGTACACTTGCTCAACGAACACATCTTTCAGGGGTTGTCTACTCTGGATATCGACGCGCTGTCAGACTTGGTGAAAAAGCACGCTTGAAGTATATCGAGGGAAGAAATTCATTATTGTCCACAGCATTGAATATTGACCTGTGAGTTCGTCGCCCATCTCTCCATACGCCCAATGTTGACAACGTTGAACCCCCGCCTTCGCATAGACACTCGCCGGTAACACCTGGAAGTCTGAAACGTAGACAAACGCAAGAACAAGGGCCCAATGTAATCCATCATTCTACCCGAGGGGTTTTTAAACACTTAAGGATGTCAAGGACTCGGACTTTTTGCATATGTCCTTGTGAGCTTTTTTTAGTTGATCCTCATACCACACTGAACACACTCTTAAAAAGGCTGGAGAACTAGGTCTCGAAATCTGCACTATCTCACTATCCGGTTTAGCTTGTACGTATACCACGAACATCTTACGCCTTGTATCCTATCACTCTAACCTATTTTCCACCAAGCGTTGTCGGACGACTGCTCTAACGCGCCATATCTTCAGCTCACTTCCAAAACACACCATCTTCCTCGAAGACATCGACCCTGCACAACCTTGGGTGATTCCTTCGTACGTTCAGGATGAATCAAAAACCAGTTATAAACGTGACAATGTCTGGATTGTTGAGCGTATTAGGCGTGGGCAGTGAAGAAGGAAAGTTGTTCTTTGCCATGGTGTGTTCCATCTCGTAGCCTCGATCTTGATTAATGATCCTTTATTCTCTAGACCAACTACGTCTACGAACTTGCTACAAAATCACAAACAATCGCATTGTTCAACCAGTTCTATCCACCGTCGCGGTCTCCGCGTGTATATACAACTTGAGCGATTTGACAGGAGCACATGGAGTGACTGAGCAAGATAAAGTGTCATCTCGCGCTTCCCAATTCTTTTGGGACGCCAGCTCCTATTTAATATTAACAGTTTTCCTTCCAGATACTACAAACACCTTCCAGTTCTCCACTCCTCTGGTTCGATTCGGGGTGTAATCATCACGAAAACGCTCCTGTAATCCTGTAACAGGTTTGGTTCCAATGATCGAAGTTGAGAGTGAAATCGCCATGTCACTGGCGGCGGCGGCGGCGATTCCCGCAACAAGATCTACAGTACTATCCGAGTCGTTCGTCGTGTTTGAGGGCTGACGTGACGGAAACAGGAAAACAACAAAGTGCCACATCATAGGGCCCACGCGGTTGCTAATACGGTGGCAATACTTCTTATGAACCTTCTCGTGGAATTATTCCTTTCACAGAGAGATATACGCCATCGTTCGTCATGTTTGATGCGCGACAGTTGACGGATAAGACGAGGAAATAACGGAGTGCCACATCGGTCGGTTGCGGTGTACGGTGGCAATATATCTTCTTTTTTGTGGGGCCTTTATAGCTATAGCGCTGTACTAAGCGCTGGCTATATTGGGCCGACGGTGCCGGGGAAGTCTTAATAAGACCTTTTTGGGATTCGTAAATGGACCCAAACTATTATCAACGCCATCAACGCCCCCCTATAAGCAGGTTTATAACTCGTAATTTGTGAAATCATGTGTTTCCGCCAGTCTACTATGCGTGAGAACTGCTAGAGCCAAGTAATTTTCCGCGTGTTTTCCTGAACCACTCCCTTTTCGCCGAAATTTCGCGGCACTCATAGAGGATCAAGAGCACAACCCATAAGTAGGTATCGTATCCTTTTGTGTGATGCGGGCTCAGGAGTCATAGTTACCGACTTGCTGCTGTTCTAGCAGCCAGGGCTTTGCCTGCAGTGTTGGCTATTGCAGTGGTGGCAATATCTCACCGACTCCTCCCGAATCACCTTTTCTCTAACACTGCGAAGTACAAGGGCTAACATTCGCTTGGTATGTAACAGGCCGACTATATCTTCTTCTTTAATTATCTTCCACATAGGGGTCGCTTGGAATTCCATTTCCACTCGGACCAAAAACGCTCATCAAGGGTTCCGGGTTCTCACTAGCATTCAACAACGTCGACTACGATCACTCGCCTTGTTTAGCTTACCACGCTGAAACGGAAACTCCTCGTCAGACACTCAAACACTCAAATACTCAGCGCTCAGCACCTATGGAGTTACCAGTCACACCGGTAGGGAAACAAAATCTGACATTTAAAGATGAGCTTGGCATCATCCAACAAAACCAGCTGGCCGCAGAGGAAAGTCTTCAGCATGTTCGTGCCAAGATAAAGGATCAGAAAGAACAGCTTTATCGTCAGATAGAGGGACTACAATATCAAGTCTTGGTACTTAAAAACCAGGAAGACGATCTTGTTGACGCGATCAAACGTTGGCATAACAAGCTACCACCTGAGATACTACGCCACATATTCAAGTGTTGTGTCCACGAAAAACAGGTGGAAGCGATTCCTGTTACATACAAGGGAGGCGCTTATACAATTTCGCACGTTTGCTCCGCTTGGAGGCATATCGCGCTCGATACACCAGAGTTATGGACGGGCATATCCTTGCAGCTCACGAAAGAAAACGAGAAACAAATTCGGGTTGCGCGGGAGTGGCTCTCGCGTGCTCGGACACTGCCCAGAAGTATATCCATCAAGCAGGGTTCCTTGGAGTGTGATGGGTGGGGCAATAACATTATTCTCAATTTGGTCGCCCACTATCCCCTCCGATCATTGGAATTGACTTTGCCCCACAAGCAGCTCAAGCAGCTTGAAGGACTCCTTGATCAATCGCTTTCGACTTTAGAAGTCCTCCAACTCAAACGTTCCTCTGGAAGTGGACTGTTACCCCTGCCTTTTCGCCCCACCGACACACTTCCCAAGATGGATGTATTAGTCCTGGACGGAGGCTGGGACTTAGACAATCTTAGCGCAGTCAACTCATGGTGCGGGATCGTTCACCTGAATATCGATCAAAGGATTTCTGTCCGATTATGTGTCATGATTCTACAACAATGTTCTCAAGTTGAATTTTGCAGCCTGCATGTCCAGAGCACCGACGCTGTGTCCACAGTTCCGGAGATCATACTCCCTCAAATTCGCTGTTTGTATATCTACACAGGGGGGACAACCACCGAGTTTCTGGTTGACGCAGTGACTGCACCGAAGCTGAAAGACTTCTCTTTTCTACGAGATGAGTCCTCGTTCCACGTATACAGTGACATTAACACTGCGGCGTTTTGCCAAATGATTGAGCGATGTCAGGGTCTGAAGTATTTAACGACATTCCGCGTCGGGCCAACTTCTGAGCCCCTGAACACTTTAACCCTGTTAGAAAAACTGCCTCATCTGGAAACGATCCAGATCGAGAATGGGATACTTGATGAAGATGCAATCAACCGCATATCGTTGGGGAAGGTGGGGTCTAAATTGAGGAGAATGATATTTGAATCAGAACACGATGCCAACGAAATTTTGCGCATGGTGGAAGCGCGGCAGCAGAATGTGAGCCTGAACAGTTGCGGGCCACTAGCCAAAATATCATCATTTACGGAAATCACGTTCAACTGCGAACACCTATCCTCCTCTTCAAAAGAAGACGTGATTTCCCGCAAGAATGCGCTGGAGAACTCCCAGGGCGAAGTCAACATTAATCTTAAATTTGATTAGTAGATTAGATATCCACTGGCACGTCGTTTTGTCCCATTTGTTCTGGTTCCCGGGCCTATGCTTTTCTCATGTTTACTGAACGCTGTCTTCCGATATCAAACTCATGAGTGGGTAAATAAGTTCATTGTATCGCGGTCCGCGCGGTTTCGGAGGGAATGCATGATTGAATAACGGGCAAGCTACGAGTTCAACTAAGAATACTGTGATGTAAGTTCGACCTTGATATGCTACCCGCAAAGGCCGCCGAGCCTGATTGCGAGGTTAACGTAAAGGCCGATGTGATTAATCGTGAGTGTGCTGAAGACAATGCTAATTGCCAAAACCTTAGCACCCGCTCCTGTTTACTTTTAACTTCTCTTCCAGATGCTACAAGTTCTTGTTATATTTGGTGGTGTAACTACACTTCGAGCAATACAAACATTTGTACTAAGACATTGCAAATGCAACGGTAGCTGTCTGTCAAATGAAAACTTGGTCGTTTAATACTTATCAAGTCAAATTATGTCCTTGCGCTCGGGCTTGGCCCATAAGGTGAGTTCCCCATTCTCTGAAACTGCGTAAGCTTAGCACCTGATTTTCTTTCAAAAAGTACATTTCCACTCACTCAGAACCATTTCCATTAAGCCAATCTCCCATGTTATCGATGTCCATCATCTCCAATATTTCTGTCAGGCGCGCCTGGTCCGGCCAGTCGGTTATTGGTATGCCAAGGGCATCCTGATTAGCCTCCTGGGTGCCGAACCACATTGGCTCTGGCTCGATAACCTGATTTTGGTACATGCCACCGGCACCAACAGTTGGGGCTTGCCCTTGGTGGTATACATTTCCTTGAGGAACGAAACCCTGCACAAACATACTATCACCGGACAATTCACCCTTGGCGAGGGGGATATCGCTGTATTGAATAGGGTTACCGCCTACCGCAATAGGTGGCGAGAAGCCGACTGACTGATAAACGGGTAATTGCCCCAGCTCGGCGCTATATCTGGGTAACAAATAATTGAATTCGTGTACAGGCCCGATGTTCCCTTCGAATGTCACGTTCCTGCTCACGCCTATTTTGTCCTGGGCGGTAGAAGATCCGAGGAGTGCTTTGAGGCATGGCTGCTGCGACTGATCTCTAAGCGACGTTCCTCCGTGTGCATGAATGTTCGCCTCTTCGGGACATCCGCCAAGATCATTGAACGAGGCCAACTCGATCAAGATATCCCTGTATCGAGCAGGATGAATGGTATCGGATTGTGACTATTAAGAACAACTTACTTGTGACGTCCTGCGGAACCCCATCGTTTTTCACAACATCCCAACATGTCTACAACCTTGTGGAACAGTTCCATGTCTCTTCGATAATTTGTTACGATTCCCATTCGCTTTGCATTCAAGACGTTGACCAATAGAACCAATGCTGCGGTGCTTGATATTGCCTGTCACAGAACACCGTGGTTAGGGTAATCGTAAATAAGCCATACGCCACTAACTTACCTGAATGCCGGGGAATGGCATTTGCTTCAAACGGATAAAGGCATCGAGCATAAGACAGCATGATCGAGCTGCGTTTGTGCATATGGCCAATGACGGAAATGTGATTGCCGACGGATTGCGAGGTGATGGAATAAACGGCCGGTGTATGAATATCTGTACTTGATAATACATAGCGTGCAACGATGCAGATTGTTTGAGGAAAAGTAAATTCTCGGTATTTGGGTTCCATCGCACTGCAGTGCAAGTTGTAATCTTGATCATAAAACGGACGGAAAGCGATCGCTACGCACGATGATCCGGAATGCAATCCATCCATTCATTCATGGCAGAGTCCAACTCTGCGATAGCTTGTTGGTCTGACTTGAAGACGGCACGTTCCACCATAGTGGTCGATCTCCTCACCGAATACTGCCCCATTAGATTCAGACCCCCGTTGAATATGTCGAAGAGGGCAAACTTACCACGTAGCGCATCACTTTAGCTAATATTTTGACCAAGCGGAGGAAACAAGTGTAGTACGCCATATATGACACCTTATTTTCCGGCTGGTCAAAGCATCGCGATGGATCTGGGTGCTCCCAAAATTCGTCGTCGCACTCAGCAGGATACTCCTGGTCATAGCTGACAGGATACATTAAGGATACATCAGGAAAGCATGGATAAGCGACGTACTCTTCTTCATGCAAGGAACAAGGTCGCCCAGATATTGCACTCATGATATTATCGATAGCGAAAAGATTCCTGTTCAGACGCGGGAGTTAGGTGTGATCGCATAGGACAAAGACTACGTACCAAAATGCACGCTTCCAAAGCTCATCTTCCACAGTCTGCCGCCCGTCCTTTCTAAGCCTGCGTCGGTGAGCACCAACTTCGAGCGCCATCCTCATCGCTACCCCAGCCTGAATCCACCAACCTGGATACATCGGATTTGATGATTTAGCAAAAGCGATACACAACTTTATGACATGACTGTTAGACAGGACGGATCGGTATTGACCAGTCAAACGTACGACGTGCATCTGCAGCTCGTGCAGAGTGGGCTTCTCAGAAAAAAAGGGTTTTCCAGAGTTTACTTGCGCAAACCACTTGTGTCCGGCACTTCTTGTGGAGTTCGAGCCCTTAATGAACACACGGGGATCTTCGGAGTATTTCGCCCCTATTGCACATACAAGCAATACGGTGTATCCAAACATGGTGTCTTTCAGATGCAGGCCTTCCGCTATTTGGCGCTCAAAAGTTGGACGGTGTAGCAATGGGTAAATGATGTTGATTTCTTTGAAGTAGTTGTCAACCAGGGAAGGAAGAAGATCAGGGTCTGGATATTCCATCGAAGACGCATCTTTCACTGGAACTTCGTCCATTATCGTCTTCTCCCACTGGAAATGAATTATTGGCACAATGGTGTCAGAAGTATCAGGTTCTCGACATACTGGTTCCAATCTCCAAAATTCTTGTCGTTTGCGAGCTTTAAACGGCATTTTCCCAGACTCTCCCGTAACGTACTCCATATATTCCCGCTTGATATCTATAGCAGTCTGGATAAGTTGAAATCCGCTATATAGACAGACTAAGCGGTTGATAAGCGCATATCGATCACCAATGCCAACCTTGATTTGCCAAAGTATGGGTGTTCTGACGGATCGAGCTTGAGTTTGTGTAATCGGAAGGTGACACCATCGGTATCTTCTGTGGCAGTTCCATCGTCTTCGTCATTTCGTGGTATTGGCGTGCTGGGTTCTGGAGACTCTGATGAAGAGGGGAATGCAGGGCTGTTGGCTGCATCAGGCGGGAGTGTAGCGACTAAGTGTTCCAGGTCTGTGTTGAGGTCGACGCCTGGGAAAACCTGTATTTAGGTTAGATTCACAATGAGAAAGAGAAGCATGGATGGCTTCGCACCTTTGCTAGGATTGTTTCCATCTTTTCTAGACGCATTTCCAAATTGTCGACGTAACTAAGTCCCGTGTAAGTCCTCTATGATCAAGTAACGGTATTTCCGCCAGAATGACACACTCTTTGGCAGCACCCATTGCCTATGCGCCCAGTCAATGCAAGATCGTTCTACAAAAGATCAACGTACCCTCGTCGTCGCTCTGTGCGTACATTCGTGTCCTGTTGTTTCACAATTTGTACAAGGGCGACCCCCTCTCTCTCCGCTATCGCCTTGGAACACGTTCGTCACCAGTAATCACAGATGATAAGAAAATTTTACCGACATTTTACTGTTCAAATCGATCGATTCAAGAGGAAGTAAGACCATTGTTCAAGTTGCGCAATTGAGCATTTGTACGACACTCACCCTTCTTTTTTTTGCAGACATCGCAAGCGCCTGGGATCCTTCGCCTCTTTTGTGCGTTCTCGTACCGGTTACCAGTACTTGACATGGAGTGTTCAACGTCTTTCGGCATGACTCAAATCGTATTTCGGTTTACCATTTGATATGTTCGCTGCCGCACTACACAGCCACACTGGGCTTGCCGGTTCGTTTCACTAGTCCAAATGGGAATACCAGTCATTTTCATCATCTCTACATGCACTTTCTGGCTAAAATAGCTCGCAGAAGAAACATCAAATCGTACATGAGTCGGACGCGTTTTAAAATTGTTACGACTTGAATTCACTCGCAAGTCTTCCAATTACGCATAGAGAAAAGTTCAGAAGTTGCTTAAATTATTGGGTCTGACTCAATCTAAATCCTTGATCGTCGGGCGTTTCATCACACATTTCTAAGCATCAAAGTTCTGTGCTGCCGCAATCAGGCTCTACCATAAAGGGAAAATCATCATGGCATTGGCCGCCCCAAATTCAGTACTGTACAACACTTTAACACTACTTTAACGCACGTTTATACTAAGTACAGAGACATACAAGCCCCATTCCAGGCTCACCACCTTAAGGAAGCTTACTATCAGCCTTTACTGTTTGCCACGAAGAGCGAGAAGAAAGGTCCTCAAACCACCTAAAGATGGCTTGATTAGTATCTAGCTTTCCCGTTTGGTGATAATATAATACCTCTTCACGTTCGGTCTGTTCTCAATGAGGTACCCGACGCCTATCTCCCCAAATTTATCAAGACCGGGCAGGTGGAAGAGGTCGGCGAGGGTAATCTCGTCCCCACCAAGGTAGTTCTGCTTGCTAAGAATCTTATCGTAGACATCAAGCTTGTCCTCAAGCGACGTGATAGCGGCCTTCACTGCTTCCTCGTCAGTCTCCAAACCTCTAAGCCTTTTTTAAGGGATTAGATTGACGAGTCCTACAAATGACATATCAATCCACTCACTTCTTCGCCCACTTCTCGAAGACAATTGTTCTGGCATAGCTATCGAAGTTCGCTTTTTCAATGGAGGCAGCTTGCTCAAATAGAGCACGGCCCTTCAAGTCGCTCGGAATGAGCTTGGTTCCTTGATCAGCGTATTTGATAGCAATGTAGCGGGCGATGGCACGACTTTCGAAGAGAATGAAACCGTCGTCATCCTGTTATAAAAAATACAGCCTGATCGTCGTGATCGTCGTGAAAAAAATAGGGTTGCACGTACAAGGTAAGGGATCTGACCAAAAGGGTGTTTCTCTAAGTATTCTGGCGTCTTATGAGCCCCCTTGTACAAATCGACAGTGACCAATTCGTACGGGACTTGCTTTTCGTGAAGAACTACTGTCACCCGCTGAATGTTTCCGGAGAAGGCAAGACCGTAGAGCTTCAAAACCATGTTGCGGAGAGTCTGAACTGTTGGCAGTTAAGTTGCTGCTAAGTAACCATCGAAATGGGATTCCTCTCTTATACTGGTACCTTTCGGGCCTGCCCGTATTACATATGGCATAGAGGCGTTTTCGTAACTAGCTGACAAATGTGAGTGAACGCGTGGACAGCGATGCTGAATAAGATGATTCGTAACTAGCTGACAAACGGGAACGCGTGGACAGGTTTACAAAGCGTCGCCGTCCAGCACGAATCACGGGAACCTCTGCGTCCCCGATGATGGTCGATTTATGATGTGGTTCTCATGACCCATGTATCTTACCGTTCACTTGTCATCATAATCAATCCTTGCTCACCCCCGTCCTCTGCAAACGTGGGGACTTGATTCTGGAAATAAAATTGGGGTTAAGTAGAGGTAAGTACATAAGTGATGCCTCTACCCCTCTTTTACTTCAACGATGCTATTATCAAGACTTTTCCGGCCAGGATTCTCTTTCCCTTCTCTTCAGATGACGGATGTGTATTTCTCTCGCAACCAGCTGAAGGATAGTAGCTACAAAAAAACACAGCTACAGTTTAGAAGTTCTTTTCAGCACAGGTACCCTTCACATAATATCAGAACCTACCGCAGCGAAAACTACTCCTCTCCACCAGATGTAATCTTTCCCGACAAGCGCTGCACCAACCGAAGGTCCGATTACAGCGGCGATTGCGCTAGGAGTCCAGGCATAACCAAGCACTTTCCTGTCAAAATAATCACTTGAGAGGATTCCTAGGAATGCTCCTGACATACCCTGTATCTTCAGATGGTGCTACTTGCACAACGAGCGGTCCGTACAACGAAAATGCTGTTAGTTGAGTTAGAATAACAAGCCAGAAGTGAGATGCGAGACACACTTGACCCGTAGCAGGCACCATAGCTATTGTCATCAATATACGCTTCGCCGCCGAGAGAAGAGATGTAGTCTTACCATATGGAGAAGAGAACAAGCCCTGTTGGGGTATAACACGCTAGCATGCCAAATGTAGCGCACCCATTTAATGCGCATGAGATGATGGAGGGCTTGAATACGCCAATTTTTTTCACACACGAATTTACGACGATCCGCGAAAAGACGCTGCTGATATTGATGATAGCCAAGCTGTAAAAGACAAGTTTGCCTGAGATGCCATGTTTGATGGCAAACACCTGGACAAGGAAAAACGGGAAATAACACCCGAGAATCGCAAAAAAACCCGACATGCATATTAGGATGTAGGGCAAATGAAGCAGGCTTTTCTGTGAGGGTGTTTGACCAGACGGTGAAGGATTTGCTCTGGGAGGAACGGTGATCATCAGATTTGCTATCAGCAAACACACTGTGGACAGCAGTGCCGTCACTCTGACACTCCAAGCAAACCCAATGCCGGAGTTGAGCAAGTAATTTAGCATGACTGTCGTTTAGCGTGAGCGATGCCATCACGAAGAGAGTGGGCTACTTACTTGCATAGATCACTGCGCCTAGCGACCCGCCGGCGAAGACAATACCCTATATACAGCACGCGGATTAAGACTGATGAAAGAAAGTGCAGCTATAAAAGACGCACAACAGCCAAAGCTTGCTTAGCTTCACTTCTGAAGTGGCGCAGGGAAAGTGTACAGCCTGGTACAAAGAATAACCCCATCGCAATTCCGACTCCGAGTCCATGTGAAAGAAACACCTAGACACGGTGATCTGAGATATGCTGTCCTTGGCAACATGTTCTACGTACCTGGTAATATTGACCTTGCTTTGCGAGAGAGAGCATGAAGTAACTAAATAAAGTCTTTAAACGATTGAGGAACGAGCAGAAAAATCATTACCTGAATGAGAACAGAACAGAAGCGAAGATCAGCATTGGCCGACAGTAACCTGCTTCGAACCTATCGACCATCGTCAACCGATGGGCACCGAAAATATAAGAAAATATGCCACAATTTTCCACCAAGGATTCCCAATGCAAGTTCGAAAAATGCTTGTATACCCCCGATCCAACTGATGTCAGACGCGGTATAATTTGAGAGCCATTCCCTTGAGTAATAATCTTGATACACGCCGAAAGATTGTAGCTACGATGGTTCTCCACTTGAGGATAAGTCCTGAGCCTATGACGTGACTCTCTTACAGTGCCCAATTCACAGAAGATAAACAAAGCGGAACCAAAGACTACGTCAACGCATTTTGGTAAATTGGAAAAGAGACACTATCCTAATGGCTCACCGGTTGACCAAGCCCGAAAGGCTCCGCAGGGATAACTGGCAACTATCCTCTAAGTCAGTCGTTGCGGCAGCGGAAGAAGGTTCCTTACTAGCTGTTTCTGTCATTCGAATTGAGATGCGATTGGAGAGAGTTAGCAGAGAGAGATGTTTTTTTATCAAACAATGTTTTTTGAATTCAGTCATTCATGATATTAAATATTTTTCTAGGTGACGATGAGAAGGACCATTCAGGAAATTTCTGATGTACCGGGAGATGGATACAGCGGCCTTGGCACGAGCTTGAGATAATATCGATGTTCCGTTCCGCCATTTACTGGCGATAGCCATCCTAGTTCCGTAGTGAGTCAAGTAGCTTTGCCTTCGATAAGCAAATGATCGAACGGAGTTCGGCTAGAAGTAGTTTTGATCTGGAATCAAGGGCGTGGAATAGACAGCAATCTACAGCAATGCACGTTGAGAGATATTATGGAAATCGCAGCGGAACATCGGGTCCGTTGACCGGAGATGGGGTAAATATGACCCATTGTTCGATTCGTGCCTTAGGGTTGGACCTTGTGTGCAATAAGAAATGAACGCGACATTCTGGAACAGCTTGGACACCCTGTCTAGCCCCTCTGGGATAAGTATTGTGGTTTTCGATGGAAACATTCGATTAAAGCCGTTGCACATACCACATTTACTGCTGTCATTGCAGATCGTCAGACTGAAGTTAGTCGGTAATAACTGTCAATGATTTTACGGCTAAATTTTGTGCGTCAGTCGGCTATTGCACGACAATTGGATTTGAAAAATTGAAATACTCCGCTGGAATCAAAGAGTCCGGGCCAGCTGCGCCGCTTCCCCGTGGGAAGATATTTCATCCTATGAGTCCCGTACAAAGAAGAGGCCGCGAGCGAAGGGAATGGGTTGTTATGAAAGCATTTGATTTACAAACGCGGTGGAATATGATCCAGACGAAACGAGTGCCACTCCTCAGAAGCGCACATTAACATCATTGTTTGTATATGTAAGTGCGTATTATTTATGTAAAGATGTAGCACTTCATTTCTGTCTGAGGCACTTTCAATTCAGACAAGTAAACATACTTCTAAAATTCAACTTGGGCATAAGCGGAGATAGTGCCTCTACCCCTCTTTTCTACTATCAAGACTTCTCCGGCCAGGATTCCCTTTCCTTTCTCTTCAGATGACGGATGTGTTTTTCTCTCGCAACCAACTGAAGTGCAGCAGATACAAAAAAACACAACTACAGTTCCATTTAGCATAGATAACTTTCACATAATGATCAGAGCCTACCGCAGCGAAAACCACACCTCTCCACCAGACGTAATCATTCCCGACAAGCGCCGCACCAACCGGAGGTCCAACTACAGCGGCTATTGCGCTAGGAGCATAGGCAAAACCAAGCGCTTTCCTGTGGAAACAATCACTTGAGAGAATTCCTGTAGATGCTCCTGGCATACCCCGTGTTTTCAGTTGATGCTACATGCACAATGAGTGACGTGGACAACGAAAGTGCTGTTAGTCGAGTCAGAATGGCATGGAAAGTCAGAAGTCAGATGTGAGACACACTCGACCCGTAGAGAGTGCCATAGCTATTGATCATCAATATACGTTTAGCTGTAGCAAGAATAAATGTAGTCCTACCATATGGAGAAGAGAACAAGCCCTGCTGGGGTATAACACGCTAGCATGCCAAATGTAGCGCACCCATTCAATGTGCATGAGATGATGGAGAGTTTGAACAGGCCAATTTTTTTCACGCACGCAGGTGCGCAGATCCGCGAACACATACTGCAAATATTGATGATAGCCAAGCTGTAAAAGACAAGCGTGCCTGACATGCCATGTTTGGCGGCAAATAGCTGCACAAGATAAAGCGGGAAGTAACACCCGAGAACCGTAAAAAAAACCGACATGCATATTAGGATGTATGGCCAATGAAGCAGGCTTTTCTGCGGTGATTTTTGACTAGACAGTGAATGGTTCACTCTGGGAGGAACGGTGATCACAAGATTTGCAATCAGCAAACATACTGTGGACAACAGTGCCGTCGTTCTGATACTCCAGGCAAACCCAATGCCGGAGTTGAACAAGTAATTTAGCATGACTGTCGTTTAGCGTGAGTGATGCCATCACGAAGAGAGTGGGCTACTTACTTGCACCGATAAAAGCGCCTAGAGATCCGCAGGCGAGGACGATGCCCTATATACAGCATGTGAAGGCTGATAACGGGTAGTGCAGTTATTTTGGAACGTACAACAGCCAGAGCTTGCTTGGTTTCATTCTTGAAATGGGACAAAGTAAGCGTACAAGCCGGTACAAAGAATAACCCAGTTGGAATCCCGACTCCGATTCCATGAGAAAGGAACACCTACACACTGTGGTGAGATGCACTGGCCTTGGCAACACGTTTTACGCACCTGATAGTATTGGCCTTGCTTTGCGAGCGAGAGCATGAAATAACTAGATAGGCCTTTAAACCCAATCTAATACCGAGAACGGGCAGAAAAATCAATACCTGAATGAGAACAGAACAGAAGCGAAGATCAGCATTGGCCGACAGTAACCTGCTTCGAACCTATCGACCATTGTCAGCCTATGGGCACCGATAATCCAAGAAAATATGCTACAATTTTCCGCCAAGGATTCCCAATGCGAGTTCGAAAAATGCTTGCACACTTCCGATCCAACTGATGTCAGACGCGGTATAATTTGAGAGCCATTCCCTTGAGTAATAATCTTGATACACGCCGAAAGATTGTAGCTGCGATAGTCTCGACTTGAGCATAAGTAGTACTGCCTATGACGTGGGGAGCCTTACTGTCCCCACTCCACAGAAGAGAAGCAAGCCGGAACCAAAGACTGCGTCGACGGATTTCAATGGAACGGAAAAGCAGAAGCGTCTCATGGCTCACCGGTTGACCAAGCCCGAAAAGCACCGCAGGGGTAACTGGCAACTAACCTCTAAGTCAGGTCGCTGCAAGAGCGGAAGAAGGTTCCTTACTAGCTGTTTCTGCCATTGAGTGGAATTGGAGAGAGTTTGCAGAGAGAAGGGCTTCCTTTTATCGGATTCTGATAATTCTGTCAGATATGATGCAGTTTTTTTTTATTTAAATGAAGGATTGTTTCTTATGTACGAACTACAGATCTGGACACGAACCTCTGGCGATATCGGGACCCTTAACCGAAAATGCCGTTGACTCGTTCGCCAGTGTTGACCCATTGGGATGTCAGATGCCAATGTACTGCTCCATAGTGCCTGAACCTGAGTCATTTGCTGCTGCTGACCCTAACCGATAACCGTTAATCATTAATGGGGTACGAATTGCGACTTGGTGAAAATTTCAGCAGAAGCGACAATTCCATAAGGTCTAAATTCTGGAACTCCATTTTGTCAAGGGAAAATCATTGTTATTCTGGTGACCCCTTGGAGCCTCTTGTATTGCAGTTTTTGATGGATATATCAAGACTTTCGTTTGCGCGAGGCATCATACGTTCATTCAGTGCTGTCACTGATATGCTGATCAGTTGGCAGATCATCTGTATGGGAAATAATTGCCTATTTTGTTCTCACTCTTCTCCAACTGGCTTAGCTCCCCGCTGCTGTCTGCTCGATACACGATGACAGGAGGAAACGCTAGAGGCAGCCAGAACCGTGGAAGAGGGGGCAGAGGACATAGAGGACATCGTGGCGGTTCCGGATTTCGAGGCGGCAACCAAGGAAGAGGGAAGGGTCGTGGCGATATCCCTCCAGCGGACTTTAGTCATCCCGTACAAATTTGGCCTCAAAATGACAGTGAGTATCTCGCTCCAATTCTCTCGTTACTGAAGATGGTCTATCTCATATTGGTCTCCAGGCTATGATGACTCATACCGACGTGGATCATTTTCACCACCGAATCGTGGTGGAAGAGGAAGAGGATATAGAGGGCAAAATAGAGGGCAAGGAGGCTCCACACCAGTTTCGAGGACAAACACTCCTTCCAGAGGCACTGTCGCTTCTCCAGCTAGAGGAAGGGGAGGGATCGGGTCGCCAACTCGACAGGTGAAGCAACAAACGCAACCAAGATTGGGACCCGACGCGCCCTTGTCCAAGCTTTTATACGAAACTCGCCCATTACTGCGCCCAATCATTTTTGTGCGGTCGACGGCGACACCGTTTTTGTTCCAATATGAAGAAGAGTTGTTGAAACCGGTAGCGGAAGATGTTGGTCAGTGCACATTCCTCTTCTTACATTCAATCGTGTCAAACGTCGAGCAGAAACCGAAGAAAATCCTGTTCCGACGGCTGATCGTGTTACCCAAGTATTCAATGGAATGACCATTGGCGATACGGACAGTGATAACGAGGAGTTAGAAGAGATCGATTTTACCGAAATGCAGAAGTTGTTGGAAATTATTGCCAAACCGATCAAGTTAGACCAAGCAGCTGAAGAGCAATTTACCGGATTTTATAACCCGAATATCGTGGCAGCTGCTCCATCGATCGCCCATCAGAACGAGGAAGCCGCAGACGAGGCTGTATCCGATGTCCCAATCTCCAATGTTGGCATCGTGGAGATGGCCGAAATACCTACAACTTCGTCGATTTGCACTGATGACCTGCCCACAAATCCCATTAACGTGATAACACCTGTTGCGAGGGAAGAAGTCACTAACCATCTACCTACCTTGGCGACACGGACATCTGATGATGTTGTCTACCCGACGGACGTGTCTGGCCCAGCTGTTACTGAAGTGGCATTACAACCAGACACGGCTGGGCTGGGTAACGAATCTCCTTCCCCGGCAGCGAACGCGCCCCTACTGTCTCACGTAGAGGAGACGGCTGACGAAGAAACCTTACCCTCCGTTGCACCTGACGCCGCAAGCTTCGGCATTGATATCACACCTACACCGCCTCATACTACCATCAGCGAAAGTCAGGACGAACCGAACTTAAATAATCAAGTATTGGACTCGATCGAGCCAGCAGAACATGAAGCCTTTTACGTTGATGCTACTCCTCCAATAACGCTCAGCATCGACACACACAGTAGCCAAAACCAAGGCGCAACTGGTACGGATCAAACCCCAGAACCTCCCGAAGCTGAAAACTTCTACATTGACACTACTCCCGCACCTATCGCTGCTACTCAGCACCAAAATGGAGAAGCACCCATTTCTCGTTCGCTTGAAGCTCAGGTAGCATTGGGTGATGAGGAAGAAATAATCGTTTATGTTGCTCCACACCCTCGCTCTGGGCGTGCAACCCCTGCCGTTGCGGAATCACCTTCTACGTTACGGATGACCTCCGTCCTGACTGGATTATCAACTATAGACGAAGCGCCCCAACGTTCTCAGACGGACAAGTGTCTTCCTGGTGCGGGTGAAGGGGTGGCGACACCTGCCACCACGGCATCTCGCTTCATACAAACTCAGAACCCACGCCAGTTCGTATCTCCGTTACTACTAGCCAGCCCCAGCACACACCGCAAAGCCAAATTGCGCGTGCGGAGGCATAAAGCACGATTAGCGAAGAGAAGAAAGGATACGCAATCCATGTTCTCATTAGCAGCTGCACGGCAAGAGATGGAGTGGCAAGATCCGGAAGAGCGGGATCTGAGATGGGAAGAACGAAGAAGAGGTGATTCCGATATCGATTGGGGAGACGAAGACGAAACCCAAGCAACACAGGAGAGTGCAGCCGCATCTTATGCTGAAGGGATGGACTTGGACCCGGATTTGCTTGACGAAAAGAGCATGAAAGCTCTTGGGTCATTCGCCAATGCGATGCTTGGCCACGCGCAGTCAAATTTCATGACTATGGATGATATCGCAGATGCTGATAAGCTGCGTGAAGAGGATGAAGCTAGTCAGGGAGGAGCAGAAGGAAGTAGCGACGAAGACGAACTGGAAGAAGAAGCTGTTAGGGCAGCATTGGAAGACGACAGTGACGAAGAAAGTGAAGAAGAGGAGGAACTGAGGAAGGCATTGGAGGAGGAGGAAGAAAAGATGCTCCCAGAAGAAGACAATGCTTTTGAGATGAGCGACGACGACGAAGATGAGACAGATGACTCGTCGGATGACGATCTCAGTCCTCGTTCTAGCTTCCAGACGCGTCTTGACCAACTGCGAAAGCGCAGCCGAAAGAATCGCGGTAAAGCGCGAGATGTATCTTTAAACGAGGATGAAGAGGCGGACTTTGATCGTACCTTTACTTGGGATGACCCAGTCGATTCACTTCAAGAAATCGAGGTATCTTCTCCGTTTTGAAATACTTTTCATTTGCTCACGCATACACGCAGGAACTGCTCGACGAGAACGGAGACATCCTTTCTGGCCATGACCGCAAGCAAAAGAACCGCCTGTTTAAAGCTATCAGCAACGGCAACCACGACGATCTGTCGGAATTCACTGTCGTTCGTGAGTTTTTTCTCAGTTTTCAGAAATGTTACCCTTGCTAATGTATATCAACAGCCCGCAGGAAAGACAAGGCAAAGGGACTACCAGCCTCGCTTCAGAAACAGTGGGAAAAGGACCGAGCAAAGAAAGCCAAGCTCAAGGAAGCCCGGAAAATGGCCCAACTCGAAGCAGCTTCCGATCCTTTGGCCAAGAAAAAGGGTGGCAAGAAAGGCATTCAAGCCATGTTAGCCGCTGCCCGCGTTGATCCCAAGATAACGGTGATTGGACCCAACCGTGTCATAGATATGACCACACTCGTACAACAGATCAGACGATTCCTCGCCAGCCCAGGCGGGCCACAGACCATGTCTCTGCCACCAACCAGCAAGGTCTCTAGGAAGCTTGTGCACGAGATGGCCACCGCTTTTAAATTGAAGAGCCAGAGCAAAGGAAAAGGAGATGCAAGGTATACCACGTTGATAAAGACTAGTAGGAGTGGATTAGAAGTCGACGAGAGAAAGGTGGGCCAGCTCGTTAGACGTGGAAAGTTAGCCTTTGGTGGCGATGCTTGGAACGAGAGTAAGAATGGAAAAGAGAAAGGCAAGTCGGGTGGTGGTGGTGGTGGTGGTGGTGGTGGGGGAGGAGGGGGAGGACCGCGACAAAAGGAAGGAGAAGAAGTTGGAAAGGTATGTTTTCCTTTCGAACGATCACTCAAAACGAATCGTTGACCGCGTCTCTCTGTTCAGGCTGCACCGAAGATTGGTTCATCTAATATCGGTTTCAAGATGCTAGAAGCTATGGGTTGGTCTGAAGGCGGCCGGATTGGAGTGACGGGGGGTCTGGAGCAGCCGCTTACGGCCATCATCAAGCTATCTAAACTTGGACTGGGTGCAACAAAGGCACAGTGATTGAAGGATTGGAAGATACGAATGTACAGCTCATGATCTAGATGAGATATGAATCAATCAATATATGTATATTTTCACGCTACAGCGCAAAATGACTAGAAACTACATACAACAGACACAGTCAGTATAGTTAAAGGTTTTATTTCTTTTCTTTTAGAGAAGCACGAGCATCAAGAAATGAGCGACTTTATGTAAACGGAGCGAAAAGCGTCAAACGGCGGGAGTAGCGGGGGCAACGGCGGGAGTTTCCTCCTTGGCTTCCGCTTTCTCGTCAACGTAGGTGTAAGTAGGGGGAGCAACAGGAGTTTCACTTGCATCGACATATTCGTGGATGACGGTATACTGCACTTCCCTATTACCGTTGAAAGTGCGGTAACTGATGACGGAGAGAACCCAGAGCATCCTCAACAAAACGCCAAGACCACAGCCTGGTTAAAAAGACAGAACAGAATCAGAAAAGTGTTGGAAACGAGAGAAAGACAAAATCTAACCGAGGACGAAAGCGACAGCACGACCCTCCCACTTGCCCAAAGACATCAAGGCAAAAGTCAGACGTCTCAAGAAGGGAGATTGGCGGCAATGCCTCAAAGGATGGTGCTTGTGGCCGTGGTGCGGGTGATGGCCATGATGACCATGCTGAGGATGGTGCGGGGGATGAGGGTGGTGATCAGGGTGGCCAGGGTGGTTAGGATGGTCAGGAGGGGGGCCAGCGTGGGATGTCCATCCCTTGACTTCCACACCATCGGGTCCGAAAACGCGAATAGGTTCTCCTCCCTTGTAGACGACGGAACCGCCTCTACCGTTATCCTTAACCTCCACAAACGTGGGCGGGGTACCGATGAACGGAAGGATGCTGTAAGTAGGTTCCTTT
Organism: Amanita muscaria Koide BX008; assembly: GCA_000827485.1. NCBI lineage: Eukaryota > Fungi > Basidiomycota > Agaricomycetes > Agaricales > Amanitaceae > Amanita > Amanita muscaria. Next base: position 246,687 of record KN818236.1, read on the forward strand.
CCAAATCTATTGACGGGCAGATGCTTCTCCATGGCAATGGGAGATTCGATCAAAGGGAGGCCGACAGCCTTTCTGAAAGAGTTGGAAATCCTGATCGCTTCCATGGCCATCTTGCGCATGAAGCAAGGAGGACGGTTGGGTGTGTTCATGCTGACGGTGCGAGCTTCGACTTGTGGAGCGTCCCGGAGGGCGACAGCATGGCCAAAGCGGAGTCCTCGTGCTACCTCTTCGTTGCTGGATGTGAGAAGTCGCACAGGAGCTGCTTCGACGGAAGCTAAACGAAACAAAATCCAGTTTCAGTGCTCTTTTGTTGCGCAGCTGACGAATGTCAGATAAGAGAGACAGAGAACTCACCTAAAGCAGCACCGAATGCCACTATGTAAAGTGAATTCAATTTCATGTTCTGGGTGTTATATTGTTGCTTTGATAGCAATTCAGAGGCTGAAGTTGAGAGAAAACGAGTTCAAGCTGAGGTGTGGTAGGGTAAGAGGGCGTGATGTTTAAGGCTGACTGCGCAGTGCGGCCATATACCTTGATTAGTCAGCATTTCAGACACAGCTTTCGATCTGACAGGTTCGGGGCGCTCAGCACAAATTCAATTGTCGGTGAATCAATAGTTATTGCAAGTGTCGAGTCAAGCAAGCGAACAGGTTGAGTTTCCTTTGTGGCTGCCGTTCATACCGAGGATAGCCTTGACAATAACTTGACACGGACTGGCTCCAGGACCGTGGACATTGAAACTCCTGAAATCAAACGTTCCTGATAGTGGCAAGAAATTCCGGCTATTCACAGCACTGACTCGAGCGAAGGTTCCAAATTTGGCACCAGCGGCGTAAAGGAGCATCTCTCAGTACCCATATCGGGCCCTAACTTCAGCGATCATTCCTGGGCCATTCTGTCAAGTTCGCTGAAAGAGAATTCGAGTAAAGGATCTCAGGTATGGTGATACTTATCTTCTCCCAACCCATGCCATGATGTGTCAAACCCTGGACTCGCGCCACAGAACGGGAAGAACCGGATCCGATACAGGAGTGAAGCCGAGCGTCCGAATTGGAATATATTCCATGCAGTGCATTGTGCCAGGCTGCCAGCGCGTTCTGAAATTATCGCGCCCTCGTCACCGGATTTATTCAACTAGTTCATTTTGCGCAAAAGACCCTGTCGAGTTCGGTGATCTCAACTTGTACGCAGTGTGCTACTTTCTCAGCACTGTGCAGACTTTGAAAGTTCATCTATCTCGATTTCCAGTAAGTCTATATATTTGCGACAGTTGTATGCGACTGCTCTCCAGAACTATGGTCTATTGATGAACACATAGAATAGGCTTTGAAAATACTTGATGTAGAAACACACTAGCAGATTGGACACGAAAGTAGCAAGAAAAATGAAGGTAGGTTATTTCGTGTGCAATATAATCAACCCTGGATCGCACACATCTGACAGTGAGTAGTTGCAATGCTGCACCCGTTTCTATATCAACCATAACATATAATTGTAGGAAGCCAGTTGCTCCTTGGTTAGCAGAAATGAGTCGGAAGAGGCCACACTTGAAACGAGTTCCCCTGTCCTTGAAACCTGTTCATTGGTTGTCTGGGAGGATCTCTCATTTGTGTCTTCACCAGATAAAGCCCTTGAATTCTCGCCCCTCTTGGACCCTGGCGATTCCTTCCTCCTTTTGTTTCAGTTCCCATGCGCCTAGAAACATTGATTATCGCTGGTCTCGTGTGCAACGTCGATGCCGGAGGCAAGTATGCCATCATTGCGGCGCCTTGAACTCCCAGAAACGTCCATATTTACAGTGGACGCGATTCGAGGGCTGGGAGCAGCCTCCATTGGGCCGTTCCTTGAAGGTCAAAACGCGGTCCTCTCAGACTGAGAAAGAAAACAGTGCTCCGAAATCCAAGCCTACTCCGTTCAAATCTGTTGTCCTTTACTGCGAGGATCCCGATGGGTCACTGCGACAGGAGTACGATGCATCATGCAACTATTGTTGAGATCAACCAGCTTGGCGTCAAATTCACGGTGAATTTTTTGGACGAGGAAGACAATGGTGATTGGACTCAATAGCATGAAGGCAACGATTGTTCGACACCTATAAGAATGACATTATGAACGTTTGCCTAGTTCCTATAGACAAGATATAAACTCGAAACAGTCGGAAACACCAAACGACGACTCAGGCGTACCGTTCTTTGTCACGGTACGGGTATAGCGTTACCAAAAAATCTAGGTATGTTATGAAAACGCAATAAATATACAATAGCGACATACGCCGTTTTTTCTCATTCTCCCTCATTGCACATTGTTGGATAGTTGGGTGTAAGCCGGTGGAAGTGGTTCATCAGACAAACCCAGTGCCCAGTCGGACCCTCGCTGGGCTTGTAAATAATCCATCCGGTCTCTTAGTTGCTGCATTTCGTTACGCAACGAGGCAAGCTCCGGACTAGGTCGTGACGGGCCAGTTGCTGACGGATCGCCAATCTCACCAGCAGACCCAGCATTCCGAAGTGACCTTAAGTTGTCCAACTCATGCTGTCCGGGGACTCCAGACTGAATGCGTTCGTTGAGTTCCCTTTGGCGCGCTTCTCGGAATCTAGCTGCTTTGCTCTGCGTTGGCTCATGGACTGAGACTGGAATTTCGCGTTTGCGATATGGTTGATGGCGTTGGAAAATATCGATGTCCAACATTCCTTCAGCCTTCTTATATCGAACTGAAGGTGCTCGACGGGAACGGCGAATAAGGAATACGAGCACTAAGGCAATCACTGCTAGTCCTCCAAGGGTGCTTCCTACTATAACGCCAATTTTTGACTCTTTTGATGGCGAACGTTGTGGAGTAGGGGCAGGTGAAGATGTGCTGGCGATAGAAGACGAATTGGTAGTTGAAGTAAAAGTAGCAGATGCTGAACCTGAACCTATTCCCGGATTTGACGGTGATGACGGTGAAGAGGAAAATGTGCTCGCGATAGAAGACAATTTGGTACTGGTTGAAGTAAAAGTAGCAGATGCTGAACCTGTTCCTGGATTTGACAGTGATGACGGTGAAGGTGTAGGAATGGCCCGAGTGGCCCGAGTGGGCGTCGGTATGTAAGCGCTTGGTGCAGGGTTGACGCAACCAATACCCAAACCAAGCATTTTCCCACATGAGCTAGAGGGTGCTGGAGTTCCAGTGCTATTGACTAGAGCTGCACGACTGACAAGGATGATGAAAAGAAACAAAAGCGTCCCGTAGAAGGCGCGACGATTTCGGCTCACGCCGAGCCTGCCAGTGGTCCACTTATACATTTCTGGTTGGGCGGTTGGGAAAAGGTAGAACTGTTATGGTGGCGGGCGCAATACTTTGAGCACGCCCAAGGCGATGACAACTTACAGTCTAAAGGCGGCCTAATGCGCAACCTGTGCGCAAGGCTATAGCATAACGCACTGGAAAACTTCATGATGTTCAGCAATAACTTCACCGTGACGGTTTGATGTTAGTAATAGAAATTTACTATAACAGGCTATGCATCATGTATCCAGCACGTGCTTACCTTTATTCTCCATGAGCTTCTTACCGACAACCAACATGTCATCCATGTCTATCTGCCGCAACGATCTACGGAGCCATCCTTAACGACAAGCGCGATCCTGACATTTCGATACCGGCACACATCGACCACACTACGACCACTGCACTGCAGTCTATATCAACCACTCTCCTGGCGATAGAGATGAAGGTTACCCAAGCATTGCGGTTCCATCAAAAGCTCCACCTACCACCCCAGCACTGCATTCATTACTAAAGAAGACAGAGATGCGCGGAGCAGGGAGGACAGCAGAACTAGCGTCGACGTCTCGATTGCGCCGGCTACTGACGATCACTCTATCAGGGAGGTGAGAAATGAAGATTACAGTATCATGGGAAACCGCTTCAAATAGAGATGCCACTTTCACACCTGGACATCCTTGATCCTTCACATCCTTCCATTGGCCATGCAGATGGAGCCGTGCAGAGTAGAGAGCCTAGACATGTAGTCGACCCTGACTTCCCATTCCCAACAGAGGTCCCAACTGTCGTGACAGATCCGTGTTCCGCGTTTTGTAGGGACGGAGATATGGGGAGTGAAGCTAGTGAAGAGGCTCATTCTATAACGTTTTTACACAATTCCAAATCATACGAATATCAACGCCATTCGTGCCAATGCCACTATTATTCGATTTGGCGGTAGGAATAAAGTCGGTTAGTTCGTGGCTGTGCAGAATCGAACCACAATTCAGTTCATATGCATTTGGTTACTCTACGTCTACTTATCGAAATCAAGAACACCATATCCGTGCATTTTGGAATATCCTGAACCAGGGGCCAGTCCCCTTCCAAGTCTCTGCAAACGATGGCGGATACCAGCTATTGCTCTCGAGCATTGTAGCACGTTCAGGGTGTGGCATCAAGGCAAATACGCGGCCGTCTGGTGTTTGCACACCTGTGATTCCACCTATGCTGCCGTTCGGGTTTAAAGGATAAATTTCCGTCGGGAGCCCCTGGGAGTCAATAAACTGCAACGCTACCAATCCCCGAGCATAGGCAGTATGGCGATCTTCCTCCTTAGAGAATGCTACTCGTCCTTCTCCATGTGCAACAGGAACTGGAAGTTTCGAGCCGACCATGCCCTGCAAGAATACAGATGACCTCGTCACCTCATTATCCACAATCTCAACCATGGCCACTCGGCTTTCGAACCTTTCGCTCCTGTTGGGCCCGAATTTTGGCCAGTTTTCAGCTCCCGGGATGATTTCCTTCAAGTGGCTGAGGAATTGGCAACCATTGCATACACCCAGCGAGAATGTGTTTGGGTTAGAGAAGAAGTCGGCAAAGCCCTTCCTCGCAATCTCATTGAGCAGGACGGAGTTCGCCCAACCTTTGCCTGCTCCCAAGACATCGCCGTAGGAAAACCCCCCGCATGCAGCTAGACCCCTGAACTGCTCAAGTGTGACCCTGCCTGACAGGATATCAGACATGTGTACATCGATGGCGTCGAAGCCTGCCGCCGTGAAAGCCCACGCCATCTCCATATGGCCATTGACGCCCTGTTCTCTAAGAACGGCAACTTTGGGGCGTGTGAGAAGGCTTCGTGAAGGCTCGCACGGGAATGTCAAGTCGTATGATAAACCGGTATGTCCGTCGTCTTTGACGAGGTCGAATTCTTCCTTGGCCGAGGTGGCATTGTCGCGGATGCATTGCATTTTATAGGAAGTCTCTGTCCAAATCTGCTGCAACTCTGCCCGATCGCCGACATAGAGCGGACCAGGGCCATAATTAATGATGATCTTCTGGTTTTCTGGAGATTCGTTGACGCGTCCAATTACATGGATGAGGCTCGCCGGGAAACCCTCGCTTTCGAAGACGGAAACTAATTCCTGAATTTGCGAATCACGTACTTGCATGACAGCTCCTAGTTCCTCGTTAAACAAGATACGGATAGGTCCCGAAGAGAGTTGTAAGCCATTGAGCGAAACTTCTACGCCAATACGCCCGGCAAAGCACATCTCGACGAGAGCCGTGAAGAGTCCACCGTCTGATCGATCATGGTAGGCAAGGACGAGGCCTGGGTGCCGAGCCTTCACGGCCTCGCAGCCAACCAAGAATGCCCTGAGTATGGCAGGTTCGTCCACATCTGGTGCCTCTGATCCCATCTCGTTGAACACCTGAGTAAGGGCCGAGCCTCCCATACGCTTCCTCTCGTAACCGACGTCGAAAAGGACAAGGCTTGTCCTCTCCTTCAGGTCCGTGCGCAGTTGAGGTGTCCATGTCTTCCCAACGTCACCCACAGGAGAAAATGCAGTAACAATAAGCGATAACGGTGCGCTGACCTCCCGTTCCTCCTCCCTATCCTTCCACTTCATTGACATTGACATCGAATCTTTCCCAACTGGTATCCCGATTCCAAGCGCAGGGCAGAGGTCCATACCAACAGCCTTGACGGCCTCGTACAACGCAGCTCCTTCACCTGGCTTGGAGGCAGCACACATCCAATTTGCGCTGAGCTTGACGCGTGGGAGGTGGAAATCGGCAGCGGCAAGGTTCATGAGTGACTCTGCAACGGCCATGCGTGCAGATGCAGCGGAGTCAAGCAAAGCCAACGGAGTGCGCTCGCCCATTGCCATAGCCTCCCCGGTTCTGACGTCAAAACCATACGATGTCCGTGTCACTGCAACGTCGGCTACGGGAACTTGCCACGGCCCTACCATTTGATCCCTTGCAACAAGGCCAGTGATGGAACGGTCGCCGATGGTGATGAGAAACGACTTGGAAGCAACGGACGGAAGGCGAAGAACCCGGTTAATTGCAACTGTCAAGCGCTCGGTGATGGTTTCCGTCGTTGGGAGGTAATGCACTAATGATGTATCAAAGTGACGAAAACTGGCCAAACGGCGTGAGTCCTTCCTGTGCATCCTGGGAGGCTTTCCAAAAAGAGTGGACATCTTTAATCTAATGACGTCTCCCTTCGAAAGCTTGTCTGTGACGATTAACTCTTGTTCCTGTGTCGCAACGCCAACAATGGAATATGGACATCGTTCTCTCTTTGCTATGGTCTCGAAAGCTTCGATTTTGTCCGCAGAGATCGCGAGAACATAGCGTTCCTGACTCTCGTTGCACCAAATCTCCATTGGAGACATTGAGGAATCCGCCACCAGAACATCCCGGATTTCGAACGTCGCACCAAGTCCGGAATCGTGTACTAACTCTGGAAGCGCATTTGATAGGCCTCCGGCACCAACGTCGTGAACGCTCTCTATAGGATTCCAGTTATCCAATGCAACGCATGCGTCAATGACTTGCTGACAACGCCGCTGCATCTCTGCATTGTCTCTCTGAACTGAAGCAAAATCGAGATCGGCGGAACTCGCTCCAGAAACTTGACTGGACGCAGCACCTCCTCCTAATCCGATCAACATTCCCGGCCCACCAAGAACGACGACTTTAGATCCGGGCCTGACACCTGGTTTCTTCGCGAACTGCGGGCGCACGTTCCCATATCCGCCAGCGATCATGATGGGTTTGTGGTAACCCCGTACCTCGTTCTTCGTCTTGTCGTCTAATGAGGAACTCATGCGTTCTGAAAAGGTACGGAAGTATCCTGTGAGCGCCGGACGGCCGAACTCATTGTTATATGCGCTTGCTCCCAGAGGTCCCTCGATCATAATGTCGAGCGCGCTAGCTATGTGAGCTGGTCGACCAAAATCGACCTCCCAGGGCTGTTCGAAACCCGGTATGAGCAGGTTTGATACCGTGAACCCAGCCAACCCTGCTTTCGGCCGAGAGCCGCGTCCGACAGAACCCTCATCACGGATCTCGCCGCCAGAACCAGTAGCTGCGCCAGGAAATGGAGAGACTGCCGTGGGATGATTGTGTGTCTCGACTTTAATGAGTATGGGCATTTCTTCCTTCCGCGTCGTGTAGACATTCTCGAAGTTGGAACCTGAGGCTTCCCCGTTGTGTAGGATGGAAAGATATGGCGCAGAGTTACCCTCCAAAACTGCTGCGTTATCTGAATACGCAGAGATTGTACCAGTGGAATTCAAGCGTTCGGTATTACGGATCATCTGGAAAAGAGACAAATCCATAGATTCGCCATCGATTGTCCAAGACGCGTTGAATATCTTGTGTCTGCAATGCTCCGAGTTCACTTGAGCAAACATGAAGAGCTCAGCATCGGTGGGATTTCGGTTCATGGCCTGGGATCCTGATATGTATGCATCAACAAGGTAGGTGATCTCATCCGATGCCAAAGCAAGCCCAAGCTCTTTATTTGCGGCAAAGAGCTTCTCTATAGCTGTACTCTGTGAGTTGCTGAGCTGGGTTAAGTCAACGGTGCGCAGTGGTTTGAGATTGTGATGTGAAAAGAGGGAGTCTTCGCTCGGCAATGACAATAGAACGACCTGCGTCATTCTATCGTGAATGAGGTGAGAAAACGACATGACTTCGTCCTCGGAGAGGGACCCGTCCAGGGAAGTACAAACGTACGCCACGCCACGTTCCAGTCGTTCTATATGCTGGTCTAGTTTGCATAAAACCGAAATATCAGTAGCTTTGCTTGACCATGGAGATATTGAACCAGGTCTTGGGATAACGAAAACGGTTCCTGTCTGATTCGAGAGAGCGGCTGTGGTATTTTCGAGCTGGATATCTTCTCCGTACGCTAAGAGACGATCGAGTGTCTTCCGTGCAGATGAATTGGTATCCGCCAGCTCCTCTTCATATCGATTCGACTTGCATTTGACAAGATGGATCCATACTGCGTCAATGGAAGTTATCTTCGAACATTTTGTTTGAACACCTCGAAGAAGATTATCCCGCTTCGGCTTGGAGATTGCTGAAGAAGCAGGAAGAACGAGCATCTTAAAGAAAGTCAATGAAGCATAGGGGGCGACAATGTTCTTGAATTCACCTGATCCGCGTTCTAGCACTTGGTGCTTCGCGATGCGGGACGAAAACTTACAATCGGAATATCTAATCTTATCACTTGGAACATCTCGATCAAACATTATCTAGGACTTGTGCATAAGCATTAATGGGGTAGTGGTAACCTGGGTCGTTGCCATCTTAGATGGAAGCACGTTCGACCCGCCGGGGGTTCGATTCCCTCTTAATGCAATATTTTTCCTGCCTCCAAGGACAGCCCGAAAGGATGAGCACCATTATTTGACCGCGTTTACACCGCTCGTCAGATGCATTGTCCGCCGCGGCCGTTCAACTCAGTTCTCGGGGTTATTGTCATTTCGCCCCGACTGTATGTAACGACTACACAGAGACCAAATATTGTTTGCCGGATAACGGGATAAGAAAAATTTCCTCTAACGGCTGAGCTGCCAAATCACCCTACCAGCGCACTGCAAGTCATGGACAATTATGGGGAAAGTTGCAGAGGAAGTTTTGAAATAGAACTTCAACACACGCAGTATTGAAATATTGATGGCTGCAGTGGTCACTGGTTTTTGTTCTAGCAAGGTTGTTTTGGCGGCGACGTGTGTTCAGCCTCGACTCGATCAGCTCGGAAGACTCGGAGACAATAATTCTGGCAGCCGACAAGATCGCAACGATGATTCTGGAAAACTTAAAGTCATACAAGAAGACAGTTGCCTCCCGTTCGGCCAACAGTGACATAAGGACAAAATACTTAGAGCGACTTGAAGGTGTACATAATTGCGACTGAGTCTGATGTAGAAAAACCATCATCAAAAATGTTTACATCTGCAAATTATCAAATATCCGATGCCGCAATCAACGGTCCGCTTAGACAGTGGCGAAGGAGACATATTAGTACCGCAAGGGCAGAATATGAGTTTTGATTCGATGTTCAGGAGCCCTGAATGAGTACGGATATATTCAAAGGTTCCTACTGTCGTCTCGTTGGTACCTGTCCAGAATTGGGTTCTTTTCATCCACGATTCTATTTTTAATTCACGAATATTCCAGCTTTAAAAAGTTAAAATACTCCAGAATCGCAAAGATAATATTTTTATAAATAACACCAATGAACTTTTGTGATAATGAGTCCGAGAACATGACATCCGTGAGAACTAATGCACTGTATAATAGTATGCCTAGAGCAATTCTAGAGAACTAATGCCGTCGTGCGGTTGAAAACTTACCCTGATATTAACCTTTAACGGTTCATCTTTGATGTGTTTTCGTGGCCTGAGCTCAGACCACCTCTCCCAACCCATCGCATCCTCCACTCTTGCCAGGGCAAGATTGAGGTAATTTCGTTCGATGGTGAAGGAGATGCGGAACCATCCATTGTCCATGTGACACATCGAACCCTGTCGTAGCTGCACTCCCCGCGCGAACAAGAACCGATCTAATGTAACTTCTCGTTCGTACATATCTTGATCGTCGGTTATAGTAAGAAGCGTGCCGTAGCGTCTTGTGTTCGATAAAATTGGCCGCATATCAACCAACAGGAAGTGGCCGGCAGAAGATGGGAGGTAAGGGAGGTTGTGAAACTTTAGCCAAGTAGTCAAGTGAGTGTATGCGGCTTGAAGTTTGAACTTGTTCAAAGTTAGGAAGTGGGTAAGGGATTTGTTGTCAGTGAGTAAGCTGGTCCACAGCGCACTCGCAGGAGATGAAACGACCATCAGACAAGCGATGGACGTCATGCTCTGTATAAGCGATTGGTTATGCTGGGTTATGAGTGCTCCAATTCGGAAACCGTTGCAGTTGAAGTCTTTTGAAATGCCGTACAGGACATGTACCCGTGATGGGTTCACGCCGTGGGCCTTCAGGTCAATAGAGAGGGCAGAGACAAATGGCTGAGGTCTGGGGATGTCGAGAGAAGGGAAAGTGGAGAGGGCGTAAATTTCATCTGATATCAGATGCAAGTTGTGTTTTTCGCAAAATCTGGAATATTCGATGATAACATCCCTGGGGTATGCGCGACCATAAGGGTTATGTGGGTTGCAGACGAAGACGGCTTTAATTTTTATTCCTTTTTTGTTGCTCTCTTGAAGCATCTTTTCGAAATAGGTGACCTCCGCGAGTGTGAACATGTCGGATATTGGAACCGGGACTCCTACTGGAACAACGCCATGCAGGAGTGGCAGTTCTATATCCCAACCATAATAAAAGGGCTTGGCGACCAAAATACCATCTCCACGGTTTGCGACTGCACCTGCAAGGTGGCTCACCAATGAGACCAGACCGTTCCCCATAATTAGATGATTGGGAGTGACGTTCTCAAATGGATGGAAATAAGCATTTATAACCCAAGAGAGCGCCTCACGTAGGCGGAGGTCGCCTCTCAGACTACCATACGTGAAATCCTGAGAGGACTAATTAGAATAAAAGTCACCACCGCTAAAAGGGTCACTCACGCTATAGGTTAGATGGAAGTGACGCTCAAAGTAGTCTGCAAGTTCTTTGTGTAGTAGGGTGTTCTCCGCAAGCGCCTGTACATAGACAGTTACTCGCTGGCTAATGGAGAGAAAAATGATTGCGAACCAGGCTTATGATACCCTGTTGTTTAGCGAGTCGTTAGTCGCGGAGATGTCAAGCTGGGAACAGATCGCACATTTGGGTTATGTACAGGATCGTAAGCGTTTGACGAATTTTTTTCAAACGGTTCCATTTGTTTCCCGGCCTCTGCGCGGGCCTGTCCTTGAGAGGATAGAGGGACTTCTTGTGAGTACTCCGCGTTTTGGGCAATAGTCATTGATGATAGTAGAAAGTGAGAGCTTAGGTGTCGACTACTTGTAGTTTTCGCACCTTTATGCTTCGCCCGAGAAATATATAGAAACCAGATTAGGGAGGCCCGGGGAGAAAAGGTGATAGTGACTTCGACGCGGTTGCTTTCTGAAGGGTCCTGTCTCCAGAGTATGAGCGTACGTCATTGCTATTAGATATTTCAGTCAGCACAAAAGATAAATACTGCACAGATTCGGAAGCAGATGTTGGAAGCGGTAGTGGTGCCGGTGTCGTGACCATTTTTCGGAACCTTTACCCAAGGACCATCACTGTGGTGGTTTAATTCCGCCATGAACGTTTGATCCTTGACTCATGAGATCTGTTTCATATATTAACCCCATGACCTCTAATTTTTTAAAACAAAGACAGACTTATAACAACACCCGAGGAAGGAAGGACTCCTATCTATTTACTGGCAGCCCAAGCTGCGAATATCCGGACTGTGAGAGAGAAGAGTGAGAATAGGTTCTGCCAATGTGCCCTGTTGCCACGAGTATGGTTCCGGTAAACGAAGAAACATGACGAAGTTGCTCATTTGACAGCCATGCTGCTCCTCTGAGAAATGCGACCCAGACCGCCTTCTGCCTTGCAGCCTGTCGCTCGTCGTGGATCTCCAATGCTTCTGGTAATGACGTCCTAGACGATCCACCAGTGATAGCCTGACGTTCACTATGCCGTTTGCTGTTGCTTTGCAGTAGTGCCTTGGCGGCCGCTTGCTCTTCCCTGATGGCGTAGATATGCCGTTTTCTGCATATTGTCCAGGTCCAGGGACAAAACCACCACAGCTGCATTTGTCCTGGACGATATCGATGCCGGTTGACCGCCGAAATTTGAACAGACGTGCCACCTGTAAAATCACGACCACATCCAGTCACCTATCATCGATTTATCTTGCTTGTGCTTGTGAAATGGTTTTGGAGGGAACCAGGGCCCCACTGCCATCATCGTCCGTGGTTTGCGCCGTGGATGTCAATGGTTTGCCTATCCCATCGGAATCGGCCACAATTGTTGGCGTGTTGATAACAGTGGTAGGGGTCGGATGGCCGCAAAACGACACTATTGCCGATACTGCAGAATGGACCTGGACCGCGAGGGTTTGATGCCATGAAAACCTTTTCAGGGACATCATGATTATTTATACGCAGCAGTCAGACCGTGAGAATTCATGAAGTTGAACGCCGACTCTCCAAGTCGGAGCAATGCCGAATCTTGTCAATGGTCTTCATGGATATGGACACCCAGCCTACTGGATTGCCTGCAGTCGGAGCCCCGGTGCTAATAGAAACATCCTCTCCTGGTGCTGATGATCCACCACCTCCATATCCTTCGAGAGAACGACGTTCTCGAACAACGGGTCGCAGTAGACGTCACAGGATCCAAACCGTGAGTTCTCGGGATGTTAACCAGGTGAGTGTTCTGGAAATCCTCAGAATACACAGTATCTTTAACTTGTGCTTGCCGATGATCTCTGCAGTCTGCTTTGTATACTGTTTCCTCTGACGAAAATCACTGTGGTGCCTTCCCCGTACCGGCAGCGTCGGAAACAACCCCCTTACTCCCTCCTTCAAGTTCCCACTCTCTAGGCCAAACTCCCTCACAACAGATCCGAAGACGACGTCAATCAGTCTCACACACCAGCGTGACATCAGTTGCGCCCTCTCTAGCTCAAACCGTTCTATCGCTCTTCAGCACCGACAATGAACTTGAAGATGAGGATTTCCATCTCATTTCGCAGCCATATCGCTCTCAGAGCGAACAGGACAACCCTGCATATGGTGGCGCTGGCATTGACACGTCACAATCCGGGAGCGAGGAACTTTACCACCGAAGTGGGGATGTCCCGAGAAGCGAGTATGGATGCCGACCGACAGGAATCAGTCCTGGTTCTGTCGATGATCACCCAGAATCAAGGAGAAGATCTGGGTTCTTTAACTGCGCATCTTGGAAGAGGTATTTCAGACCATTAGGACATGCGGTATATTATCGTGCACTGTTCCACCTCCTTGTCCTCAATTTTCCATATGCGTTGATTGCGTGGATATACATGTTCGCCTTCACACTCGTGAGTTATCGGATCTGCTTATATGCGCATCTTTGCGTATTTGTTCGCAATCTCATTTGACACTTCGTATAGACAGGTACCACGCTATTAATGGCTCTGCCGCTTGGTGCGATCCTTTGTTTCCTGGATCTGCTCGGAGCACGAGCTTTTGCCAGGGGTGAGGTATGTCTAGCCAATCCCTATATGCGCATACAATAATCACTCCTTGGTACAGCTGGCACTACAAACGCGTTTTCATTCTCCCTTGGCGTATCCACCACCGTATCCACCACGACCTATCTTCACACGGTTCCGCTCTCTCACACCTTCTGAAATAGAACAAGGAGTTACAGTTACATCAGAGCCTTCTTTTTACAAAAATACATATGCCATGGTGAGATCCTTTTGCAGTGACCTGTGCATCGTACTAAGCCGTACACGATAGTTTACAGACCCGACATCCTACCAAGCTCTCTTCTACTTCATCGTCATTAAACCTAGCATTACCATCTTGTTGTCGCTCTTCTTGCTTGTTTTTGTGGTACCTGCGATGATTCTTGTCCTCCCTGCGCCTGCCGCCTTAAGGGCGGTGAGGAGGCTTGGGGCGTGGCAAGCCAACGTCGCTATTGAGGGCCTCTACTTGGCTGTTAGATAAGGTAAATGCTACCTCCCATTGCATGGGGTTAGAGTTATTTAATTTATCCAAGTACACCAATGTTGTATTGGTATTAGAGTACTCTTAATCCAATGGTAAATATAAGTACTTGCTTGTAGACCTACTGACATCGGATCATGCACAACTTCTCGAATCCTTGGGAGAAGATTTGTTCTATAGGTCGAAGCTTATTCCAATGGGCTGAGCATTGAAAATGTTTATGGGCTAACGTGTTTCAATTTCGGTGGATATGCACTATGAGTCTACGCATTGCGCTACTAACCCGGATACCCGATGACAAGGAAGCGTTGAATAGGACTCCTCGGCCCGGGGAGATCATGAACGATCTCAGTACGATCTCGTGGTTCCTGGTTAGTCAGCAATCAGCAAAGCTCCCTTTTTTTTGAGGTTTCGTTATTTCAGTCGAGGTCCCTAGGGCATACGACAAGGAGTAAGTAAGCTAAGCACGAGGTGCATGTTTAAGTATGTAAAAATCAATGTCCCGAAGGTTGAGCGTTATGAGACGAATGCGAAAGCACCCGGATTGCGGTGTAAGAAGTCGATTAGGAAGGTGTCGCTGGTGGAGGCCTCTTCTACCCAGGATTCCCAGAATGCCATCGAACGTATTGCGAGCATTCGTCTAGGATGTGAGTTCGTGATTGATATCTTCGTTGCGGGGACCTCCCTGTGTGGGGGAATTTCCTATTATAACTGCCGCGTGAGGCTCTGCAGAATCTTGTAAAGGTCTGTGTGTTGTCGTTGCAGGGCAAAGCTCCGTCACGTAGACACAAGTTCTCGAAATTTCCAGTCGCTTACTACCTGGATCTGATGGCGTGTCACGCGATGACTCGGAGTCATCTCGGGGCCTCCAAAATCAGAACGAAGACTACCAAGGACTTCCTCGAGTGAAGTTACAGTAAAGCTTTGGCCACCAATTGACAATGACAAGTGCCAGCGAGCGGCAAGATCCTCCCCTCTCGGTTTTTGGCGAATCACGGATACAAGTGGGAAAACAGGTAGAATCTTTTGACGAGGTTGCATCCAACGCGTATGATCCAGTGCACAATCCAAACGTATGCAACCAAATTCTCTCTTTATCATCGCTGCTAACTTGGGTCCTAACAGGGAATAATCAACTTGGTACGTCATCTTCTTACTACTCCCTTTTCGTTTCCCGCCATCTGAGTTCGGGACCAAAGGGAGTGGCAGAGAACACGCTCCTGTATAAGGAGCTTGCAGACTACTTTGGCCGTAATCTCCGTCTTTCTTTCAACGTAAGTTCAGGAATCCAATCATCGGTTGCCCTGATTACGTTGCTTCTACAGAATTTCACTTATGGCTATTGTAAAGGTGACCCTCGTCTCCGCGGGGCGATCGCGGATCTTATGAATACGCGTTTTGAGCCGCACCAGCTTGTGACCCCCGACCATCTAGTTTTGGGAGCAGGATTAGTTCCCGTGTTAGCTAACCTAGCAGGTACAATAGCCAACAGCGGAGATGGATTACTCATCGCATCTCCGTACTATTACGGTTTTGATTACGAACTTCCGCTTTTGACCGGCGTTGTTCCTGTTGGAGTTCAAGTACCTCTTAACGACATGTTTACCCTTCCCGAACTCTCCTATTTCGAGAAAGCGATTCAAGAAAACAAAGAAAAAGGAACGATCATCAAGGGTGTTATTTTATGCAACCCACATAACCCCTATGGCCGCGCTTATCCAAAAGAAGTCGTCGTTGAATACTGCACATTCTGCGAGAAGCACAACCTGCATCTGATTTCTGATGAAATATACGCGCTTTCCATTTTCCCGTCTCGCGATATACCTAACCCACCACCTTTCGTCTCTGTCTTGTCGCTAGACCTTGAAGCAATCGGTGTCCGTCCGTCTCGGGTCCACGTTTTATATGGAATGTCGAAAGACTTTAACTGTAACGGGTTTCGTGTTGGCGCCCTCGTGACGCAACACAACCAGGCGGTATTACGGAGCATGGCCGTCGCTGCACTTTTCATGCTTGTCTCCTCTCCTGCAAGTACACTTTGGGCTACCCTTCTTACCGATGAAGAATTTTTGCCCCACTTCATCGACATGAACAGATTGTCGCTACAGGAGGCGTACGAACACGTCACAGCGTGGCTGAATTTCCACAAGATACCCTATATTTCCGCGTCCGCGGGTCACTTCCTCGTCGCGGATATGCGATCTGTCTTGTCCGATGTGGACAAATATGGCCGGGTGTTCTCCATCACCGCCGAACAGGGTATACACGAAAGGGAAGCTACGTTGTTCAAGTTCTTGATAGAACGTGGCGTGGTGTTGAATCAAGGTAGCATGTGTCATCTAGAAGCCGGGTGGTTCCGCATTACGTTCTCTGTCAGGAGAGACTTTATGGACCATGCTTTAGCAAGAATAGAGGACGCTTTGGGTTGGGAGAAAAGTCCCAATCTTCTGCGGGAAGATTAACTCCACTGTGCGCATCCATGATCTTTATCTATCTTGATCGAAAAAATCTAATTGTAGAATCAGGACGAAGATTATTCCTCGAGTTACAATTTTAATCAGATGGTACACATTGTAAATGCTTTGATACAGACAAATGAGCGATTCAAAACTAAAACCCACAGATCTACGACAATGACATGTTTGCGTGAGATGAGGATAAAAATAATGTGTGAATGGATGCAAAGTGATCGACAGCATTGGAGAAAAGGTATAGATGAAATGAACCAAAACCCGACAAAGAAAATTAGCAAGGTATGAACCAGATGATAGAGTAAAAGAAAAAAGGGAAAAAAAGAGGTTGCGCTAGCCTCTAATTTCTTGCAATGCGTTCAAGAGTACCGTCAACGTCCGTTCGTCAAGTCCATCTTGGCTCGCAAGAACGTTTTGTAACCGTTGTTGTAGAGCAGGAGACGACGAAGTTGGAGGACCACAGAAGCGCTCTACAGCTGCTCGAGATGCGTTGTCGATCCGAACGGACAGACTGTCTAATGCCATCATAAGTTGTTCGTCCGTCGATTTGTCGTCCACGAGCGGCAGCACGAGTTTGGGATCCACAACCAGATAGCATTCCGCTTTCTCTCGGCTCTTCTCTTCCTCCTTCTCATTCGCTTTTTCCTCTCCTTCCTTGTCCGCCACATCAGCCTTCGTGGACTGACTTCCTCCCAACTCAGGAGACGACGGTGACTTGAATATGCGACCCGACGACAAGGTCTCAAGCTTCAAACATTCCATGCCTAAATCCCGAACCTGCTCCCAACTCAACTGCACCCTCGATGCGGACACTGTAGGTGGCGGTGCAGGTGGCTGCTGCTCTTCCGCTCGCCCTCGCAAATGGCTTGGGAAGATCAACGTAAGCAGTTCAGGCAGCTCCAGCCCCTTGAGCTTCACTTCTCCCACTGGCTTGATGTACACCCCCATACGGCTGATGGCATCGATAGCCGCCTGCGGCTGCCACTTGGAATACTCTGTCTCGGTCTCTGTCCGAAGCACGCTCGCGTTTATCTCGCGCATCACGTCTGAGCTGCACATGATATGCCCGCCTTGTGCGCACCCGTTAACCCGTGCCGAGCGATTGACGACAGGACCAAAATAGTCCATCCGGTTAGTGATCGGATCCCGCTCGGGTACTGGGGTGCCACAGTGGATACCCATTCGTACTGAGAGCCCACGTGCGATGAGACGACCTTGGGAATCCCGCTGCTCCTTGCCATCTTCGCATTCAAGAATTTCCAGAGGCCACGCTTCACATAAAAGTTGGTCTTGGACGGTTAGACACCACCAAACTGCAGCAATGGTCGTAGGGAACGAGCACATGAATGCGTCGCCTTCAGTCTTTACTTCGTATCCTCCACACAACCTGAGCTGTCGCCTCAGCAAGCTGTTATGGAGACGCATTGCGGTAGGCATGCCAGGGTTCACTTCCCAAAGATGCGTTGAATTCCGTATATCGGTGAACACGAGCGCAACGTGGCCGGTCGGCGCAGGAACCTCTCCATCGAGTCTTGCAATGTCTCGATCAAGAATACCAGGCTTGGGCTTCCGCGGAATGTTGATGATGGCCGGGTCTGTCGGGTCAGACGTATTCTTCCTCTTCATCTCGCCACCGAACAGGTCCGCCACACCAATGACCATAATCATGATACTCCCCTCCGCACCGTAGCTCATCGCAAAGTCCCTGAGCTTTTGCGAGGCAATCATAGGATCAGGCTCCGTCCTGGCTATGTCAACCGCAGTCTGGTGAGAGACATAGTCCCAGAGACTCCTGTTCGCCACAATGACAAACTCGTCTGCAGGCGTGAGCTCGTAGATTGTGATGTCCGGTCGTGCATTGATGATGGGAAGATGGTTGTAGAACCCAAACGAGCGCGACGTGTCCACATCATCGTTCACCCTCCCATCAATCGACACCCATCCATTCGTAGCTCGAATGTGCTCCATTTCTTTGGGGTCGAATGGCTCGTGCCGACGCGAGCTCAAGAGTGCCGAACCCTGCCTCGAAACCACAGCGAGACTGTCGCCGACGTTGGCCACATAAAGTGTCTTGCCGACGAAATAGAGCGCCACCCCGGTCGCACCGTACTTGAGGCCTATACTGTCCGGCTTCGGTGTCGTCGAAGAGGCCGTGCTGACATGGGACATCTTCCTCCCACTCCCAAAACTCCCTAGGCTCACAATACTCCCCATGCTCTCATAAATACTCCCATAAATACCGCCCCCCGAACCGCCGCCGCCGCCACTACCACCACCGCTCGGACTTCCAACACCTCCTCCCCCAGCGTGCTGTTGCAAATTATCGTACAGCTCTTGATTCAGCCTCAAAAACGTCCTCCTCATCGCATCTTTAACGCTCTCCTTCCGCTCCTTCTTCAACTCGTTCAACTGTAGCACAAACGTCGTCACAAACCTATCGCGAACAAACTTGGCCAAGTGGTTCGGATTTAGACCATTACCACCACCAGATCCATCGCCGTTCGAACCAGAACCACTAGCTGCGACGACCTTGGCCTGCTGTGCAACACCAAACATGGCAAAAATGGCTTCTCCAGTCTGTCCTCGGAACTCGTGTACTAGATCAACAATGTTGAGATGGTCGTTCCTCCCCAACGCGTCGGCTATACCGTACGACATGCCGTTAACGACCGAGCTAGATGTCCGCACACGTCTGTCGTCGTTCTCGTCTGGAATGTCCATCCATAAATTCGTCGTCGTCATCGTCACGTCCATCAGACCGAGGACGCGGAGCTGGCTGAGGTCCGTAAACCCTGCGAGGGATTGAACACCACCCGCTATTTGGCCTTGGCTTCCTTGGTGTTGGTGTTGGTGATGTTGATGTTTATCTTGATGAGTACGAGCCACAGGCGATTTGTCCGATTTGATCTGGAGACGCTTGTTTCCGGAGAGATTGAGATACTTTAGGTTCTTATTAAAGTTCCTGCAAAGCGTCACCACTCCGCCCTCGAATGAGAGGGAGAAAAACAAACTCACCAGTTCCAATCAAACTCCCAATTATTGATATTATACTTGAGGAGATTGCTCCCCACGTCCAACACCATGAGATTCTTCACTTTCCCCAGCTCTTGCGGAAGAGTCTGTAGCTTGTTTCCGTTCAGATAGAGTCTCTTCAGATGCCACAACTTTGGCAGATCCTCCGTCGGCAGACTCGTCAACTTGTTTCCGCTGAGATAAAGTTCCTCGAGCTGGCTCAGACTCGTGAAGAAATTGACGGGCATGTCTTGAAATTCGTTGAAAGACAGGTTGAGGATCTTGAGAGACTTGAGAACCATCAACACGTGCAGGACTTCATCGATCAGTCTGTTCTCTCCGAGGTATAGCCGTTTAAGCGAATGCGCGAGCGGGGGAAGGTAATGAAGTCCAGCGGTAATCGAGTTTGTCACTGTCGCCGTCGTCGTTGCAAGTGATAAGAGCGATACCACCGACCCGTTCCTTCCGTGTCTCGTATTCACATCTTCTTCCTCATTACCAGTAACGGTATCAGCCGATGATCCCCTCCTCATGACCGTCAACGGCGGGTCATGCCAATTACCCAACAAATTCGAGGTGAGATTCAGGACCTCCAAACTCTCGCAATTCCAAATAGACACCGGCAGCTCCGTCAAGCTGTTATTATGCGCATCCAGCTCTTTCAAACACGCAAGCTGGCCTATACACTCCGGCAAGGCTGTCAGCTTGTTGTCCGAACAGACGAGTTTGGATAGATGTCTGAGCTGGCCGAGTGATTCGGGCAGAGAGGTGAACGAGTTGTGGTTCAGGTAGAGGGATTGAAGCGAAGGAAGGCTCCTTAGCGTCGTTTCGTCGATAGACGAAAGTTTGGCGTACGACAGCTTGAGCTCGGTCAATCTTATTGGTGCCCTTGAAGAAACCGAATACGACGAGGGCGACCAAGAAGAGCAAGCGCTACACGAAAGCTGGGTAATGTCGTTATATGACACGTCCATCTTCAACACGGGCCCCACCGACAGATCCAGCGCCGAAATCGAGTTATGTGCCGCACATAACGTCTCCAACGCTCTCCCACCAGCACCAGCACCACCGTCTTCTTCCACATCGTGGTCATACACACGCCCAAAAACCGGAGCGAGATCCACAATCCTATTCCTCTGGACGTCCAAATTCCTCAAAGACCTCAACTGGGCGAGAGCGACGGGTAACTTGCCAATCGCGTTCCCAGCGACTCTCAAGTCTGTGAGAGATTTTAGTTTCGAAATGTTGTTTGGAAGCTCTTCGAGTTGGTTAAACGACAGATCAAGAGACTCTAGATTCTCGATGCTCAACACGATAGTCGGGAATCGTCTCAATCTGTTGTTCGCCACGTCTAGTTTCGTGAGCGCGCTTATGCGAGGGAGGTACCACGGGAGGTTTTCGAGTCGGTTACTTGTGAGGTTGAGAGATTGGAGTGTGGGGATGTTGTCTAGCAGCGCTTCTGACAAGTCGCTTATCCGGTTTTTTGACAAGTCTAAGCGAAGGAGGGAGGTAGCGTGTTTGACGGATTGTGGGACTCGTTTCATGGACATGTTGGACAAGTGGAGGTCGCGGAGGCTGACACATGATTGGATAAAGTCGAGTGGGATTTCGAGCATGGGGTTGCATGATAGGACGAGACGGACGATCTGTTCGGACGCTTGGTGCAGTTTGACGGGGATGGTGCGTAACCCACGATTTGTCAAGTCGATCATGTCTGGTTGTTCGTCAAATGTGAATTCGTCTTCCTGGAAGGTTGGCGTTGTTTTAACACATTTTAAAAAACAAGATAGAGGGACTCACGGCCGGCCCAAGACGCTGACTCTTGTATATAAATTTGAGGATAAAATTCAAATTCTCATTCTTGATGATAATATCTCCAGGTTCGTAGCCAGCTTGTTCGAGCCGTTTTCGAACTAGCTCCATCGGTTTCTCCTGCGGACCCAACAATCGTTCTAGTGTGGCGGTTCAGCAAACACTCGAGAAAAACTTGCCGCATAACGCACCACGACTATGTTCCCGCAAATACAACCTATACGATTCTCGTTCTCCAGGACCCAGAAGCCTTTCTTTCAACTTTGGGATCATCGTCGCAACGTCGATTGATCCGTTTAGGGTGACGACGTGGTACGTGCCATTGGCTCTGTATATCCTCAACTTGAGCGACTTGATGGTTATGGCTTCTTTCATCGTTTCGGCCGCGCCTGCTGACGTTGTTGATATTGGCCCAACAAGAGGTCTCGAAACAGATTTTTGATGCTTCCTCATCCCCCTTATACCTCTTCTCTTCATCACATCCTCGTCACTCGAACTATACTCTCCTTCTTCCTTATCTTCTCCATCTCGTTGTACAGACCAACTCTGCGGAGGAGTCCATGACGGGCTATCTTCAATAGACCCATTGACAGATACCCCCGCCGACGAAGGTGGGAAACGTGTTTTGGGAGACACAACGTGTGGAGTAGTAGAGGAATGCGAAGACGACGGCGGAGGGACATGTTGCGGTAGCTTCCTACCATTGACAACAACACCGTCTGCTGAAAACGGATTGCTAAACTCTGTGGAATTGAGTCTGGACGACGGGCCAAGATAAGTAGTATGGAAATGGTGAGCTGATGACCGATGAACCGAATGGTCTGAATGGGAATGAGATCGATGGGAAGGGTATGAGTGGTAGGAATGGTTCGACATGCTGCTCGTGTCGAATGCGGAACTTGGCGAACTCGGGTCAAAGTTGGGTATTATACCTCCGGACGTGGGTATACCGCTTAAACCGCCAGTGCTGAAAGCGTATGCAGGATCGACGATGCCTTCCATACTATCCAGGTTCGTGTCCAGTTTGAGTTCGGGGTCTATAGGCGGTGGGTGATGGGAATGTTGCCATTGTGAAGAAGAAGCAGAGGAGGAAGGGTGGTGGTTGTCGTGTTCGTGGGGTTTGGAATGTTCTTTTGGAGTTTTGGGTGTTCGGATTTTCTTTCCCAACAATCCCCTTTCCTTGTTCTTGTCCTTTTCTCTATCCCTGTCATGGTCGTCTTCTGCTTGTCTAGAAACCAACGAGGGAGCGGCGACATACCTCATCGACGGCGTCGTCGATTCCACCGAGTGGACCGAGGACTGGTATGATTTGTTCGAATGCAAATTCAATGGCGGAACGGGAGGAATTTGTAAAGGAGTAACGTCCACCGAATCCGAGCTCATGCGTGATTTCGAACGAGGCCTTTTCCATCTGCTGAAAATAGAAGATTTCGACTTTCTGGGGCCAGGTGGATCGTCTGTTTGTGGGATGGCAGTGAGAAGAGAAGAGTCGGCTGGGTCGCCACCGCCGCTTGGGCGTGCGTCAATATCGATACTGGGCCACCGAACGGGTTCGAAATGCATCTGGTTCCTGTCTCTGTCCCTGCTGTCCCTAGACTCGTTGGAATCCTTGAATTCCCTGGACCCCCCTGCTTCCCTCCCACCGACTTTCTGCCTCAATGACAGCAACGAAATTGAATTTGCAAGTGTTCGTGGGCGAGACCTTGAGGACGGCGCTGGTTGTTCTTCTAGCCAGGGAGCGATATGCTGGTGGTTTGTCGAGCCTGAAGGTGGCAGAGTGTAGTCTGGATGTATGGCTGCGCCGCGCTCGTCGAGAAGGTCGACGAGGGCGTCTGCCATTGCGTTGAGGAGAGAGCTAACAAGTCCAAATTAATTCCCACGCTCTGCTCCTATCGTATTATTCCATTTTTGGTTATATTATATCATGAATTTAAATGAAAATTCCGTAATTTCCATATCCGGTTTAGCTGCCCTTGTCGTCGTGGCCCTCGACCTGGTCGTGCTCCTCGTGGCTGGGCGAGGTCGAGCGATACCAGTCTTTGGCCTGAACGGATCATCCATGTCCTCCTCGTCAGATTCAACCAGCTTCAACGTCTCCCAACTCGATTTGTCAATCTCAAACACCGGGTCGGCAAACAACCCTGCTGCGCTGTCATCCACAGGCCAAGAATGCGCCAAGTCAAACAACGTCTTGCCCACGTGTTTATAGTCGGGAAGGTCAAATTCAAATGGTGGTTGGTACGGAAGGTCTGTGTGCGCAGGTCAAATTTGAAATTGAAGTCGACAAGAGCGACGCACCCAAAGTGTTCGGTGCCATATACTCAATCTCGTCCATATCTACCATTTCTTCCTGCTCTCCTCCTCCTCCTCCTTTCATCTCGATTTCGCCCAAATCTATGCTCCCATCACTCACATCCCACGGGTTCCCATTCACCGCCGGTGTCTTGAACTGCATCTCACCCGCCCCGATGATTTTTCTTCCGCTGAGCCTAGGCGTACGAACGCTCTTCCTCATCGAACTTGGTCGTTCTCCGTTCATGATCTCTGTACTGTCACCCTCCCTAGGCATCCCAGAAGGATAAATCGTCTCCAACAACTTTGGCAGCTTGTCTAGATTCGAATCAACGTCAACCATAGACTTGTTCAACTTGGTCGCAGCAGCGGCGCGGTTCGGGAACGGCGTTTTATCCACCAAGGGACGCGGTTGGGTTTGTAACACGACGGATTTATTAGGAGCGTTCGTCGTATCCGACTTTCCAACTGGAATGGAAACGTTTTGAGAGGATCCTAACCCGACATCCTTCAAGGTGACTGAACCGTGTTTCTTGTCTATCCAACAAATCATCAACACCCTCTCCATACAAGACAGGAAGGAAAGAAGTCAACGTACGAAAAGGCGTCTTTCCTTTTCGACCCGTCATAATATTCACAACATTCTCAGCTCGGCTTTTACTCCTCGCTGGAGTCTTGGTCGCCATATGACTGTGAGCGTGATGAGCGCCCACCAAATGTTGGTGTTGGAGCATTGGCGGTGGTTGGACAGAAGAGACGCGGTCACGTGAAATGCACGTGCGGTAGAAGTCGGTCTATATGCGTTTGTTTATCCAAATAGGAGAAATATTTTTATTTTTATTTTGTGTGCATTTTTTATTTTATTCTATTTTTTTGTGTGCAGCAATCGTTTATCTATTACGCCAATCTTCATACTGTCTGCCATTCCACTGACAAGCTCTCATTCTCCACAAACCAAGAATCTCTGTCACTGAAATGCATAAACTTGAAGGCCTCAGATAGCGAGCAGCTCTTACTACTTCCGTCGCCGCACTAAGGACCGCATCGCCCCTGATCTGGGCGTGCTATGAAGCGACAGCTGCTCCGCGTCCAGATGATAGTTTATCGATTATAAACACATAGCTTGGTCACGAACGCTCAAGCTGTGACAGTCCCAATTTGAGTCTTGTCACACTCAAAAGCCACGTGACGGCTTGCAGAGTGACGACACCGCTATTTCAACTCCAAGTGATGCTGCGTGGCGGGAACAACTCACCAACTTTCTTCATTACCGATGGCATGAGTCAGTCATGAAGATAGTTGGTGGTGATTTTTCCTCACAGAGTACCTTCAGCTCATCGTTGACTGCAACGTAGTCAACCTTGGGCCTTACGACAAACACTTGCGCGTGGCTTCGAAGAACCCCTTGTCCAACAACTTGACGTTGTTAGATAATGGATTCTTCCAAGCCACGGTCCGACTCTATCAGTCCGAATTGCTCAGTCGTAAATGAAGACCTGGAATTCGTTTGAAAACCTGAACTTCACTTGGATTCATGTCCCACTCTGTTCTAGATCCATCGACTTGTAATCGAGGCGAAAAACTTGCTAGAAGATCTGTCACCAAGGATGTTCTCGAGCGCGGCGAATGAAAAAGCATCTGAACAAGAGGCTTTCCGTTCTCGTTCGAGAAATCCGGCTTCGGATTCGGAGTACCCACGGTTCGAACTTCATAATGACGAGAAAACCGTGCAGTGATGGAGAGAAGTGAAGTGAGGGGGGCAGGTACCAGTCAAAACCAGCCGGTGTGCCTTTTACTCATTTCAATTCCATCAAGTTTAACACGAAAAGTAGAGCTCGATCCATCCTCACTACAAATACGTCTGCCAATCACCATACGACCTCGTCGATACTGTCGTTTCTAACACAGCGCTGGCTTTGAGTCTATCGGCACTGTCGGCGGTATCAGCAGCACTGAGTACATCATGGCCTCACCAGGATACTAGGCGGTGTCGGTATGGATCTGCTCAGTGCTGGGAACGACGACGGCGGTACCTCCTCGTTGTTGGATCCCAACTCCCAAGTGGGTTCTAGGTCAGCTAAGCAGCTTTGACTATCATCGACACCTGGCCATGGTCGCTGGTGGTGATTATAATTGGAATGACTAGGACGATAATTGGGATGAATACCAAAGGCTCGCCGGCCCAGACCACTGGACCCCGTCAAACTTCTGTACTAGGCCATTCGCTTTCACGCACGGGCGCACTGGCTTCCGTATTCTATAACTTCTATAGACGGACAAGTGTAGGCGCACCTCGTGCAGCTCATTGGTGCTGAGGAGAAGAATGAGAAGATGCTGTTCAGAGGCTTGGCAGAGGCAAAGTCCCTTTTCGGTGGTTATATGCGTGTGTATATGCGCCATATGGGCCTCCGGACCATGACTTGCATGACATCCAAGAATTTACTAATCCTTTTTACGCGAAAGCTCCATATGGCGAAGAGAGCTTATCACTCTTTCAGCTCCTCCAATCCCGATAAATGTCCTGGGCTAGCCTGGACTGCGGCAACGCGATCCGCCCGGCTTTTCGTCAAGTTTCGGGAAACACCCCATGTCACCGATGGCTCCGATCGGCTCGGCTAAAGCCGGTCATTATCACTTACCTACAAACAGAGTCCGTCCGCGATACTTGGCGTTGACAAGTTTTACTAACAGGCTCACGAGGGCAGAAAGCTTCAATGTTGCAGACGGTAATCGAAACCCCGGATGGTCGTACATCCTATTCGAGGCAGAGAAGACCTCTTGGTGACAATCACTCGATCTTTTGCTCTGCTGTTGCCCTCTTTTTTTACGCCGCACGCGCGTTCCTCGTGGTCGTTGTCTGGGGTTTAATCACAACGGTTCTTTTTGTCTTTTTTCTCCCTATCGGACTCAATGTGATACGTGTTCGAGTATGAGAAGAAGGGGTGGCGATAGATACGGTATGGATGAGGATGACGGGAAAGCAAAGCCCGCATGGCGGCTCTCGCCCCTCGGCTGATAAGTGGAGTGATCCTTGCAGATTCCTTGGTACCGTACTGATACCTTCTACATACGAGAAATACTGTCCTTGTGAGCCTATAACTTGCCTGACTCATCGCTCAATCTATACGCTGATCTTGTTCATCAAGGAAATGTACCATATGCCAAGAATGTTAAATTTTATCATGTAAAACAGGAACAATTGCCCCTGCTTGCATGCTTTCAGGGCGATTGTTGGCAGCGGACTCGATATGCCGCTGCGATTTCAAAAGCAAGTAACGTGTAAGGTTGGGATATTGAATACACGCAATGCCTCTATGGAGATGTCTTGTTTCCAGACCAAAACAACTTCCAATCGATTATTAACTTTTCCAGGGCAAAAAGATCGTCTCTCTGCAGAATAAGCACCGCTAGAAAGGCAGAAATAGATGCCGATATCATCGCGGCTCGGCGCATTTCACGGACATCAGAAACACTTCATGACATCACCCACTCTGACATAGGCCTCAGAGGTCAACGCATAAATAGCGTCGCTCTATGTGCAAGCTCTATCTAACTGCGGCTCAATGGGAGAAAAAGCTAGATCTTCTTCCGCTTCTGAAAGCGTCGCCGACTATCCCTACGGAGCTTTTCGGGCCTGGTGCACCGGTGAGCCATTGAGAAAACATGTCTTTTGCAATCCACTGAAAACGAGTCGACGTAGTCTTTGGTTCTGCCTTGTTTATCTTCTGTGAATTGGGCACCGTAAGGGGTCATAGACACAGGAATTATGCCCAAGCTGAAAAGATAAATATCGCAGCTACAAGCATTTGGCGTGTATCAAGATTTCTACACGAGAGAATATCTCTCAAATTATACTGCGTCTGACATCAGCTGGATCGGAGGTTTGCAAGCATTTTTCGAACTCGCATTGGGCATCCTTGGCGGAAAATTGTGGGCACATTTTCTTGCATTATTTCTATCCACCATCCGTTGACAATGGTCAATAGATTTGATGCAGGCTACTGCCGGCCAATGCTGATCTTCGCCTCTGTTATGTTCTCGTTCAGGTATGCATCTTTCTGCTCGTCCTCGGTACCAAGTTGAGCGTAGACACTTCATTTAGTTACTTCATGCTCTCGTTCGCACAGCAAGGTCAATACTATCAGGTGCGTAGAACGTGTTGCCGATGTTAGCATATATCAAATCACTCTGTGTAGGTGTTTCTTTCTCAAGGAGTTGGCGTCGGATTTCCCATGGGATTGATCTTTGTACCCGCCAGTACACTAAGCGTGCGCCACTTCAAATCGGAAGCCAAGCAAGCTCTGGTTGTTGTGCGTTCTGGTCAACTACACTTTCTATCATCAGCTTTAATCCGCATACTGTATATAGGGCATTATCTTCGCCAGTGGGTCGTTAGGCGCAGTGATTTATGCAAGTAAGCGGCCCACTCTCTTCGCCATCTCATTGCTCACGCAAAACGGCAGTCATGCTAAATTACTTGCTCAACTCTGGAATCGGGTTTGCTGGACAGTCAGAGTGACGGCACTGGTGTCCGCAGTGTTGTTGCTGATCGCAAATCTGATAATCACCGTTCCTCCCAGAGTAAAACCCCCACCGTCCAGTCCCATATCCTCGCAGAAAAGTCTGCTTCATTGGCCATACATCTTGATATGCATGTCGGGTTTTTTTGCGATTCTCGGGTGTTATTTCCCGTTTTTCCTTGTCCAGTTATTTGCCGTCGAACATGGCATCTCAGGCACACTTGTCTTTTACAGCTTGGCGATCATCAATATAAGCAGCGTCTTTTCGCGAGTCATCGTAAATTCGCTTGTGAAAAAATTTGGCGCATTTCACCTCTCCATCATCTCATGCGCATTGAACGGGTTCGCTACATTTGGTATGCTAGCGTGTTATACCCCAACAGGGCTTGTTCTCTTCTCCATATGGTAAGACTACATCTCTTCTCTCCGCAGTGAAGCGTATATTGACGATTAATAGCTATGGTGCCTGCTACGGCTCCAGTGTGTCTTGCATCTCACATCTGACTCTCCGTGTCATTCTAACTCGACCAACAGCGTTTTCGTTGTACGGACCACTTAGTGTGCACGTAGCACCATCTAAGGACACGGGGTATTTTATGAGCATTCCCACAATTCTCTTGAGTGACTGTTTGACAGGAAAGTGCTTGGTTATGCCTGGACTTCTAGCTCAGTCGCCGCTGTAATCGGAACTCCGCTCGGCGCGGCGCTTGTTGGGAAAGACTACATCTGGTGGAGAGGAGTACTTTTCGCTGCGGTAAGTGTTGATCACTATGCGTAGGTTATTGGTACTGAAAAGAACCTCTGAACCGTCAGTTGTGTTATTTTGTTGCTGCTGTGCTTCAGCTAGTAGCTAGAGGAATCCACGCTCGTCATCTGAGGGAAAAGAAAGTCGGA
Source organism: Amanita muscaria Koide BX008 (assembly GCA_000827485.1). Taxonomy (NCBI): domain Eukaryota; kingdom Fungi; phylum Basidiomycota; class Agaricomycetes; order Agaricales; family Amanitaceae; genus Amanita; species Amanita muscaria. The sequence continues at coordinate 275,605 of KN818236.1, forward strand.
AAAGGCTTGATATAGTGAGATGAATATCATCGCATATATTAGATCCAGGTCGGCGATAGTTTACTTATCTTCATCTTTCCGCCCTATATCCAACTTTGACGTCATCTTTGATGTTGTTCCAAATACCGGAGAAGTTAGCACAAGAAGGCCCACCTATTTCTCATTGAGATCCATGCCAAAACGGGCGTTCGAACCCATTTTCAGTGTTGCCAAATTCGAGTCTGAATGACGCGATAAACTCTATATGCCACATGCGAGCGACTCCAACCCGTTTCTCTTTCCTGATAAATGTCCTGGCTTTTCGCCAAGTCGGGAAAGCAATAACTTATGTGATGACAGAATCAGAAAACCATCAAACACAAATAGTGTGGCAACACGTGATACATTCATGCGTGTCGATGAAGTTGTGACTCTACGTTGAGATATACTTAAGAATCATGATATGTGACCCATGGTGAGATAACTTTACCAAACGCCTATCGAGTGATTCTCACAGATTCCTGTGTGATGGACGACACATCCCGGGGTCTCGATATCGTCTACAAGAAACTCTCTGCCCTCGTGAGCCTACAACTTTCGTCACTCTACTCACAGTGTTTATTCGCTGAATTGTCCTTCAGGGAAAGAAAGCACATGAGAAATACGGCTGCAACATCTTCGCGGTGATCGTGACTGATAAGCAAGCTGGCAATCGGCCCAGCAGGAGGGGAACGATATACGAATCACCTGGTGCCGATGGTGTGAGTATACTCACGTCGTGAATCACAACGGTCCTGTTTCATCGGAGTCAGTTTTTTGAATCTCGTGTCAAAGGCGCAGAAGATCTATTGATCAAAGAGTTATTGGGCTTTGTTCCGTGCGTTTTGTAATTTATACCGCTCCTTACGCATTTTTGCTAATTAGTTTTCTCTCAGCTTTCACCAATCGCATTCCAACTCTAAGGCGACATCGTCAAAAGGACAATCTGAAATAAGTGATGACAATCCAAGCGAGAGTAAAAATATGGTTGCTCTGGAGAGTAGTTTGACGAAGAAGACATATGCCAGACTTGTCAAAAGGCCATTGATAGACAACGCAGGTACTGCACCAGTCATCCCTTGATAAGTATTAACAATTATTACAAACTAGCTAAATTTGGACTGCAACTCAATGAACACGCTTTTCCCTGGAAATCGCTCCCAGAGCACTGCGCAAAGGCCGGTTTATATATCGACAACTACCCACACGGCGTCCTCTCGCCGTTTGGTGACCAGGGAAGATCCGTGATTCTAAGTATTGCTGATCTCCCAAAATCTGAGAAGCAAGCTATCGTCGATTCGCTGACGACAAAGACCGTTCATCCCATGAGCTTCGCGAAAGCGCAAAATCCTGACGGTGTGTTCACTCTGAGCATGTGAGATTATTGACGATGTGTACTATGTTTGCCTCCACAGATATCAAAGAAAGCAGGCTTCCGGTCCTTATCTATGAGCCACCACCTCCTGGAAGCGCTCAAAAGAGGAGCAAGCGATTTTTTCTGGATGGATCTTTCGACTTTGAAGGCTACCTACAAGCCTCGGTGTCTCTTATCCAAGCTGAAAAGTCAAAGCAGCGTGTTGACGATGACAATGACAATGACGAATTGAATCAAGGAAAGAATAAGAAATCTGATAAAAAGTCTCGTTTAGATGATAAAGCTGACCACCGTCCTATCGCCAGTCATGATGGCAAGTCGATGTGATTTCCTCAGGTTAATACCTGTCTGAAATGTCGACAGATGAGCGAGAACGAGAATCGATCGTTCGGCGGCTGAAAGGAGATCGGTCCAAGAATTCACTAGCGCATCCTATGCCCACTTCTCGCAAGCGAAAAGTGGACTGGTCTACACCTGAGTTGTTCACGCCTGAAAGTGTTGAGGAAAAGAAGCGTCTGGAGAAAAGGAAGCGTCTCAATGAAGGTTTCATTGAGAAGGTTCCACGTTGACATGGACAGAAGTTCAAGGGACAACGTCGTCTAGGAGTGAGAGGCCATTCGTCCAGACTCCAGAATGAGTTGTTGAAAATTTTGCGTTTCAAAGGACGCTGAGAGAATGAAGATACCGTTGTCGTTGTTAGTCTAGTTATGCCTCTCCAACTAATCGAACATGCTTCTCCAGACTCCCAAATCGTTTCTGTTTTGTTATATCATTCTGTAGTGGGAAAGATGGAATAGTTTTCCCCACACCATGGATTAGACAAGGTTTCATGTTCATCATCAGAGATTCGATCACAGGATCTAGTCTTAGTTCCAAATGGAGAGATCAGACTATCGGATACTATCGACATGCCGATACAGATTGGTTCTAAACCATTGACGGCGTCGTATGAACGGAATATGCTAGTTGCAATGATACCAAGTACAGGCTATAGTAAGATACTACTCCAAAAGATGTTTGCAATGATAGGCTTCGGGCTGAGCCGGTAGCTCGCGGGGGAAGCTGGGACAAAAACGGCATGGATCCGAGTAATACGAGTTCACATGTTACCATTCTCGTAATCCTGAAAAACATGAAGATGTGACAGAGATAGACTGAAAGCAAAGAATGCAAAGCAAGACAAGCATATTGAGCTTCTGAACAAACGAGGAGCCGAGCTGAATGAGCGCGAGCAAGATTTGAAGGATAGGCTAGTAACAACGACAACGGTATCTTCATTCTCTCAATGTCCTTTGAAAAGATTTCCACCAACTCATTCTGGACGAATGACTTCATTGACTCTGAAACCATGTTTCTCCTCCCATTCATAGACGACGTTGTCTCTTGAACTTCCGTCCATGTCGACGTGGAACCTTTGAAAGGAAGTCATTATTAACCTTCACTCATTGAGACGCTTCCTTTTCTCCAGACGCTTCTTTTTCTTGAAATGCTTCTTTTCCTCAACACTTTCGGGCATGGGCAACTCACTGCAGGTGTAAACCAGTCCACTTTTCGCTTGTGAGAATTTGGCATAGGATTAGGAAAGTGAATTCTTGGACCGAACTCCTTCTTTCAGCCGTCGAATGATCGGCTCTCGTGCTCGCTCATCTGTCGATATTTCAGAGTCCAGACAGGTATGAACATGAGGAAATCACATCGACTTGTCATCTGGACTGGCGATAGGGCGGCGGTCAGCATTATCATCCTTTTATCAGATTGCTTATTCTTTCCTTGATCCGATTCGTCATCGTCATCGTCAACACGCTGCTTTGACTTTGCAGCTTGGATAAGAGACACCGAGGCTTGTAGGTCACGGTGGCCTCCAGGTCGAAAGATCCATCCAGAAAAATCGCTTGCTCCTCTTTTGAGAGCTTCCAGGAGGTGGCAGCTCATAGATAAGGACCGGAAACCTGCTTTCTTTGATATCTGTTGAAGCAAACATACACCATCATCAAATAATCTCAGATCCTCAGAGTGAACGCACCGTCAGGATTTTGCGCTTTCACGAAGCTCATGCGATGAACGGTCTTTGAAGTCAGCGCATCGACGATAGCTGGCTTCTCAGATTTTTGAAGATCAGCAAACTTACAATCACGGGTCTTCCCTCCTCAACAAACGGCGAGAGGACGCCGTGTGGGTAGTTGTCGATATATAAACAGCCATTTGCGCGTGATCTGGGAGCGATCTCCAGGGAAAACCGTGTTCATTGAGTCGCAGTCCAACTTTAGCTAGTTTGTAATAATTGTTAATCAAGGGGAGTGGACGACAGCATTGTCACTGCAGCACCTGCGTTGTCTATCAATGGCCTTTTGACAAGTCTGGCATATGTCTGCTTCATCAAGTTATTCTTCAGAGCATCCATATTGTTTTTTACTCTCGCTTGGATTGCATCAGGAAAACGGTAAGTTCCGCTCTTGTCGCTCCGGCTCTGATCTGATCACTCCCGCTCACTCTCGCTCTGATCTGATCACTCTTGCCCACTCTCACTCTGAAGTTGATCAGCTCTTACCACTTTCACTCTCGTCGATCCACTCTAACCACTTTGTTCCGGATTTACACTGATGGCTCACGGCTTCACATAGCCAGTTGTGTTTGAACCTGATGAAGGTCAATACTTGAGTGGCAAACATTCCGCAAAAACCAGGCACTGCACGTTAGTGTCATGCTCGACGTAGATGATTGATACAGTCTCGGCGCGCTGGACCGTTGCACCATGAATGGGTTGGACGAATGTGTTTGCACAGCGCCGATCTCTCCCCCATGAGCTGTCTACACCGCCTGCTTGAAGCCTTCAGCTCCATCGTGTACAGTCTCACACAACCCTAGTTACCCTATGCAAGTCGTGATAACCACAAGTTTAGAACATTTAATATCTCGACGCATGGAATCATCAGACGCAAAATGCAGGGGGCATTGATTTCACAGATAAGGTTTTAATTTCTCTCGTGGCAGGGGTTCATCTATACCTGTCCTTTCCTTGGTTTGCAAATCGTTGATATGTGTACTTAGTGACTCCATACGGCCGGCGAGCAGGAGTGACGAAGTGTTCCAAAACCAGATGTGCGACTTCCGTTGTAGAGTTAGTTGAATGGGTGTTCAGTGCATTTTGAATAGGTAGACGTGGGCGACGCATTGGCTCCTGACTGAAAGGTCAAATGTCAATGGTGGATGAGAAATGGTCCACTTTTGGGCGAAGACATCACCTGTAGTTGGTCCTGCGTTACGAGCCCGGAGGCTAAATTGTGGCATGGTTGGATCAGTTAGGCCTTCCCAGCATTAAGTTGAAACTCACACATCCGACTGTGATTCCAACAAGTTAAAAGTGTTGCTTGACTTGCTCTCCGTTCTTGATCTGCTAGAATTACCTCGGATGTGCGCCGCATCCTGGGCTTAGTTAATAGTGACGTGTAAGGATTTGAAACTTGCATGTTATTATCAAGGGAGCTTTCTGTTCAAACGAACGCTCGCTGTTCTCGGACACGACCGCCATGGAGAGCTGTTGAGAACGGAGGTGCCAGACAGCACCTTCAATGTGAACGACAGGAGGGGGACACACCGGTGTGGAGGCAGACCACGGTCGTCATGGGCATAACACGAGAAGGATCATGAAAAACATGGTTGCGTACAATGCGTCGAATTTTGGTGTGAGGATCATCAGATTCAATCTCGTCGATTTTCTGTTTTGCAGACGACTTCGCGAGATTTAGCTATGCGACGTGTCCAATGGGGAAAAAGCACTCACCTTCAAGGATTATGGGCAGGGGTGTTCTGCATGTAGGGATGGATTCCAAGGTAGCCTGTCCATTCTGAGTTGAATCCTTCTTGGACGCGGCTAAGATGGATTGAATGGATGCATTTGGATCGGAAACAGGATTGTGAGACGAGGTGGTCGGAGAAGTCGGAGGCGAGCGACTCTCGTCGTTTGAAGGAGCAGGTTGAGGTGAAGGACAATTATTATTGACCTGTCGAATTGTCCACACAAGCCAGTTGCATATGATAGCGGCGTTGATTCAAAGTCCATATTTATTTTTTAGTCACATGATTTTATAATTATGACGCTTACGTAGTTCAGGGCGGGACACAATTCGCCTTCTCAGAGACTTCGATCCCAACCTGTTCAAGCAAACTCACGAAATGGATTTGTTAGCCGAGTGCAATGACCACACACTGGTGGCAGTGCATGGGCAGAGTCACCAACGAGCTCCAAGGAGGTATTTTTCCAAGTAGCTAAAAATATCTCATCGCTGTGTCGCAGATCACGCGCACGAGTGCTGTCTCAGATCGAAGAAGTGTCCCTTGCCGGATTTTTTCGGAAGATCGGAACAGATTGTCATACTACTACTTACTGTTGCATAAGGGATAAGACATTCTTGCAACTGAATTACGTTTATTTCGAGTAGATGTAGTATATCCAACTTATTCTACGCCATCTATTTAGTCATCAAGAATCAGAACAATCGTTAAAAACTCACCTTCTTTAGTGTGGGAATATTTGTCTGACAATCGGCTACAGAGTAAGTCAAATTTGGTGCGAATTATATATATATATTAGTAAGCATGATTACTCTAAGTTGATCGAATTTGGAATGAATGTCCCACGCTTTGTCTTTGCCGCCTGACCTTGGCCTTCATCGCGGTCAGGTACAATGGTCTCTTGCCAAATAAGGACTTCTATGAATAGTTTATGTCCCGCGAAAAAAACAGATCACGAGCGCTGTCTCAGATCGAAGATGGTAGAAATGACGTCCCCTTGCCAGATTTTTTCGGAAGATCGGAACAGATCGGGTGAATGTCAATTATAGGCTCGAGAGAGACCTTGCAAGCAAGGTAACTATGTATTCCCGTCCTCACTGCACTTTTACGCTGCCTACCTCTTTCTTCTTCCCCACTATCTCCTTCCCCTCAGTGGTCCAAAGTCATTTGAAATTGCATACCCGCGACACTGTTCTCTGTGATCCGGCGTAGGAGTCTCACTCTCAGTTGATCGTGATTGCCAGTGGACACACACGACAACTCCAAGATGCGGGTAAGTGCAAGCAAACTGAGGTTTGGAAACCATGTAACTCATCTCACGTCTGCGATTTTCAGCCAGATCATAATGAGCTTGTCATAGAAGCAGATGATGGACGCGCTAGGCTCCCGAACTGTGGCTTTGGACCTGTTGTACGTCTGTGTGCTAGACTCAAAATATATGTTCAGATTCTCAAGATATTATAAGCGTGCCCACTCCTCGACTTAATGGATAAGACCTTTCATTCCAAGGTCTCTCCTGCATCTGGAAAAGGTTCCTCCCGGTCCAATCGAGCCATTGACCATGTACATGCCTGCGTATGATGCACAAGACCGTGTCATGACCGCAGCAGCTGGACAGTAATATGCTCGCATGGGTCACAACATGGGCCTAATCTAAGGTTCCCGCAAGCTCCGGACAGTATCATTCGGGTACGACAGCACACCAACCTCGACGCCAGCAGCGGTCGTCATCATTGGTTTAGACACCGACAATTAACTGGCGTGGGCGTTACAGCATCAGCAACAGCTACAACGACGCTGATGGATGCACAAATACAGCGACTTCAACAAGAGGTGTTTTCAGCTGCAAGTTCGTTTGGAAGTGGATACGAAGATATACATGTTCCTGTGCCAAAAAAAGGCTGGGGAGTGTGATGGACCGTGGACGGAGGGGAGGGATCACTTGGCGTGCTTACGGGCTGGTAAAGTAAAAAAATTCCAGTTCACTGGAGGTTCGGTTTCTAACCTTGGCTCGTTTTCAGACTGCTCACCGTCCTATGACACTCTCAAGGATTCGAGACTCGAGATGAAGGCACAGGCACCTCACGTCCACTTGGAAGCTCTCTCAAGTTATGTGCCGAGGACCGTCAAGGACAGGGACGAAGCTGTTAGGCTACATATCTCTGTGAGTATGTCTTGTGTAGAGTTAAACAGGTTTACTTACGTGCGTTTCTTCATAGATACGTCCACATACCCTGTCTTCGTCTCTATACAGCGGTGGAGTGGGTTCTCAGCAAGCTGATCTTGGCCTGAACCAAAAGCGGGCGGACAGATGCCAGCCCATTAGAAAACTGGCAACAACTCAAATACGTGCAATTTCGCACTGAACATGGTCGCATTGGATCCCAATCATACGGAGGTGATGTGACGGTCAATGTCACCACTTAGCGTCTTCGGTCGTCTGGGAAGCGGAGGGAAAACTACGCTTTGGAACATGGAATTCAACATTATTTCGATCTGCAGCCATGACATTCCCGCTGCAGGACGGCTCGTTCATGGACTTGTCCATACCTTCCCCAAGCTGCAGCTTCAGACTCAAGTTCAGCCAATCACACTTACATTACACTGGATCGAGTTGACCAATGCACCCGATCTCGGAGGTAAACAAGAACGATACTTGGTACTGCGGAGACATTCATCGTCATTGTGGAGGATGTGGATGTCCTCTTCCATGACAGCTTCGTGTCACGCTAGCGCCACGCAGAGGACGAACACAACGCCATGCTTCCGGATGTATGGGCAGTTCTCCATAACTACTACATCTCCATCGTCTCTGACCGTTGGCTGTACGCGCACACGAGCCAACCCATTTCATTCAAATTCCTCATTCTCTTCTCCTTGACCTGCAATTTCTCCTTCTTTTCACCCTGCACAACAAGGAATGCAAGGTGATATCAAGGCCCAGACCCAGCATGCGACAGTTGGCCAACTGGAAGCGGGACAACCAGTGCAAGGTTTTGCACTGAGCCAGTGGGAGAAGCTGAGGGTAGTTTGGATTGAGCCGTATCATGATATGGTGAACGCGAGAGTAACGAAATGGGAGAACCGAGGGGTTGAAGCTGCAAGACGGGAAGAAGGTCGTGAACATGACAGGTGAAGACTTGAGGTTACCGGAGAAGGGAGACGTGATTGTGTATACGCTGAAACAGGTACGTGAATCATGTTTCTTTTTGCATACTTCCGCTGACTTGATATGATCTTGTGGTGTCAATCACGAAGACGGCAACAGCGGAAGAGGGGGCAAGGTTGGCCCGACGTACCAGGTCATCGTCTCCCGTACACAGCACAAAGAGAAATCAAGACGGCTGTTATTGTTTAACTTCTCTCCAGGTGACCGCTCACTTGGCGTGGACACCCACCTTCGGTCCTTCCAGGCCCTGCACTTTCCTCCACTTATGATTGCCATCGTGAAGTATTCACCCCAAACTCGTGACCATCTTTGTCCCTTTACGTCGGCGGATCAGACTGACTGTCGACGACACCTTGACACGCTACACGGCGAATGAGCAGCCTAACCTGTTCTTGGCAGGTGAAGCGCAATCCGAACTATTGTAACTTGTACAATAAGCACCAGCCACTAATACTGTTGTTCGGATCGGCTTTCAGAGCTGGTCAAAAACACGTTGACCGACGTCGGAAAGTTCAAATGCATCGCCATCGGTAAGCATTCCCTCTACGTCTACTGCAGGATCATGTCTAACTCGAGCTTCAGAGGATGAAATGATTGACTCGGCATTAAAGCCAGAAGATTGCGGGTAGACAGTCGTCGCTCCGTTCTATCCACTCAAAAAGATGGCAACCTGGTGACCTGTGGTTGGAACGAAATGGACAGCAAGGACGATTAAACCGTGTTCTGTCAAGTAAGATGGTATATACCACTGTAGTATACTATTGTAATCCTGGGTTTTCGGTGCATGATTAAGGGAGGATCCCGTTCGTATTTCGGATTTAATTAAATATCGATAAACATGTACCATGCCGGACAACTCAACCTCTCTTTTCTCATAAGTTCTATCGCGAGGCTACAACCCTAGGTACACGTATTGTTCTTGTGAACATGTTGAAGCCCCGTTAAAAATTCGCTCTTCCGGCCACTCCCGTGACTCTCCACCCTCATACCTATTCACATTGCGCTCGACAAACATGCAGGCTGCATCCTTATGAATTCTCATCAGCTCACTCCTCTATGCGGACCTTCACCAGGTATCATGTCCGCAGTTCTGTATCCAAGACCAGCTAGAAGCAAGGTATACTTAGTCATCCACCGCCTTTTCTTTCTTCTACGCACAACTCAATGTCCCACATCCTACTCACGATTTCTTTCAACAGCTACCAGTGTGGCAAGGAGACACTAAAGGGCGCGTGCACCAGTCTAATGTCAGTTCCGCAGGTAACAAGCTGCACGATGGAGTGCGAACGCTCGAATGAGGATCCCATTACCGTGCTCTCATAGTTCGTTTTCTTCTTTCCCTCTACTTGGACCTTGTCTGATCCCTCGACGTAGTGCGTAACATTAGGATTGTATCACAGCTACAGTACGTGTGAGGAGCAGCTGTAAATCTAGTGGCACTGAGGAGTAAGACAACAATTCGTCACTCGAGTGGGTTGGTTTCAGTGGTATTTGGTCGTAAAAGGACAATGTTCCCAGTTGCACAACCTAACGCAATCATGGAACGTCACCCGTACATCAAGCTCCCGAGAAATCCATAGCACAGGTACACAGCAACCTGGACTCAGAAAATAACGCCTCAAGATACCACCAGTCTTCATCAGCTGCATCCACTATCGAGACTGGGACACCGTGCCAGAATGGCATATTGCGCAATTGCATGAAGTGTTCGAATGTTGGTCCTCGCATGCGTTCTCCGTTGACTAGGTTGAATGTCAGAAGTTTACCGCCATCGTCATCGTCATCGCCAATGTCGAAGGTTTGGACTGAGTTGCCTGGTAGGAATGCCATCGCGTGGCTGTCAACATCAAACACAGAAGTAATTGTACACTTTGTGGCATCGAAAACAATGGTCCGGTGAGAGCGGGGGGTGATGCCATCGTGTCGGTGTTGTTTCGAGGTCCCACAAAAAGAGACCACGCGCTACAGTCAGCAGATCTCCACCGCCAATCCATCTAACCCGTGAATTGTAGGATACCGGAGAGCGCCACATAGCGCCCCGCCTTCAACATCCCACAAGTTGATGGTTCCATGAACTGACACAGAAGCAAATCGCCTGCCATTGGGGTTGTACCCAAGTGTTGCTACCGCCTTCCGATGACGCGTGTGAGCAACAACTGGTTGTTTTTCAAGGCTAGCTGTCTCCCACACCCGTGAACCATCCCGGGACAGAGCCAATGCAGTGACTTCGCTCCTTGATTATTTGTTCGAGGAGGGACTGGACGCCTCGATACCTCGGATATCCCAAGTAGGTATAGCATACAGTTGTCATTCCTAGCAGCAAGACGAGTGGAGTCTGGTAAGAAGTACAGTGCAGGAAAGCGGGAGAGTGAAAATATAGGAATGAAGGAGCGGCTTTGACATTGTAGAGCAGAGCTTGATAGTGACTGCGACAACTGATGCGTCCTGATTATGACGTAGAACCTCCACGAGCGGTAGAGGGTTCCTGTTTCCAGATCCATTAGCGGAAATGGCCAACCCTCGGTCACCTTTCGGGGCGATTGCCATCCTCACAAGCAAGCGATTCGAGAACCATCGGCCGAAAATGCAGTCTAATGAAATGCCGATGATAGGTGATGAAACCGCCATTGATCCCATTTCGCCAGTAACAAAATTGAAGACGATCACGAAACCGATTCCATTCTCTATCTCGATCCCGATCTCGATAATGACTCGCAAATCATCGAAGCTGCCTATCAGTTCGACTGTCCCATAGAAGAAGAGTTCTATTGCGGCAATTTCGGCTACTTTGCCACTGCGGAAATCTTCACTTGAGTTGTAAAGGTAGCGCCTCGTTCGCCACCATTCACGTCATACAATGTTATCACATTTTCTCTGAATGAAATTGTAGAGGTTGGCAACGAGGGCATCCCACTTTGTAAACTCCGGGTTTGTTTGGCAAATAAACAAGCCTCACTCGAGAGTTGATCCGCGCTATGTCCGAACGTCGACATGCTGTCGGGGGCTGAACAAAAGCAGGCGGACACTATACTTACATACAGTGTTCGAAAAGTGGCAACAAATCAAATACGCAAAGCAAATACGCAAAGCACTGAGCTTGGTCCCATTGGATCCCAATCACACGGACGGTCAATGTCACTTTGTCAGTTCAAGCGTATACGGTCGTCTGGAAAGCAGAGGGAAAACTGTACGCTTGGGAACTGGGAACAGTATTTCGATTGATAATATCTCCAAATACACAAGCTCATATATCACTAAGGAAGCCACAGGTCGTTTAATGGTACCTGCAATTCCATCCCATCTATCAGCGGAATTATTACCTAAATCGTGAGCGTAGTCGTCGGAAAAGACACTGACTGTCCTATGCACCCTCAAGGCCTCACAGGCCTCACCGTTGATATCATCTCCTAATCGGTATATTCACAAGGGACTGTCGACCACCGGATTTCTTGTGATATTGTTTTCTTCTAACAGCGCTCCTAGAAGGAAGTTAAGGAAAACGGCGTAGGTTCAAGAAGGCATTCAGGTACCTGGTTTTTTTGACCCATAGTGCGATGCAGCATGTATGAAAGAATGTCTATTAGACTAGTGGCCTGGTTTTGAGCCAGTCGTACTGCCAGCCCTCTCCTCCGGTTCTTCTCGTCCAAACCTCATCCAAACATCCGCATATCTGGATTTGTTGATGCAATGAAACTGAAGGAGACACGCACCTCCCAACGGATTTGCGACAAAATATGAATGCCATAGCTATTAGCTAATTGAGTCAGCTTAGTGTAATAGTGAAGTGACTGAGCACGGCCACCACGTCCAGTTCTGCTAACCCTCGTCAGCGGAGATGTGGAAGTCTCGGGAGTGTTTAGTATTGACGAAAGCACACTTGCTCGTTCAACGCGATGCTTTCCCTGGTTTATTTCTGTCTTTCTTTTATTCTTGACCTCGCCCATCTTTTTGGCCTTTTATGCCCGGCTGGTCACCGAAGGCCATGATAAACGCATTGAAAGAGTAGTTCCATCGCTTGGCGAAAGACTCTGGATCAGAGCTTCCCGTTTCAAAGTCCGATTTTGCTAGAGTGCTGATGATACGACCGTGAAATAACGGAGGAGTAAATCATGAGATCCTCTGAAGGTGAGCGGTGTTGTGAGTGTTGCGAACAACATCAACAAGTTTAGCAAAGCTTTGAAGGCATCATCTTGTTTGTTATTTCGCTACTTAATAGTTATTGTACATGTGAACAGTAACAAATGCAGGCATAGAGTCGATCAGCTAATATCGCTGGTAGGTAGTCGTAGAATGATAACGCGCCCATCCTTGCAACCTAAGGCAATCATGGATGATCCCTGGGTCCATTCCGTCACAGAAATTTGTTTGGGAATCCATAACACGGGCACGGGGCTCTTATGTTGAGAAAACAATGCTGCAAAGTAGTGCTGCCCTTCGTCCCGACAGTGCCAGACGGGAACACCATGCCAGAGTGGGAGCTGGATAAGATGTTCGAGTTTGGGACCCTCTGTGATATGGTTGTTGATAAGGTTGAATGATCGGAAAACGCCCTGGTCGGACTGTACCACAAGTTGCGACTTGTCGGGTAGGAATGTCATTGTGTGAATGTTGGAAACGACGTCGAATGTACGGATGGTTGTGCGGTTAGCCACATCAAACAGAGTGACATGGCTATCGAAGCAGACGGCGATCAGGGTACCGTTCTCTGCAATCGACACTTTGAATCCTAGAGTATCGAAGGTGTGAATGGGACGTAGCGTGTCAAGGCTCCACAGAGAGACACGACCATCATGCCGCTCATCATGCCATGCAGCAACCAGCACACTGTTCGAGAGTGCAACCGCTTCCAACCCACCAAGCACTTTGAGGGTTCCACGTAATGCGCCATCTCCACCATTCCACAGTTTGATAGTCCCATCGTTCGACCCAGAAGCGAACAGCCTGCCATCGGGGTCAAACCCAAGTGCCTGAACCGATCTCGTGTGACGAGATTGGCGGAAAATGCGATAGAACAATGTCTCCATTTCCGAGAGGGGGGCAAGAGGGTCAATTCGTCGCTTTGTAGGGCTTGTCTCCCGCAGTTCAACTGTGCCGTCCCAAAATCCGCAAGCTAGTCGTGAGCAGTCTCGTGATAAAGTCAACGCAGTGACAGCAGTTGCGTTTCCTTTTGAGGGAGGACTGGAAGCGTCGATACCTCGAAGATCCCAGAGGTTCACATTGCCACGAGCATCCTCAACGGCAAGACGGGTGCAGTCTGGTGAGAAAGCCGGTGGTATATCCCCTCCGTCACGGTGAAGCGGAAGAGTGTGAATGAAGGAGTGGGTATTGGCGTTGTAGAGCTTAGTGTCATCCTCGGTTGTGATTGCAAGCATATTGTCCGGTGAGAAGGCCATCGAACGTGGGCTATCGACTTCTAGAACCTTGATTTTGGCCAGGTGGTCACGGTTCTCGCTCCACAACGTCACTTCATGATGGCGATCATCTGCAGTTGCAAGTAGAGATCCGTTTGCGGAGATTGCCATGCGGTCGCCAAATCCACCGGTAGTGACGGCGGCAATAAGCCCGCCGCTGTCACTATTCCACAATGTCAAGCTATTGTATGGCGCAGAAGCGATTCGGGAGCCATCACCCGAGAATTCGAACCCGTGTGATCCGCATCGCAGATCGGCGATGAATCTCCCGCTGATCCCATCTCGCAATTTGATACCGATCGGCGACGAATAGGTGAGTCTTGTGCCAGTCGAAGAAATTTTGAGCCAAGACCCATCGCTGCTACCGCCAAATCCATCGAACCTGTCTATTAATTCAGCATTCCCGCTGTCCCATAGCCAAACAGTTCCGTCAGACAACCCAGCCGCAACCCGGCTACTTTCATATGAAAGAGCCAATCTTTCAATCTTCGACGAAGTAGTAAACATAGTAGCACTTGGGCGCCCGTTCTTGTTATAAAAGGTTGCAATATTGTCCTGGGATGAAGCGACTGTAGAAAAGTCATTGGTTACTGCAAACCTGTGACCTGGGATGGTAGAGATGAGTGTGCCTGTGGCTGCGTCCCAGATCTTCAACTTTCCCTGCTTGCGTATGTCACGGTAGTCATATCCGCCAAAACAAGAAAGAAACAGAGTGCTATCTAGCGAGAATTTGATGACATCGACA
>KN818236.1:299169-311593 GCA_000827485.1 Amanita muscaria Koide BX008
AGGCGAGTGGTTGGGAAGGATGGTAGAGTTGAAAGTTAACGCCTACCTAATGCTAATTCCTCGTATTCATGCTTTTGGTGGTCGGTATAAATTCGAGGACGTCCAGAACTGCGTGGGGATCCCTTCTTACAAGGAGAGGAGAAGAAGATCCTCACTAGTGATGATGAGAAGTTTGGTGGGTCCACAGCGCCGAGTGCACTAGTAGCTGTATATTTGTCGAACGGTTGCCTAATTAGGCCAGCGTCCCCAAGGTTGTGACGAACCCGAAGAGAGATATGACCACGTTTCGTTTCTATAGGACACGATCAAACCTGTGTTCGTCAGAGCGAATAAAAGACATACCAAGAGCACTGAAAATCTTCTCCGCCTACGATGTGAGGTGAGAAAGACTTGATTACAAGAAGGTTTGAATTTTGATGACATCCAACGGGCCGCAGGTATGATCGCCACAAAGCCTGCAATAGGGGTGAAACTGTCCAAGTCTGACACCACCCGACACGCTAGATGCCTAGTAACCCAAGCTTAGTCAGGGTTGGTGACCTGGAACTGCGATACCGTTATAGCTGCATGCCCCAATGGCAACCCATTCTCTTCATCCACGATGTGGCCCCGAGACAGGCCAATGAAGATGTAGGGAATGCCGAGAAAAAGGAAGGACATGGTGAAGTCCAGGACCCACAGGAACGATCGATAGTCCGTTTGAGGGGACTTTTCAGTGACAGCAGCAAACAAGTCTATCGTACCAGTCTCATCAGTTTGAAACCAAAGATAGCGGGAGACTCTCACTTTTGATGACCCGTTAATTGCTTCACATGTTGTCCCCTGCTTCGCTCCCGGCCACGGAACGACATGTTGGCTTCAATGAAAGCCCAGTATACTCCGGCTCCAACTCTGCATTTACATTAGCAAAACGATGTTCAAGCAAACTAACAAGGAAAGATTCACATTCTTCTTCTTCTTCTTCTTTCTCGACCACTCTCTCTTGGCTGCTTCATCAAATGACTTGTCGAACCGCATAAAATCTATCGTTCCTCAGTTCCACATCCGCAACGACGCCCTCGGTTTGGTTGAACTTGACATAGCACACCGAGGAGTCTGGGAGGAGAATCTCCACTCAGCCTCACTCCGTAGTAGAAAAAATGTCGCGGCTGCGCGTTGTTCGGATAGGCCTTGGTGGTATAAGGTTCTTGCAGTGTTTGTGCTTTGCGTAGAGGCTTGGCATTCACTAACAATGAGAAGGGCGAACGTAAGATCAAGATCCAGGTAAAAAATTCAAATGTACTCGCATTCCGACACTTCGGCTGCATCGCACCGTTGCTGTCGTTATTTAATAAGAAGGATATTTGTCTTGTGTTTTTGTATTGCATTGCTGGTTATCGATATTGAAGAAAATGACTTGTAAGTTATGAAAGAACAAACGTACATGGTTTCATTGGAAAGCATTAGACATTTAGACTAGAAGAGGTTTGTTTGGCAAATACTAGTAAATCGCTGTCATCTGTGTTGGTCCGAACAAGGATGCGTAACTATGCGCATATAGTGAGTGTATTTCCCTTTTTTTCATGATTTCATGCAGTATGAACAGCCAGATACATCTTATGATGCAGGGTTATGTGCCGCATTGCATGTTTATCAACATTTCACGATTTCATGAAGCATTTTATTATTATCAACGTATGTCTTGAAGCGGTCTTTGTGAACATTGGCACAAGGTGGGTTTGCTGCAACTATGTTTATCTTGCTATGTGAATGTGATGGGCTAACCAACGATGACTGCAGGTCAAGAAAGCAACGGGAATCTCGTGGATTTGGGGTCGTGACCATGGAAACAGCTGAAGAGGCTGAGGCGGTTATTATGTACTGCTTTGAGCGGTCCAGAACTCGAGGCAAGATCCTGACCGTAGACAAGGCAAGTCCCTCCTATGGTACCCTAAATGCTACTTTCCCTCTGATCTTATTACTGTTAGGCTCGACGTGGAGCAAGGATACTGACTCGAGGTCAGTACTATGACCCACCCAATGCCCAAGAGTACGTATCTCGCTCAAATCAGACCCTTGACCCATTCTTGTGTTTTGTCAGCGGATGAACGCAATACGCTCCACAGCAGCCCACGCGCCACAACAGGCCATGTCCGCCATTCGCTGATTCGTCACTCGCTTGCATGGACTTGTACACTTACTCTACTATGGCCCGCCCAATGTCCAAGAGGGCTGATTGTACGTGACGTATCTTCCGCTCATCATATCTTCTACTCAAATCGCCCTCGACCAATCTTGTCTTTTCAGCAGATGAACCCCGTACGTCGCGTACGATCCAAGTCACTGAATCGTCGCTCGCATCATAATCACATACACAGTACACTCCTATTTGTCACTTACATTGTACACTCTATTATGAATGGAAATAAAATTATCGTGACTCGTATTACAGAATCAAATATTGTGAAGAATCAAGGACCGAATTCAAAGCAAGAGCAGCGCTTTACGAGGGGCTTTGAGAGCGGATGGTCTGCTCCAAAAGTGGTTGAACCACTCTCCGAGTGTTTTGACGCTGCGCAGATAAGTGGTTCAATTACTTTCCAAAGCGGACCGCTCTGACCGCTCTGACCACTTTCCAAAGTGGCTAGAGTAGCCAGAGCGGAAGTTGCCGGTTTCCTGATGTGCCATCACTTGTTTCAGGTTGTCCTTCTGTGCCTTTGACACGAGATTCAAAAAACTGACTCCGATGAAACAGAACCGTTGTGATTCACGACGTGAGCATACGTACACCATCGGCATCAGGTAATTCATATATCATTCCCCTTGTACTAGTACAAGGTCACCTAACAGATTAATTATCAGGCACGATCAAAGCTGCTCGGCGACCTCCTTGACTGTTGAAATCAAAAGAGGGTGCTTCAACAACTCCGCCAGTTTTGATAATATGCCATGCTGAACTTGGAGGGGAAGCCGTTGAACAGAGTGGTCTACAGCGTAGGCGGCACGCCCTGAGGGCGGCGGGACTCCATTCATGACAATGGGGAGTATGACTCCCAGCACACTAACGACTGTACCGATCCAGTGCTGAGCTTCCGGTGGTCCTGTCGTCGGATCAAGGGAGTGTGCAGCCTGACCGGGACCCAAGGGTGGCGTTCCACGTAGGGCAAGGGGGAGCAGCGTTGCTACGATTCCGGCGAGCTCACCAATCCAATGCTGGGCTTCCGGTGTTCCTACTGTCATATCAGGAGAGTACGCAGAGGGGGCTGCGGGCTCAATATCTTCCCGAGACAGCAACCCATCCTCTACGAGCTGTTCCTCGATGATCCTGGTCACGCCCGCCTCAAACATTGGATGCATGAGGGCGGAGAGTGAGACACTGTCGAGGGCACTCGCATTGTTTCCCTGGGTAATATGGAAGGTACCTAGCAGCGCAGGTAAGCTATCGTATGTAACTGCACGTAGGAGATCAGATTCATCAGAATGTGGTCCCGCCCAATCACGAAAAAAAGCTTACCTCCCCACTTTTCGGAGGTGTAATTGCTGTACAAACGCCTCATAGCTGGGGGTTTCGTTTCTACATCGGCAATTTTGGTGGCGACCGTCTCGTCGATATGGAGGATATTTGCCTGCCTCGTCACATCATCAATCACCGCCTGTATAGTCCTCCCCTTCGCATTTTTCTTCTTCTTGGGGTAATTAATGGCAAGCCACGCTTTGTCCAATTCCGAGAGCTCGGTCTGCGTGTTGTCTATGTCGTATCTGCATTGTCCATGAAAAAAGTGTGCAATCTAACAGATGATGCAAAACGTACCGCATGATGGTCTTGACGGGTGTGTTACTGTTGAGCGGAGGAAAGTTCGATAGCTGCTGGCCCTTAAAAAGTTTGCCGTGTCTGGCATTCTCGAGGCCCGTTTTACCATCCCATTCATGGTCGAGTCCAAGCGCATGCCCAACTACATGATACGCTTGTGCCTTGGTAAACTCCAGCGGGAGTGTGAGAGTGGGAGTCTCGCTCGGAATTTTTTCTGCAGTGGTGCCAATTGCGCTCCATGCCAGTGCCTTGTCGTCGGAGGCAAAATGGATGCGTATTGACCCGAGAGGATTATGCATAAACTTGATACCAGAACATTCCTCAAACTTGTCAAATACGCTTCTGACCACCGCGCTTCTGGAAGTGTCCCCGCTCCAGCAAAACGTGATATGCTGTGGCAGCAGGTTTAGTGTTCACGTTTAAAATGCCGAGACAAATTTATCTGACATAACCTTTCGTGGAGTTGTCGTAAGGCCACAAGTGCGACCCTCGAACACCAGCTAAATTCAGCTTTCCGTCCTTGGTCCCAACAATTCTGAAACTGATAGTCTCATCCTCTGTGCCAGGGCAAACGGCGAAAGGAAAGTGAGATGGAGCTTGCGACATTGTTGTGGTTGGGAATGGTTTACGGAAACTTCTGTGGTGAGGGAATAAGTATATTTCATCTAAGATCTAAAACCCTCTAGCTATGCGGTGCCCAATTGGTATTAGAATGAGGGATCGTCCGTTACTGATGGGTTGACGGCGACACCGTTCTTGGCATGACGAGTGGCATACTATGGATGACATGTCGCCATATTTGCACCCCTTTCGAAGGTGGTTTGAAAGTGAACCAATTGAATTCTACAGGATCCGATACGGCGACAGGCTACAGCATTCTTGGCATGATGAGTGGCATATGGACGACATGTCGCCATATTTGCACCCGTCAGATGCTCGCCAACGACAAGCTTCGAATTGATAAGTAAAGTTGATGCAATGCAGTATGTGCAGACGTCATCCGGTTAAACCATGCCTCAGGCATCGGAAGGGCCCACAATATTCGCGAGACCATGATACAACGATTTCTTTATCCAGTAACCCAAATATGCCGCCAGGGGCGACAACCTGGCCCAGGGGTAAAGCAAGGAGGCGGCGGTACTACTGCGGACGTGCGCTTGGTCAGGATCGGTGGGGTGCACAATCGTCGAAGCGCTGCTCAAGGTTGCTAGCGCTGATCTCGATCGTTGGCAAAGCACTGCAACACAATTTGCCACACATACGTAAGACGTGCTTGATAACGGTGATCTTTAAATTTCCGGATGTTGTATAGTGGAAGTTTGGAACGACTGGGATGATCTATACTGATGCAGAAATCATTATTGAATCATCGATAACGCACAGGATTCATTCCCAGTTGAGGCGAGTGTTTGAAGTTGTGACATATGTGTGACAGCACGGCGGAGATAATCAATTACTGAACTTCATCTGTAACTCAAACGTCTTCGGAGATCATCGTTTGACTCGGTAATTGAATTCTAAACAATGCACCTTCGATCGCTTGACAGGTATTCCGGGACAAAGTTAAAGGCCGTGGCAGGCAGAACTACAGCATACTAGTATGTGCAGTGGGTTTTCTAGAGGGAATTGGGCATTCCCAAAATTAATAATATCATGCCCAAATGTTTTCGTTTGGCATCGTGGTCCGGCACCATCATGCAATAGGGTTTTGATCGTGGAAACTAATGTGAGTTTGCCACTAGGTGATCTGGGCAGATGATGATTCAAGCTATTCAAGGACAATCCATCTCCGACTGGTGAAGGTGACCGCGGACCACCTTGATTATTGTGATAGCAATCTAGGCCCATCGATCTGCCACATAATGCGTACTAGTAACACACTTCCAAAACGTCATAAGTCACCAGCACGGTTGAGGTTGACATCAGCCAAAGTGCCAATTCGGACCGTCCTTCAGTTCCAGATGCAAGATTGTATATATCTACAACAGCTTCCACCGTCCTTACTCACCGTCGCTCAGCGTCAATAACTGCATCATGTTTGAAGATCTCCACGTTAAACCCCTACAACGGGCGTGCTATTCCACCGTGGCGCATAGTTTCTTTTCAACTAAACGGAACCATGCCGAAAGACCTGCTACTGGTGTGCCTGACAAAGCCAATCCCAAACACAGTGTTATGAGCGATGGATTGTGGGGCTTTCCTATCAAGGGCGGACAAATTCCGGTATTTCTGCGTTATCGACCACTCATTGATGAGAATAGCGGAGAGCTGACAACTGTTTCCGCAGATAACATACAAGTTTTTTAACCAATTGGGCTCAGTTGGTCAGAAAGAAGCCGTCAAGGCCGCGATGGCTGAGTGGGAGAGGTACGCTAACGTCGTTTTCAAGGAGGCGGAACCCAATACTTCTTCCGATCTTCGAATCGCCTTCAATGTTAATGAGGGATCGTGGAGCGTGGTAGGAAAAAAAGCTAGAGATATACCGGACAACACTGCGACCATGAACCTCGGGTGGCTTCCTGCGCTTACAAGTCAGCAAACCAAAGAAGATATTGGAACCATATTACACGAGTTGGGACACGCATTAGGGATGCTTCACGAGCACCAGAGCCCGGCGCGCGGGGGGACGATCAACCTGAAGTTGGACGCTGTCTATTCACACTTCACGCCGCTATTACAGAACGATCAGCATCTCGTGCTGACGCAAGTGATCGACAAATATAATGCAGATGACGTTGATGCCTTTAGTCGTCTCGACTCGAAGTCGATCATGATGTAAGTTTTCATTTTTCTCTGTCATACCTTGCTTGTCACATTTTGCCGCCTTTTGCAGGTATCCCATGGATAGGACGCATAACGAGGAGAATATCAATGTACCCTACAACCCTGACCTGTCGGAGATCGACAGGGCATTCATTATGCTAACCTATCCAGGAAGGGAGGACACCGGCTTGGATATGTCATTGAAACAGGCTCTGCAAATCGCCGCCGTTCCTGCCAATGGGGCCAAGGAGATTCAAGCTCTTGTCGCCGCCGGCCAAAATATTCACGCTCTTGTCGCCGCCGCCCCCACCGAAAATATTTCGAACCTTGTCGTCGAAGCCAACAAGATCGTGGATCTTCTCGCCGCTGCCAACAAGAAGATTGAAGAGCTTGACGACGAGAAGACTGCGAAGCTCACCCACCAGAGGATGAATTTCACCAGCGAACATTTTCAGAATCCCGCCAACACCGCGGTGATTCTGGACCTCACCAAGAAGATCGAGGCTCTCACCAGCCAGGCGTTCGAGGCGGCCAGATACCAATTCTTCGCCTACAACAAGAAGGCCATGGCATCTTATCGCGGCAAGTGTCCCGTCGAGGAATCCTCGTAGTCCAACTTGTGTTAATGTCGATTCTTTGCAGTCAATAAATGCGTCCTTAACTCAATCGACCGGCTTATTGGCCCTTCACAGGGGATCATATTCGACAAGCTCGGCGCCGTCGTCCAGCATCCGGTATTCAAAGATGTTCTTAACATCATTGTTAACAAAGTTCTCGCGAAGCACGGGATTCCGAGCAATACGAAAGTGTACAATCCGGACATGACTGGCGAGGATGTTTTGGGAGGCGTGCGATCTTTGCTAATGAATCATGCTGTCAAGGAGAAGGTTGTGGAGGTGCAGATGGCTTCCGTAATCATCGGCGACGTTCATAAAATTGTCGTCGATGTGGAGAAACTCCCGGGCAAGATCCTTGACGTACGTTTTGCCCGGTCACTCATTACACTCAAATGCCAACATTCTCGTCACTTTTCCCAGTTTTTACGTAACAAGGCTGCACAACCCACAGTTGATCTCCTGAAGCAGCCGTCTTGGATGCGGTGTACCGTGAAGAACGCGACGGAGTTCTCCATCGTTCTTCTCAACTCCCATTTTGAGCAGGGTGCCTACCATGCTTTCCCCCTGAACATAAGATCATTGGGAGAAATCACTTTCTCTGGCTATAGCGCGAATAAGAAGGAGGGTGTACTTGCTGGCACAGCATTCCGTGTTTATTTTATTAACAAGGGAAATAAATATTTTGATTTCGCCCTGGTGAGTAAGCGTTGCTCTAAGGATTCACAATAAATATAGACGTTTTATTTTACACCCAGGGCTGGAAAAAATCACCTAAAGGCTCATACGAGGTTGGAATTGCTGCCTCTCATGACCCTAAAGAGGGCTATCATGAAGCGAATAAAATGAGGGGTAGATTAGAGACTGATATCTTCAAAGGACAAAACGCCAATGGTGAAAATTTCAGCTTTCGCCTTCATATCACGGTGGCAGCGAGCCAAAGTGCGTTGTGCATAGTGAAGGAAGTGATTTGGAAGGAGGGGGATCCCCAGCCGGCAGACGATCCGAAGGAAGAGGCGCCAGGCGTCTTGACGTTTCTAGAAACTGCTGTCTAACTGTAAATCTGAGAAAAAACTGTACTCCGACTGACCAAACGAGGAAGGTGCCGCCCCCTTTCAGGCTCCGATGTCCCACCTAAATCCGACTCACTACGTCACGAGATACTCAGATACATAAACCCTCATAAACCTAAGATTTTTCACCACCAAGTTCTCATCATAGTTCGTAGTTCCCCCCTCAGTTCTGTTGTCCTAACCTGACTCTCGTTCGACCGTAGATGTCCACCGCGGCCACCGCCACATTCCATAACTACTTCTTTGACCCCCTTCAACTGATTATTGATGGTCATGAGTCCAAGGAACTGAAGCACGGAGAAGAGTACGAGGGTCAAGCAGGATCATATTCGGTCAAATTAAATGACCTGGAGATTTTTTCTATTAACTACGGGGGAGTGTCTGCCCTTACCATCCAGCTGTTTGAGGGACGGCCTAGAGTACGTCCAACGTCTTGGTCACAATCAAAGGCTATTTGCTCATCATCTCATGCGCCGATCCCTACCTTAGCCGCCGCTCCTGGAGGTCAGAAACAAAACTGCCTCCCAACTTCATCTGATGTCCCCGGGCGCCGAAGAGTCTGTCGTGATCGAGGCAAACGGTGCTTCGGCATCTCAGCCACGCATCGCAGGAAAGTTCTCGATCAATCACGGCAGCAGTGAGGGTGTATTCTTTGCGCGACAGAATGTCAATATCCTCGCCGTGAGTTTCATAAATTCTTGGGCGTCCACTCTCGCTGACTGACTCTGTCCTTTCAGATCTAAGTAGAATACCGGGAATCCAGTACAGACGATACCGGTGTTCTTTTCCGTTCAGTTTAATCTCTCTACGTTTCTGTATAAACGTGCTTGTGTACTTGTATCTCATTTGCCACCGTCTGCACGTAAATCAGAGATTTCAATCCCATCGTGGCGCTGCCATGGAATGTATGTTCCATGACTATCTCGGTACGGCCCCGTTACATCAGCAAACTCAGTTTTGCGTCGTACAATAGCTCGTAATGCATCTAGTGAGCCATGGTGGAGCTTAGTTATTATGGAATGCTATGGAGCACTGGCTGCGTAGCATTTGTCTCTGTAGCACTCTGTAGAGGTTTCCCATATCTCTGCAACCCTTTGTAATCGTCGCCCATCTCTGTGAAATTCTGTGGCACTTGGGAGGACCGAGGAACAACTCCCCGCAAATGAATCAAGCGATCAATTCTGTAAAACGTAGACTTGAGGAAGTCAACGCGTTCGGTTCGTAATGATGGCAGAGAAACTGCTAGAGATTTGGCGCAGAGCAGATACAAGTCGTGACGCGTGAATGAGTGCGCGAATATCAAGCGCAACCAGCACCTACTAATGCTAAGTACCAGCTCAGCAGCAATGAGCTAAGACATTACCGTGTGCTGCACGAGGTGCGCAAACACTTGTCCGTCTATAGAAGTTATAGAATACGGAAGTCAGTGCCCCCGTGCGTAAAAGCGAATGGCCTAGTACAGAAGTTTGACGGGGTCCAGTGGTCTGGGCCGGCGAGCCTTTGGTATTCATCCCAATTATCGTCCTAGTCGTTCCAATTATAATCACCACCAGCGACCATGGCGTCGATGATAGTCAAAGCTGCTTAGTGGACCTAGAACCCATGATCCAACAACGGGAGAAGATTGATGACTATGAGGTACCACCGTCGTCGTCGTTCCCAACAGACCCATACCGACACCAGTATGCTGTTGAGGCCATGGCGTACTCAGTGCTGCTGATACCGCCGACAGTGCCGACAGATTAAAAGCCAGCGCCGTGCTTGGGTGCTGTGTTAGAAACGACAGTATCGATGAGGTCGTATGGTGATTGTTGGTATACGTATTCGTTAGTTGAGGGAGCTATGTCAAGCCGGTCATCAACAAAAAGGCGCAACTATTAGTAATGACTTACAAGACGTCTTACTTCATTATAAGCGTAGTTGGCGATTCCGAGTTCAAATACTTGAACTCGGCTTATCCAAACGTGGACTGACCCAGTCGAGAGACGTCCTACCGGTGATTGCCGACTGAGTTTGAAATAGTGACCCACAAAAGTCCGGCTCCAAAACGGCGGAGTTTGAAAAAACAGCGTGACCCACGCTGCGGTGATTGCCGAATGATCCACTCGCCGTCCTAACCTGATTCGAGTTTTTGCAACAAAAGATAATTTTATTATGTGTGTATGTATCGACGTCGTCTATAATATCTAACATACAAATAATAAATGCGTGGAGAGGGTGCCTATTTTGCAATGTGCCTCTGTTCGTTCCTGTTCAGGGTTAGCACGCCTTGGACGGCCATCGTTCCCGTCGTCTCCAAAGTCTCACTTGCAGCGATGCGTACGCGTTAAAAAAGAGTCATTGATTGCCTTCTGGCCCTCAAACATGTATTTACTATTTACGACATTGCTGCATCAGTATGACTTCGCCTCTGTTCTGTTCTCGTTCAGGTATGCATTTCTCTGCTCGTTCTCGGTATTAAGTTGAGTTTAGACGCTTCATTTAGTTACTACTTCATGCTCTCGTTCGCACAGCAAGGTCAATACTATCAGGTGCGTAGAACATGTTGCCGATGTTAGCATATATCAAATCACTCTGTGTAGGTGTTTCTTTCTCAAGGAGTTGGCGTCGGATTTCCCATGGGATTGATCTTTGTACCCGCCAGTACACTAAGCGTGCGCCACTTCAAATCTGAAGCTAAGCAAGCTCTGGCTGTTGTGCGTTCTGGTTAACTACACTTTCTATCATCAGCCTTAATCCGCGTGCTGTATATCTTCGCCAGTGGGTTGTTAGGCGCAGTGATTTATGCAAGTAAGCGGCCCACTCTATTCGTTATCGCATTGCTCACGCCAAACGGCAGTCATGCTAAATTACTTGCTCAACTCCGGAATCGGGTTTGCTTGGACTGTTAGAGTGACGGCATTGTTGTCCACAGTGTTGTTGCTCCATTCCTCCCAGAGTAAACCCCCCCAATGTCCAGTCCCATATGCTCGCAGAAAGCCTGCTTCGTTGGCCATACATCCTGATATGTATATCGGGCTTTTTTGCGATTCTCGGGTGTTATTTCCCCTTTTTCCTTGTTCAGTTATTTGCCGTCAAACATGGCATCTCAGGCACACTTGTCTTTTTCAGCTTGGCGATCATCAATTTTAGCAGCGTCTTTTCGCGAGTCATCGTAAATTCGCTTGTGAAAATATGGCGCATTTAACCTCTCTCCATCATCTCATGCGCATTGAACGGGTGCGCTACATTTGGTATGCTAGCGTGTTATACCCCAACAGGGCTTGTTCTCTTCTCCGTATGGTAAGACTACATCACTTCTCTCCGCAGCCAAGCATACATTGATGATGATTAACAGCTATGGTGCCTGCTACGGCTCCAGTGTGTCTCACATCTCACATCTGACTCTCCGTGTCATTCTAACTCGACCAACAGCGTTTTCGTTGTACGGACCACTCAGTGTGCACGTAGCACCATCTAAGGGGTATTTTATGAGCATTCCCACAATTCTCTTGAGTGATTGTTTGACAGGAAAGTGCTTGGTTATGCCTGGACTTCTAGCTCAGTCGCTGCTGTAATCGGGGCTCCCCTCGGTGCGGCGCTTGTTGGGAAAGACTACATCTGGTGGAGAGGAGTACTTTTCGCTGCGGTAAGTGTTGATAGCTATACGTAGGTTATTGGTACTGAACAGAACCTCTGAACCGTCAGCTGTGTTATCTTGTTGCTGCTGTGCTTCAGCTAGTAGCTAGAGGAATCCACGCCCGTCATCTGAGGGAAAAGAAGGTCGGAAAAGGCTTGATATAGTGAGATGAACATCATCGCATATATTAGATCCAGGTCGGCGATAGTTTACTTATCTTCATCCTATATCCAACTTTGACGTCATCTCTAATGATGTTCCAAATACCGGAGAAGTTAGCACAAGAAGGCCCACCTATTTCTCATTGAGATCCATGCCAAAACGGGCGTTCGAACCCATTTTCAGTGTTGCCAAATTCGAGTCTGAATGACGCGATAAACTCTATATGCCGCATGCGAGCGACTCCAACCCGTTTCTCTTTCCTGATAAATGTCCTGGCTTTTCGCCAAGTCGGGAAAGCAATAACTTAAGTGATGACAGAATCAGAAAACCATCAAACACAAATAGTGTGGCAACACGTGATACATTCATGCGTGTCGATGAAGTTGTGACTCTACGTTGAGAT
>KN818236.1:317371-373694 GCA_000827485.1 Amanita muscaria Koide BX008
CCTTCAAGATGACAACTGTAGTGAACTGGCAATAGAGTTCGCTGCCTGCATTCTGCTGCGCGGTGTCTTCGAGCGAAGTTGGAAAATAGAGAGCACTACGTTTCTTTCCCTTCACAGGGGGAAATTGATGGAAATCTCCACAGAGAATAACATTTACGCCTCCGAAAGGTAGATCGTGCTCTTCTCTGTCGAGGTGCTTGAAAAAAATGCTCAACGTCTTTGATAAGGTCGCTAAAAGTTCGCGAGAAATCATTGAGTATTCATCGATGATCAAGTAGCGGACATGCTTCCATTGTTCTGCGAGTTTCCTTACTCGCTCTGCAGACGGCAGCGCCCCTTGAAATGTCAATCCAAAAAGTGAGTGCAGAGTCTGCCCTCCGATCAGGCAAGCTGCTATTCCCGTGTAAGCTGCTTTCCGAAGCATGCAAAGACGTTCAGAGATTTCGAACGCATGAGTGATAGTTTGGATCACTCGAGATTTGCCTGTCCCTCCCTCTCCGATCAGCTGCATCAGTAATTGAGATGAACCTGTCGACCCTTCCGTCGCAGATAGATGCTGTGTCACGATATCGAAAGCTCTTCTTTGTTCACAATTCAACTCATTTAGTTTCAATGCCTCGAGAGGTTCTGGCTGGGGGACATGCCTCACAGTCTCAGCATCCCGATGCGCCTGTTCATGCATTTTAATCAAGGACGCTCCTTTTTCCTGCTCTGATGCATGGTGAGACATATCTTGTTCCTGGTTTCGACAACCGTCGCTGATCGTTTGCTTCCATGCTTCAAACTTGCATCCGTCTGCGGCAGTAGCTTTCGAAAAAGCGTCGCATGGCACAGTCCATGGAACATTTTCATCGGGGAAAAAACCTGCATCTTGCGCAATTTTAACGGCTTGCTCTCCGTGACGCTGCTCTTTGGAGCTTTCTTTGCTTTTCACAAAAGACTCAATATCCTCCTCCCACAAACGATCAATGGAGTCGGCCGTCTGGCAATCATCTTCAGGTTCGATTTCGTCTCCACTCTCACTCTCGCTCCTGTTACAGGTGTTTTCCTTCTCTGCAACACCACATCCCGATAAATTTTCAATGTCCTTACTGGCTGCCTCCTTGCATTCGTAAAAAAACTGCGCATTCTCGATGAATCGTCGAGCAAACAGACTGGTTGGGAGCCGTAAAAACCCTTCCAAAGCCTCTGCCCATGTGGCTGAATCTGCAAGTAAGTCTTGCAGCGTCCGCCATGGTTTTAATAACGCTAGCATGACGCAGCAATAAAACTGGTGAGTTTCAGGTATGTTTGCTCGTGGCAACCAAGGACCGACAACATTAGGCAATGTGTTGTGACGAGCTGTCCTGACCACTCGAACACGATTTGGATTAGGATGCCCAAGCAGGTAGGCACTCCGAATATTCCGCGTTCTTCCTCGCGTCTCTTCGCTAACGACATTTTCTTCCTCTTCTCTGATCATGTCTTCTGACCCTGTTCTGTCCGCAGTCTGCTTCACTGCTTCCTCATATGTATCACAAACAAAGCGGACAAAACAGAATTGGCTCAGCTCGGGCCCTCGCAACAAATAATCATTCAGTTGTGATCGTGTAGTGACTGCACCTTCATTGTTTATGGTGAGCGCTATTCGGTCATCCTCTGTCTGGTAGTAATCAGAGTCCGTTTGTTGTTTCCACACATTTCAATACTCTTTCTCACCTCGTCGTTGTTTTCAAGGTGCGGCAAAGAAGATTCGAATAGCTCCATTGCTGTAAGTGTCGCACAACCATTTCGGTGATCTAATGCTGACCTCCCTCTTCCTGTGAATAAGCGAATGCTTTACGTTGACAGAAGGCATAAAAGGCTTACACGGACGAATCCAATGTGGCGCGAATTTGTCTTTGCAAATAAGATTGTAAAGGTGAGATATAGATGGACACGAATTCATGTGAAAGAAAACAGTCGTCCCATCCCATCAGGTAAGAGACCACCTGAGGTGCAGACTGTTCTTGCTGATGGTTCAAACCCTGAAAGCAACGGAAAAGAAGAAGCCGGCTACGAGCCCTGGCATCGTCCAAGTTTTTTTCGTCTTGAAAATGAAAAGCCAATGATTTAGCTAATAAAGCGGAGGCATTGAACAGATGTTTCTGAGACTTGGTAGCGTATTTGGCAATATACCAGGTTATGTTCTTCGTTTCAGTTCCATTGGTAAGAAGCTTGATATCTCCGTTACATTGCACGAAGACAAGAACTTGCGGATGAAAATTATTCACCATGCCAAAGTTGCGTATTGGACACCATGTGCCATCTGGATTCACGATGACTGTCTCCGATTCAGGCCATGGCGCGCGACGTTTACATGCCCATGTGCGTTTTTCAGGAACAAATTGTTTGCATGCTCCTTTCACACAGACATGCACCTGCAAATTTCTCGCCAATCGGAGAAGTTGATTTTGAAACTTGTCTTCAAAAGAAGGAGAACTGGGTCTTGGTGGCCGAGAATACGCTAGATCATTCTCACGAGGGATATTAGCGAGTCTTGACTGAGTAAGTCCCGGCGCGCCGGCTTGAATGTTTGCTGCAATAAATTTGCTCACGGCCATTCGGAAATCCGCGCTCAAGAACTTGTCTTTCATCTCACCTGCCGGTGGAGCGCCAACCAACCAGAGCAAGATATGCAAATGTAAGCTGCCTCGATTTTGAGATTCAACAGCCCCTGTATAAGCTGAGACACGTCCGAGCAGCCCCTGCTTGGAATATGTCATCTTTCCTGTGGCTCTGATTCCAAACAGAGCTTCCACAATAATCGAGATCATGACATGGAAATATTTCGCTGCGGCGTAGGGATCTTGAGCGATATTTTGAGCTCGAACTATGTTGTTGGAGCACCGTCCGTGCAAATCGTTAAAATGGTCTAGATCGATTTCCTCTCCACAGAACAATTGAGCTATTGGATCGTGGATGTCAGCTAAGTTTATGGTCATCCAAATCGAAGGTGGGCCCATAATTAATGCCGTGCTCCAAATCTTGCTCCTAAGTGCAGCGCGCGATTGATCTGTTCCGATTATCCTGCCAGAGGTAAGCTTCACACAGTTCAACAGTTTCTTCACATTTTCATTTTTGATAGGCATTCTCTGTTCCTTCTCGATAGCTGCGGCTTTTAGGTCGTCGGCAGTTACCTTCAAGATGTCTGTGCTAACGCGTTCAAAATCTCGCCGTCGGATTTGAATGCGTGCAGATGCCAACGCCTGTCTCTTTTGGAAAATTCCGAACATAACGAAAGGAAAAGAATGATGTTGCCGGAAGCGCCGATCGTGATAAAGTAAGCAGTAGCGGACATGTTCAGTAAAGCCCAAAGAAGGATGACTGTCAATCCCCCCAACGCCATAGGGAAAGAGATTAGGAAAGGCACCAGCACAATAATTTGACGCTCCCTCGCTCTTCTTCTTCTTCCCTTCTGGTAGATCTCGTACAAAATCCCGTCCCGGCCTAATGTCATATATTCCCTCCTTCGTTAAATTGCTGACTGCACTGACCATGGCATCTCCATCGGTCTGCGTCTCAATTGAACTGTCTGTGGTCCCCAAATGTGCCAATTGCACACAGCCCAGATCCTGATCTAATCATAACTCTATGCTTAAGTCTTTCTGAATAACTGTTAATGTTCACATGTCTGACTCACCGGAATTTGGCTCATCGAGAGTAAGCTCGCTACACTCCAGCTCGCCTTCATGTTCTTCTGCTGAGTCAATGCATGAATGCTCATGCATCCGAGTTGGACAGGAAACTCACCAAATTCTAAGTCTCCAGGAATGTACAAATCAGTCTCCTCGACCAACACAGATGCATCGGCCTCTTGCCGCACCACAGCCTGCAACTCAATCGGAACATCATCTTCGGGAAGCAAGGCAAGTCTCTCCTGGTCCAATGACAATTGCTGATACAAAGTGTTATTGACTAATAACCATTTCAAGGCTGCGGCGACTTTGTCACGTCGAACCCGAAAAACTCCCTTCAACCAATTCTTGGAGAAGTGAGTCACACCTACGAAAGTCACCACGATCAGAGCAGGAAGAATGCCCACAGGTTGAGGAAGCTTCCGCCCTTGAATCATGTCGACAATTTCACGAATATTGAGTGGGAAAGAGGTAACATTTCCAACCATGCCTCGCTGAAGATTAGATGGATCTTGAATCCTACCAATTTTGGGGTGCATCTTGAAAACGAAACAGCGTGGAAAGGTGAGCGCGATAAGCAACTGTTCCGGAATTGACAAGTTCTGTAGAACTTCGGGCACATTTCCTATCCAAAGCCCATTGCAGATACCAAATCGAGGCCGTTGGTTTCGTTTCAATTGGACAAGGCAAGCAGAACAAACGTTGACTCGAGATCCATCTCCGTGCTGACAGAATCCAGCTGCTTCCAACAAAAATCCGTGATGCAATACATGAGCACAATGAGGCTTGAGAGGCTTGAGGAGCGAAACGTTAGGAAGCTCTTCCACATGCCACGATGTGAGACTGCTTTTCGCTACCTCCCTACCACAAACACCACACACTCCTTCCTCCAGAGCCGTTTGCGACGTTCTGCTCAAAAACTCTTCCTGAATTTCTCGCAGCTCGTCACTGCATGGGATGGTCAAAAATTCCTCAGAATGCTCTTCCTCAAGTGTGTGCACGCCAGTCACTAAAACACTGCTATTGCCTTCTTCAGGAACTGAAATCGTCTCTTCTCTCCTGACCCGCTTTCGCTGCTCCATGCTTAAAGGTGAAGTTCTCACCCCACATGTCAACAGCTCCGCCTGAACAGCTGCCGGCTGCGCCTCTGCAATGATTTCGAGTTCGACACGTTTCCGTTTCTTGTTACTGACTGCTGCCCCATTGTTGCACAGTATTTGAATACTGTCACGTACACTGCTCAAACGAAGACTTCTGCAATTCAGAACCTCCGCCAATCTCTCCGTTACGTTCTGCCCTTGGGAAATTGCGAATGCTAGAAGACGACTTTTGCCCAACGCTCTTTGTTCACGCGAAACGCGCACTCCGGCCTGCCTCAAAACCTGGCGAATTTCTTGCACTGTAAGTTCAGCAAATCGATCCTCCGATAAATTGACCGGGATATGGTCCATCGCCAAGCTAAGAAAAACGGGAGTAAGACATATTCACTGCTTTGTCAAACGTTGCCTCCAAAACAGATACCTCATCCCTCGGCATCAGGGCATTATAAAAGCACCACATCAGAGTGACGTAAACGTGACAAATTGACAATGTCTCTCTCTTCCGCACCTCCTGCTGACGAGATACTTTCCTTGAACACGGGCTTCAACTTAGGCTCTGACTCACTGCCGGATGCCCTCAAATTTGCATACTCCAGAGACCTTAATGCTTCTGTCCTCGTCTCATCCGAAGCAATGGATGAACCAATTGAAGTGTGGGGTGTCTTCAAAATATCGCGAGACAGTTTTTCGTTTACCCCCACAGTCGGTTACGACATGATCAATAAACCTGCCTACGACCGCAACAAAAGCGACGAAGACTGCTGGCTCAACCTGCGTCCAGCTGTTAACCTCCTACCCCACGGACATGACACCATACTGGGAGGAACCTCTACGTGGACAAAATATGTCGCGAACATAAAGAGCATTGAGAAACTCTACAAAGACACGAAGGCCTCGCGACAAAGTGTCTTGCTAGAGAATTGGGGCATCAAACTATCGCACAAGTTCTTAGTCGATGTATGTGTTAACCTTTATATCAATAGACTACAACGTTGAACTGAACGGCTTTCGGCAGAAACCAGCTCCAGTAGCAACAACAGACTCTGATACTGAAGAGGAAGGCGAGGCAGATAGAGCGTCGCCAGCGGACACGATTCATCCACGTAAAATAAGTTTCCGCCTCTATGATTGATCGTTCACTGCTCCACCAGAATTCACCTTGGAAAACTGGCCTGTACCTGAAAGCTGGGATTCTGCTCGCCTTTCACTCCTCGACAGAGGATACAGCATCCGCCCTCTCGAGGCTTATATACACAAGAAAGAGGAGCCAATCCGTCCTTCTCGATATGAACGTAAACTGAAGGGTGCAATTGCCCACGTTTCGTTCATTATCCTAGCTTACAAATTCGCACAAGATAACCGAATCCGCTTCTCGGCAGTTGCACGACGCATCACAGTTTTGATCACACCAACAGCTACTGCGTCCAGAGGGAAAGGAAAACGGAAGGAAACTGAAACAGAGGCAGAAGATACGCATAAGAAGCCAAAACTGACTCCGACCAACGAGGTAAGTTCCAACTGAGCACGATACCAACGTCTGCTACTCTAACCGAAAGTAAACTAGGAACATGTATCTTAATCTCCATCCACGATTGTCTAAATAGTGTACTATTATTGCAGCTGTAATTGTAATCCAATATGTTCTGCTTCATGCAATGCGAAGAAAACCGACCCTAACTCCTGAGACCGATTCTCACGTCACAGTTCCGACGAGCTCGTCAACCTTATCCGGCAAGGTCACTCGCGGCTTACGCCACGCGTTCTAGTCAGTATATAGACAAGGACGAGGAGAGGATTAGCAGTAGGATGCCGATTGTATCATAGGAACCCACGTAATACAATGTTTTCAACATATCAATGGAATAACATAAGTATATCAACGGAATAACCATAGCCGATGATCGATTGATCTTCGATGACATGTAGCACCACTTTGGGAATGTTTGACGTACGGGGAATCTATGAATCAATCTGAAGACAAAAATAATTATTCTATTACGTGGCTGAAACAAGTTGACGACAAGGCGAAGCCAATTTTAGTCACTATTTGATCAGATTGGTTTATGCATTAACAGAACTTCATACAACAGCTGTTGTACAAAACAAGTTCTACCGATATTGCAGGCACTTATACATCAGGACTGTGGGATCTGGTGTTTCTGAGAATGTCTCCAGGCGAAGTGGACCCTCCCCTCCATGCTCAGAGTGCCTTGGCTGCTCATTGGTATGTCGGGTCCTACCAGTCTGTTGTGCGTCAGCTATGCGTGGCCCCAGACGTTCATCGGCGCTTCGTTGGTCGGGCTGTGTTCGTGCCTTCTGTGCATGGAGTCGGTATGTACGGTCAGACACAATGGCGCCTTTTCATCTCTTGCATGGACACGCTTTCGGCGCCATGTGTCCTGTGTGCAGACTGCAAAGTTCGACGAACGATGTGGTACATCATGTCTATTTTTAAACGGAGGTAGTGATGTTCGCGGCTCGGCTCAAAGCCGGAAGCCGGCCGAGGCTGAGCCTGCAGGGGCCGGGCCGACATGAGCCGTGTCAACAGCTCTGGGCGGCTCATGGCCCAGGCTCATGGTATGAAAAGCCTGAAGCCGTGGCCTGAGCTGTGGCTTTTGGTGGCCTTATAACTAACACGTGTTGTCGACTCGTCCTCCTCCAGTTGAGTCCAAAAGCCGCAAATCTATAGTCCGGCTTAGTACGGGAGACTAAACTA
The DNA here is from genome assembly GCA_000827485.1 of Amanita muscaria Koide BX008. Lineage (NCBI taxonomy): Eukaryota > Fungi > Basidiomycota > Agaricomycetes > Agaricales > Amanitaceae > Amanita > Amanita muscaria. The sequence goes on from KN818236.1 coordinate 324,844, forward strand.
ACCTAGCGCTAGGGTTTTGTACGCCTAGCTATCACACCAAGCCCCTCCTCACCTCTTCCCTCCCATCCAACACCAGATCAGGAGCATCCTCGACCCTTTCCCCCAATGTTGCCACCAACACTGCAGATGACAGCCCGATGGACTATCTTCACCGTTAGGATAAGAGGATTCCGCCTCAAATACGGAAAAGGTGCGAAGAAAATCCTTCTGATCACTTATCTGACAATGTCAGCAGATCCAAATTCGCTCACAGCTCAAGCACTCAAGTTACTCGCTGCTTCGGCTGCTTCGCTAATCGCTATCGCCATCAGCAATGACATTATCCCAGGGAAGACCGACCACTTTGTTGAGCCCACACAGATCGCCGGCAAGACACTAGCGAAACTGGCGCTTCCCCTATATACTCAATCGTCGATGATCACGACCGTCAATGCCGTACATTGAAGTGGTGTACAGGGAAGTCTTTAGTTGGAGATTACATGACGTGTAAGCTTGAGCGCGTATGAATGGGTCGCCAATGAAGCTTGTCGGGCAGTCAGGACTCAGCGATCGAAATCTTCAAGTCCACGTACGTGTCATCCCTTAATGTCCATGCCTACACCTAAAGCCGCCACTGCTACTGCTAGTCTGCTACTATTACAGCACCCCAATGTTCAAGCATGGTTAGACAGGTTTTACCTGTCCCTCATCGGCCAACACGTCGCTCTGAACACCCAACAAGCTCACCATGATTACATCGGCATCATGCACCAAAGCCAACATTCATGTTACTATCGTACAAGACGCTATTGAGAACACCCAGTTCGAAGAACATTATGTGATGTTCAAATTCACTCACAGCTCAATTTGCTCCCCCGGCTTGCAATCACCCAATCCACAGATCATTACGAAGTACGTTGACATATTCACTCGCTATCCTCTTCATTACCTTATCTGACTCATCAGTCTTCCTGTTCCAGCCCTCAAGCCGCCGCAATTGTCTAGAAAGTTTTATAACCCTTATGTGCGTATCAAGTTGCTGCCACACATATTGAAGTCACAAAAATTTGCTTTGCAGATAATCCTACACCGTGTGTAGTAGTATCAAGTTGGCCGTCAGCCCCAAACTTTTAAATTAAATTTTTTTTGGAATTTAACCTCCACCCGTGTGCCGTGCCTATTCAGCCGCCGCCTGCTTGAATCTGTCACTATTCAAGCTGAGGTAGAGGGCGAAGAAGTGCTCAGCTGCTCGAAGATGGCTGTACTAAATAAAAACTGTTATTGGCGTGATTTTGGTACCTGTACGTATCCCTTCTTTGATACTTTTCTTTTCTCTTTTCCGCACCTGCTATTTTGCAGCTGAAGCCGCGGCTTTAGCCTAGGCCGAGCCTAAGCCAGCCCTAAGCATGGCTCATGGCTCAGGCTCGACTTTTAGGAGGCCTTAGCCCTTCAAAGCCGAGCCTTAGCCGCGGCTTTCAGGCCGAGCCGAGCCGTAACATCACTAAACGGAGGTGCACAGCTCGGACCAGCTCCGACTCATTCAACCGAGATCGAGCACGACAACCTTCAACATAACACCTGCTCCTCGGATCGGACTCAAAGAGACAATCGCCGAACACACCGCAGGACCTGAAGCGGCAATTTTCTTGTTTTCTATAAATCACTGAAAAGCAGAGCCGCATCCAATTTCTCCCCCCTCTCAGGCTACGCCATTGAAAGACCTGAACGACAAAATTAATAACTTCGTGAATGTCAGACGACGCGAATGATAAGGCCGATAATGCATCTGTTATGACCTACAGTACTAGACTATGCACACTAATAAGAACAGAATATGAGAGGCGAATACACCGTGACGACATTACTGAAGTAGAAAAAAGAAAAACCTCGACCCGGAGAGCGTGCTACAAAGGCCCTAGCGGTACTCATTAAGTCCAAGAAGAAATATTGTTCAAAGTAAAGATAAGAGCAGTTTTTCTTTTCCGACGTCCCTTTGGAGCGCTCATTTTGTTGATATCTCATATCATACTGTTCAATAGCACCCCATCCAAGACCCCTCTTCCAAGCTAAACGGTAAGTTTCTCTAGCTCGGCTTGGAAGAACGAAAACATGCTGCTCACCTCAGGATTCATTCAAAAAACCGGATCCTCTTTTCAGGTCTGTCAGCATAAAACTCATTCAAACGTCTCTTGCTAACTGAGTGCTGTACAGAATTAAGAGATTCTAGTTCTTGGATGTCTAGAAAGGATGAGCGTTAACTGATTCATACATTTCCAGTCTTCTGACTTACTTTGATTAATAATCTTTCTTGGTCTGCCGGGTCGCCGCTTCTGAGGCTGTCTTTCATAAATTTCATTGTCCAAGTCCCTAATGACTTCAACTTGGCGATGGCCTTTATAGTCATAGGTCCCGTCTAAAAATATCCTTTTACTTCTTGATCGGGGGCTATCCGGTGGTGGTGGTGCATAAATGAGAACTGGAAGTTTGTTGTTCATGATATCTGCCGTCGTCAGATCTTCCCTAATACATTGCTGAACCATGAAGCTTACCGCGCTCATCCTCCACGCGCAAGAAATGCATGGGGTACATTTTTTCGCGCCTGAGAGCATGTATTAACGTCTTATGTTCATCGTCAGAGAGCCCGGCAAGCCCTAGATGAAAGGGTACATCTACAGACTCAAATGGAGAAGCCAGACCGTCTGGGTAGTTGTTGATGTATACACCGAACTTGGCGCAGATGTTAGGGAGTCTCTTCCACGGTAATTTTCCCCAATGAATATCAACGCCAGCTTTATCTGAGGTAGGCAATGTCAACTTTACAGAAATATGCCTAAAATGGGATAAGAGGCATACTTGCTTCATTCACTATCGCTTTCTTCGCATTTATATAATATGGACGACGAATGTAGCTTCCCGGTGCCCTGTTTCTAGGACTGAAGTCCTGATCTAGATAGTCACTGGACTGGTTGCCGAAATACTGATCTGGGTCCCTGGACAGGTTGCCATCACCATGACCGCGACTTAGTACTTTGCCCCTCGACGCCCTATGTTCACAACGCTCAGAAATTAGCGGATTTAGAGACAGCTTCAGATTAACGGCGAATAACTCACTGTATGTGCGCTACGAGGTGTTCAGCCAATAGATTCAGGTCATCCCTTATGTGACCGTCGAAAAACTGGAAAGTGATAAGCAATGAAGAGCTAGGTGAGCAATATTGTGAGATACCCCGCTGACACCCAGCGTTTTGTATATCATGCTAGGTTTGTTCAGTCTACTTTCACGATTGAGTTCTGGCTCGTCCACCAAGATCGCGACGAAATTGCAACCGTGTTTTTCGTACGCCTCCTCACCCTGTATATGACTCAACGCTAAGCTACACTAGGAAATGATGATTTACGTACCAGTTTTTCAACTTGATGGCGTAGGGCAAGAAAGCCTCGAGAGTTTCTTTTCGACGAGATGTCCATCATGAGTAGGAGTATTAGCAGCGACTGGATCAATAACTACGCTGACCGCGAAGCGTGTAGCACCTTGAAGGCTGTTATATACTCACTGGGGGGTGCAGGTGACCTTCAGGGTCACTACTTAGCAGCGGTACAACAAGACTCCGAAAGAATCGAAAAAGAGAATTACAAACTTAACGCCTCCCAATGTCAGAACTGAAATAGCGAATCTGGAGGTGGATCCTAATTGCGAATCCGTGTCAAATAAATATATCAAGTTAGCACATGTGCGTAACAGCATGGTTCAAACGAAGTGCTTGCTGAAGCTTTGAATGATCTAAGGGCGGCACCCCTATCGTCCTTAAATCGGTGAATCCCCGTTTTCCCCCACAAATGACCTCACCCTTCTACTCAAGACAGAAGAGGGTGATCATATGACAAGGTTTCCGAGGCTTTCACCCTACTCTTCGTCTTTAGGCAGGCCTTGCTCGGACACGGCGCCAGCGACTTGAGCGATGAGGTTTCGCAACAGAAGTATACATAGCTGGTGGTTTATGTACAATATTGACCTTAAGATAGCGAAAAGATCGCGTTCAGAAAAACCTTACCTTGAATCAATGTTTGGAAATTGGAAGTTACCCTGTCGTATGTAAGTGGGTCTAGAACCTCCTGAGAATCCGTGTATCGGTGCAATTTGTAGAAGTCTCGATCGGACTTTGCGGCTTTAAAGTACAGCCTTCCAGCGAAAGGAAAATAAAAAAGAACGTTATTTATACTTGTGTCACTTCATTAGACAATCCAATCAAACCACAATATATTACCTAAGCTGCCACGTCTAAATGTCGCTTGTGCGCTGTTCAAATCATCACACGCTAAAAATCTCCTTATAACCCTTCTCCTTCGTCCCGCTCTGGCACTTCCCAGTCATGAGTGGCTGTAAGTCTTGTTCATTTTCTTCAAAACATATGTTATAACATACAAACTGACGTTTTTCTTTTCACCAGTTCGGTTTCTGAATCTCGTCCGACCGTTTCTGCCGATTCTTCCTGAGGTCTCTTCGCCTGACCGTAAAGTAAGCTATCATTGTCTTTTGCTATTCACCTTTCGGCGCTAACATACGCTGTCTTACCTCTCTAGGTTCCTTTCAATCAAAAGGGATTATGGACCGCTGTTACCCTTCTCATTTTTTTGGTCTGCTCCCAAGTGCCGTTGTACGGTATCATGTCGTCCGACTCGGCTGATCCCCTGTACTGGATGCGTGTCATTCTCGCGTCGAACAGGGGAACGCTTATGGAGCTTGGTATCAGTCCCATCCTTACATCTGGAATGATCATGCAACTCTTGGCCGGTGCGAACCTCATCGAAATCGACTTTAGTTTGAAAGAGGACCGTGCTTTGTTCGGGGGTGCACAGAAACGTGAGCTTCGCTACTTCCTTTGTTTCTACCAAGTATAACAAAACTGACCAACAAACTAGTTTTTGCACTCATTATTTCCCTTGGTCAGGCTACCGTCTACGTTCTTACAGGTCTCTATGGGCAGCCCAGCGAATTAGGCGCCGGTGTCTGTCTGCTTTTAATTATCCAACTTGTCGCTGCCGCACTTATCGTCATTCTCCTTGACAAGCTCCTCCAAAAGGGCTATGGTCTCGGCTCCGGCATCTCACTTTTCATCGCTACCAATATCTGCGAAACCATCGTTTGGAAAGCCTTCTCCCCTACCACAATCAACACCGGTCGCGGACCTGAATTCGAAGGCGCCATCGTCGCGCTCTTCCACCTTCTTTTCACCTGGAACGATAAAGGTCGTGCGCTCCGTGAGGCGTTCTGGAGAGACAGACTTCCTAACATCATGAACCTCGTTGCTACCATCGTCATCTTCGCCGTTGTTATCTACCTCCAGGGATTCCGTATTGAGATACCCGTCAAGAGCAACAAGATCCGCGGTCAGCGTGGAACGTACCCTGTCAAACTTTTCTACACGTCCAACATGCCCATCATGCTTGAATCTGCGCTTACGTCGAATATTTTCATCATCTCCCAGATGCTCTTCAACAGATTCCCTGACAGTTTATTAACCCGTTTAATCGGTGTTTGGGAGGTCAGTATTTGCATATTATCACACTTTCATCTCTGACGCTATTGATGACAGCCTATGGAAGACTCTCCTCAACTTGTTGCTATATCAGGAATTGCCTACTACATGTCGCCTCCTCATACCATCAAGGAGGCTGTCCTGGATCCTATCCACACCGCCATTTACATCACGTTCGTACTTACAACGTGTGCCCTATTCTCCAAGACCTGGATTGAAGTTTCTGGTTCCGGACCTCGGGACGTTGCGAAACAACTGAAAGATCAACAAATGGTATAGTTCTTCACCGTAGTATTGCATCGTGGGCCTAGTCATTGATTGGTTCATGTCTTTGCAGGTAATGGCCGATCACCGTGAAGGGTTGATGTACAAAGAGCTCAAGCGCGTCATCCCTACCGCAGCTGCATTCGGCGGCGCCATTCTTGGCTTGTTGTCCGTCACTGCTGACATGATGGGCGCGATTGGAAGTGGCACAGGTATTCTCATGGCCGTTACTATTATCTACAGCTGTAAGTCCTGCCCTACTTCCTTTTCTTCGTAATTCGTAACTTATTGTGGTGGTTTCTTCTAGATTGGGAGATTGGTATGCGTGAATCGGGCGGACCAGAGATTGCCGGTCTTGGTGAACTTCTGTAGTCCATGCATGTTTTTTTTTTCCTTCTCTGTAAAAGAAACAAGCGCATTACTCTTAAGGGTGCTCTATATATATAATAATGACTCATGGGATAAATTGAGAGGAATCGGCGTTTGTTTCAATGGAATTTCGTAGAAGTTATGCTCCAGAAGCACATCGAAATAGAGTCATCTGTGTCTTCAAAATATGCAGATGGTACTTTTCTTGCCTTTTGTAATTCCTTCCATGTCCAAGAAGTGTGCAAACGTGCAGCTCGCTCTGTCCACATCACCTCCAAGAACTCAGCTGCGGCACGCACAGTACTATGCGCATATTGAATTTCCAATTTCCAGCTATTTAAAAGCAGGTTCGACGCACCCTCTTTCATAGTGTTCGTTCTCTATCTGTCCTAGACTCTTACCTCAGGCCTCATGAGCGATCATTTGTCAGGCTCAAACACTCGGCGATTTATAAACCTTCGCAGTCAAGTTCGTGAACTTGTAAGTCACTCGGACTTGGCTAGCATGTTGTTCCGTCATTCAGTGATCTACAGAAAAAGGAAGCGGGCAAGAAAAATGGCTACGATCACGTTGCTATCTTAGCGGATAACCAGAAGGCCGGAAGCAGTGGATCGACTTCTGCCAGCGGCTCCAGACAGGCACCCCTGGAACGGACTGATCTCAGTGGATCCTACAATCGTCTTCGGACTGGACGTCAAGTACTAGTACTGACAGATGATGATGCAAGTGTATCAGGGGACGAAGACTCTATTAGCAACAACTCAACTACTCAGACTGCTGTCAATGGTTTATACAGCGAAAGAGGATCGGCTCGCTCGAGGAAACATCGGTACATGAATGATGTCAAGAGAGCAATAGTGGAAAAAGCAGGTATGTACATATCACTACTTCAACAGTTCCTACATATCTGGCACCATTACAGCTGACGTTGGGTTTATCATCGGGTCAGAGGTCCGATTTCCTTGGAAAAGGCTCCCAGAACTCTGTGCAAAAAATGGCGTATATATTAACAATTACCCGGACGGGGTTGATTCCCCTTTTGAAGACAACAAAAACTTTCGGGATGGGGGCATTAGGTATCTCACCATTGATGAATGTGATACATTGCTACATGCTCTTAAGAGTGAGAAGACGAATCCGATGCAATTTTTGTCGGAAAAGAGTCCGTCTGGTAGGTTTTTCGATAAGAGGTAACTTCATTCTGAGTGAACTTGCGGGCACTGCAGATATCTTAAATAACCGACAGCCAGTGATCGTCTATGCGCCTCCTCCATCGGACAGTCCACACGAGAGGAGCAAGAGGATTTTCCTTAGCAGGAGCTATGACTACCAAGGTCATCCACGGATCGGATCTAAAACTGCTAAGAAGAGGTGTTTAGTAAACCCATTAGCAGATAAGCCAGAAAAGAGAAGACAACTCTTCCAAGGTGAGGCATCGATGAAGTTTATGGATCGATACGATCATTTACAATCACGTTCAACCAGGTAATCATGTTCAACCAGGAATACAGAGATCTCGGCCGAATGTCCGCATCCGCACATTGGCTCCAGAAGTACCGACAACTAGCGTTACAGAAACTCCGTCTCCGACCGTTGAGATCTTTGATGATTTCTTGAGAACCATGGAGAAAAGATTATTCAACTATGTTTTCACGTACGCGGAGAGAGCTATGCACGGCAGAGATGCGAGAAGATAATGTAGAACACGTCCTGTCCAACTTGGTCCAGTACTGATCAGGTTTGAAATATTGTACGCGTGTGATCGCCTTGCGATAAACGGAAAAAAAAATGGCGAGATAGGTATGTTATGTACTGAATGCTGTCACATATATCACTATTCCATTGCACACATATGTACATGACCTGTTAAGGCTAAGCGCACCAGTCTCCCCGCGCACACACAGACTACAACATGAACCGAGTTTGTCCAACCAACTTCTCGTTCAGTCGTGTCAAATGCATCCTAAACACCCAGCCCATTGCAATAGCCAACAGAGACGTTGCGATGCAGATCACGTATGAGAACTGATACGTCGGCCCCCAATTTGTGGGGAAAATATAGCTGGAATTGGGTTATATCAGCATCCCACATTCGACTATCTCCAACGTCACTCACGATCCAGCTACGTTGCCTAGTTGTGCAAATGCGTTGATGAACGCAAGAGCGGCTGCACGCTTTGACGGCGGTCGCGACAATGAATTACTGATCCAGGCATACAACACGACAAGACCCGCGTAGGACTGGGCCATCAAGAACCTATGTAACGTTGGTGAAGCTCTTACTTGATAAGGACTGGTGACATACATGGACACGTATCTTGCAGCAACGTTCATAGTCGCGATGGAGATGATGAAACCGAGAATACCTATCGCAAAAGAAATGGACATGTGCCAGAACCGATCCTGTGTCTTGTCCGAATGGCGCGCCCATAAAAATGTGAAGACGGTGGCGAACAACCAGGGTGGTGCGACCAACAGCAACGAAACGGTCGTGTTATAATGCAACGTTGCGGTGAGGGTCGGGAAGTAGGCATTGAACGACAACGCGAGTGTTTGTGATGTCAAAGTCAAGGCCAGCCACCACACTTTCCAGTCGATGATAGCCAGCCAAAATCCGTTTCCGTGTCCCTCCGTCTCTTGCTGATCGCCCACCCCAGCGTCTTCCTCCATTCTCTTCAAAGCGAGAGCCCTCTCTTGAGGCGAAAGCCACCGGGTAGTTGTCGGGAAATCGGGCAGTACGAAAATGGCAATGATGGCAACGAAGATCGTCAGACTGCCTTCAATGTAAAACAGCCATCTCCATGCTGCGTGTCCCAATTTGCCTTGCATGCCTGATAAGATGCCAGAGGCTATCAGCGCCCCAAAGGCGTTACTGATGATGTTGCCGCAGTATAAAATGGCAGTGCGTAATCCCACTTCTTCCCGCCTGTACCATTTGGACAGTAAGAACTGCAATCGTTGGTTAATGATGGGATATTGAACGGGGAACAGCTTACGAGAGATCCAGGAAAGAAGGCTGCTTCCACAAATCCGAGGAAGAACCGCGTTAGCAAGGCTCCAACGAAACTTTAATACAATGATCAGCGCACTACCATCATTGACAAAATCGGCATACTTGGTCGTGATGCCTAGGAAGAGATAGGTAGTCAAGTGTTATTCATGTCCCGCACGTTGCTTCGCACCAGTCAAGCATGATATTGTTCCCCAAATTATCATGCAAACAGGAAGATAAAGCGAAGGTCGGCCAATGTAGTTGAGAAAGAGGTTCCTTAGAGAATGGCATTAGAACCGTGAAATGACTTCTTGCATGGACTGGAGACGTACGATGGTACTTGCATCAGGATATATCCGACATACAAGATCGACAACAGCGTCGCGAACTCTTGCCCTTTGATTCAGACGTCATTAGAGGTCACACGATGAGCTGGCCAACACATCAACTTACCTTGCAAGTGAAGGTCAGCCTCAAAGCCACGTAGCCGCGCAGCACTTCATCTATATCAGCATGTGTAGCGTACGTGTTTGAGCGGTTTCCTCCTACCCCGCATTGTTGCGATCAATCTAGGAAAGTGAGTCCGGGGCGTTGCAATACGGAGAAAAACTAACCGTACATAATTCAAGATGTAGATGACCCATAAGATGCTCAACCGCAAGTCAAGTTTAAGCAGGAGCTTTTTCTCGAGAGCTTTTCGTGCTTCTGTTCCCCCGAACTCTGCATCGGGATTTAGTGTGTCGTGTTGGATATCGGAGAGGCGTTCGTCAACGGTTCCTTTTTCTTTTTCATTCGTGGAGGGAGGCATAGCCGGGTATTGATGAGCGCAAGGGGTAATATGGAGGCTTCTGTGTTTGCATTTATATCATGGAGAAGCCCGCCCGTGGGGTGAGTGCGATTCCAGCTCAACATCAACTATGGCAACGGAGCTCCGATCGGTTCCTAAAATGGAAATTGCATGTGGCGAACAGCAGCCGATTCGTCGTCAAAAGCTACCATTTTGACGGACGAATAGACCTGCTGCTGCTGGTACCTGTTTTTCAGGGATGGGCGTGCAGTGCAGTCCCACGAGTGTATTTGACACCGAGTTCTTGGATGGCAAGTTTACTTTGCGCCGTTCGTCAAGTAATTCACTAACTTCGGGAACACGAGTTTTTAAATATGATGGCTTGATTACGTCCCGTGATGCTGAGAGTTAGTATTTCACCCAGGATGGATTCAAAAGTCTCCACGGACGATGAATCACGATGAAAGACAAGTATTGTCAGCCATAGTTGTCTTGAGAGGACAAGGCACCGGTAAAGCCTAAGAATATTTCCAAGGGATTATATGTGTTGGGTGATGTCCGGAGACTATCTGTCGTTAGGGTATTGCAATGTGGAAATCCGAGCACACATCATACAATCTCATTGGTGTAGCTTACCTTCTTTACATATCTCCTATCATTTTGTAGACATGTGAGGACCGAAGTGTGCGGAATATGCCGTATGCCGTATGTCACGGATTATCACACTTGTTTTATGCGTCATCGCATCATCCTCGATGCGAATGACAATTTAACTACACAAAAAGTATTTTCAAGAGCGACCATTATGAAGCAATATGAAGGCTGAGTGTAATGTAGAGCATGCCATTGTCGTGCGCTCATTGAAACTTATCATGATCCTCTTGATCGACTTGATCCTTGGTACCATCAATCGTACAAGATCGAGTGTAGCTTTGATATATTCACTTTCAAGCCTCAACAGCGCCATATCAAGCTATGATGAAATTTTTGTTACATTATTCAACACACTTTACCTTTCACAACGTAACTAGGAAGCAAACTTTCAGTTCTGGACCGTGTTTGCATTTCCCGGCCGGCGCGCTCACCGGCCTGAAGCTACGTCATCACTTTAAAACTTCCGGAGTTGAACTAACGACTTGCAACTCCCGCTCAGCCCCCTGGTCTCCTTTGTATTCGTTTGCGAGGACCGATGAGCGCTCAAGTGATATTGTTTATCTATTTGTAGTCAGTAGCGCTGCATTGAACATATGAAGTTTGCGCAAGTTTGTGAAACCAATGACGTCTAAGGTAATGCGGGCATATAAGCGCTCCACTTTCATAACTCCAACGCATCATCTTTTGTGGACTATATATGCGCGCTTAGCCTGAGGTTGTCATTAATAATGATATCCCTGCAACGGTAAGTGTAACTTGACTCCACACACAACTGAGACGGCGATTTACTTACTCAGGTAGAAAAAACATTTAGCAAACGGGGCTTGAGCGGACCTTGTGATAATCAAGCGCGGTTGATCAGCGTTCTATGACCTCGGTCGAGCCGGCAGCGAGAAAGAGACGAGGTGATAGACTTCTTGAAGCATCCAGGTCTCCTTCTCACGCGGGAACGCCACTTGATTCATCTGATTCGCTCCATAGGGTAACTTGAAGTTTTACAGGGCTGCAGGGCGCTGTGCGCTTCTTTGTTGTACAGCGTCACCAACTTGCGTTGTGGAGAATTGTTTTGCTCCAACCACATTTTATAATTACGTGGCCACACCAGCCAGGCTGGACCGCAAGAGCAATGTGAACTGAGTACGTTACATTCCAATGACCTCCCATGATCTACACGCTCAAAGATAGAGTTTCGTCAGTGTGCCGTGGATAGCTTAAAACGGACAAAGTGAAGAGGAGTGACGGCATCTCCATTGATTCTGTTCCGGATCCCACGGTCACACGAGTCACGGAAAAAGAGAGCTTTGCCGGTCAATTTGCTTCTTGCCTCGTGGACCCACTGCTTCACTAATATCTTCCCTAGTCCGCTGGTCTTGCCGACCTCATCTCTTTCCCTTCCCCTCGTCCACAATGCCCCCGCCCCCACCTCCGCCCCCGCCTCCTCCACCAATCTGCTTCCCCTTCAATATCAAGAAGAAGAAAAACCGTCGTCTTTCAGGCTCAAGCCTAATGGACCCGAGGAAGGAGAAGGCGTCACTTGACAGGGACGCCCCAGTCGAGACGATCGTGCGACGACCGTCTTATATACAATCACCTACGTTGTCAACGGTTGCACCGAGCCTCTCTTTTCGCTCCGATTCCGAGCGATACGAAGAGGCGCAATCCACCTTGCCGGTCGAGGTTGTACTGGACAAGAACGGAAAATCAAAGCTCGTTCGGTCAAACACCATGACCGGAACAAAGAAATCGACGGCATCCAACAGGTTTGGCTACGGAATAGGACTGGGCATCGGAAGGAAGCAGAAAGAATTCGAAGCAGAGATGGAGAGGTCTCGGTCCGAGTCGCCCACCGCTTTGCCTGTGTATCAGTCACCACGGAACCCGCCCACGCGCTCCGACTCTCGGGTTACTCAGAGCAGCAAGTCTTCTCGCAGAACTCAAGACACGCAGCGTACGCAAGACACTCAGCTCACCAAGTCGAGCTACCGAACTCACGTGAGCAGTCGTAGCAAAGAAAGCAATCAAAGCTCTGGATCGATGGCACCCAAGCCCCGTCCCCCACTGATTTCCTCGGACTCTATCGATACTCTCGTCGGATCGGGCCTCGTGCGCAAGCAGGCCTACTCTGACCCGCCGCAGATAGATACTTCTGGAAGACTCGAAGCACTTCGGGCGGAGATGACAAAGCTCCAACTCGATTACTAGTGAGTCATCTCGATCCATTCCACAATGTGAAATTTTTGAACGTGATCGTCAGTGTTGTCCCAAGCACGGATGCTCACGGATCCGAGTACGTAGCGGATAGCGACAAGCGGCGACAGTTCATCTCGGGGTAAGTTGATGCCGCATTCGGATACGGGGCTATGGACTAATCCATGCGATCAGGTTTACTGGTTCAGCAGGAGAAACTATCGTATCCAAGACTTTGGCTTATCTGGTAGTAGATTCTCGCTATTGGGACCAATCCGAACGAGAACTTGACCGGAGCCTCTGGACCATTGTCAGAGCGGGTGCCATAGACGGGCCGAAGGACTGGATAGAATGGCTTATGGTAATGCTCCCGCTATGATCTGTTATAAGAGCCGAGTTATGCTTACCGTTCCACAGAGCAGAGCCAAGGACGCAAAAATAGGAATTGACGCACGGATGTTGTCGCACGAAAAGTCGGTGGCAATCAACTCCAAGATCAACTCTGTCAATTGCAAGATGGTCTACCCGCCTCAGAACCTTATCGACCTCGTATGGAAGAACAAGCCTCCCAAGTCCAAAGCACCGGTGTTCAAGCAGGAAATAGAGTACACGGGTACGTCTCTTTTCATTCATTGTTCGGTACCATCGGAACGATCTATTTTTAGGAATGGATACACGCCAAAAGCTTGAGAAGATCCGGGCCTGGATTCAAGAGCAGAAGCCAACTCAGCCTTCTTATCACAAGGGTCCACCAGCTCCAGCCCACAAGCATGTCGCAACGTTGATTTCATCGTTGCCGTGTATTGCGTGGTTGTTGAACCTGCGCGGTCAAGATATTCCATATAACCCGCTTTTCCATGCATATCTCTACATTGGGCTAGAGAAAGCGATCGTGTTTGTGGACGGAAGTAAAGTGGACAGCTCGGTCTCTGGTTATCTCCAAGAAGTAGGGGTGGAGAGGCGGGACTTTATTGACGTGTGGACTTTTCTACGTAAGAGGGAATGGGGTGAAGGCAAGGTGCGTTTGAAGCATTTTTTTTGAACCATCAATTTGGTGACGCGGTGTGTTTAGGTTTTACTGTCGCCGCAGACCTCTTACGCGATCTCTCTGATGATCACGAATATCCGATACACCGTTGTACCACCAGTCGTTGAACATCTCATGGCGGTCAAGAGCAAGGTAGAGATCGATGGTCTCAAGAGAGCCTATGTTAAGGATGGCGCTGCATTCGTAAGTACTCTACATTGTCAATAGAATATAACGAATGACATGGCTAGGTTCAATTCCTTGCATGGCTAGAGAACAAGTTGCAAGAAGGCTACGACATCACTGAATGGGAAGCTGCGAACCGGCTCACGGAGTTCAGGAGAAAGCAAAGAAACTTCATGGGCCTTGCTTACGAGAACATGTCAGCCAGCGGACCGAATGCGGCGTTGCCGCACTACACGCCTCTCAAATCCAATGCAAAAATGATAGATCGTGAAACGCCGTATCTCAAGTAGGTGTCTACTATGGTTTTGATACCGGTCCTATCTGACTCGACTGCCATCAGTGATTCCGGGGGACAGTACCGTGAAGGTACCTGTGATACGACAAGAACAGTGCATTTTGGCAGGCCCTTGGCGGAACAGTGCGAAGCGTTTACAAGGGTTCTTCAAGGTCATGTGAGTTTTGACAGTTTCCGCTTCTTCTCGTCATGGTTCTCAACGCCGCGCGTTCAGATTGCGATTGATACGGCAGTTTTCCCGGAAGGGACATCAGGACATCAGCTCGATGTGCTTGCCAGGAAAGCCCTTTGGAAGGATGGGATGAACTATCCTGTGAGTCAAATTTGATCTTGATTATGAAACCCTTATTCATTCCCCGGGATTAGCATGGGACTGGACATGGATTTGGCTCGTTCCTGACTGTGCATGAGGGACCCCATGGATTCTCGAGTCATATTCCCCTCGTTCCAGGACACGTGGTCACGAATGAACCTGGCTATTGTAAGTGACATAATTTTTCTTCCCGGTTTAGCTTACGCAAATTTCCAGATAAGAAAGATTCGTGGGGGATGAGAATCGAGTCTGCGCTTCTAGTCACACGCGTCAAGGTATAGTTCAATTCCAGACGTGTCCAAGTCACCCTTCTAATCTCCACTCTTGTAGCCGAGGCACGCAAATGGCGAAGACACATGGCTAGGATTCGAACGTTTCACATGCGTTCCTATCCAAACGCGGATGGTGAAAGACACTATGCTTACGAAGGAAGAAAAGTCATGGCTCAAGGTACGGTTATCAAACCATAAACCGTTTTTTGTTGTTGGCTGACATGCAACGTGCCTTGCGCGTGTTTCTTACAGGAACATAACCAGCGCTGCTATGACAAGCTAGCACTCCACCTTAAAGACGACAAGCGTGCCCTTAAATGGCTAAGACGTGAAGCCGAGCGTGGAATCGGAATCGCCGCTGGTCCACCGGGACTAGATATCGATTGGAACTGAGTGCGTTGTATGCTCGTTTTCCTTTATTCTTCGACTATTTCTCCTTTTTCTCTTTTCAACGGATTTCACACATCTCTTTGACGATCTCACAAACACATACTTATTTATACTCGATTTCGCCGTATTTAATATAGGAGCAGCGCTAGCCTGCTCATGTGATACCGTTTTCATTGTAGAGTTGATCACAGGATTTGCTCGTTTTGTACACGTAGAAGTACATGGAACAGCTTGGAATGAAAAGATGACTATAAACTCTGACTGATCTCCATTCTCGCAGTTGACGTCGTCAAGGTTTGTATTTGACTCACTCGCAGCTTTGTTGATATTGCTACTGACACTTGTAATGGGTATATGAGGCAATTAGTTCACTTACAGATATCCACGGCCATAGGACTCTGAAAGCACCGCATCCCGTCTGATCTGCGCAGTTAACCAGAGTGCCGCTCAGTTAGTACCACGGTGGGGGACCACGCGGGAATCCTGGGTGCTGTGGTTTTTCTTTTTTTGTTGCTAATCACATCAAGCAAATACCTGCCATTTGAGACTTTGACGCATTGAATTCAAAACCCAACTGATGCACTCCTGAAAAAGCAAAAGGAGGCTTGACCAGTTTGCTGACGTTTGCTGACGTCCACATGACGCGTCGCCTCCTGACCGCGTCAACCTCCTTAGAACACAGACGTCGAGTCATTGATCGATCACAAAATCCTGCACTATAAAAACCCTCCCAATGTCGCTATCTTAATTTACTTCTTACACTCATCATTCACAACAAATCTCCATCGTGAACATGCAATTTTCCGTCATGAACAAAAGTTCCTGTTCCTCTTCCCTTGAACTTGAATGTCCTGGCGCTCCTCGGATTGTTCAACACCCCCGGTTTGAAGATCATTACTTTGCACAAAGAGACACCAATACAGTCCATGAGCTCAAACGCGTACGGACGATCATCAAGTCGGCAGGTCTCCGTAAACTTGCGTTGAGGAAATTGAATGCCGCCAAGAGGCACCTCCCAGACATCAACGGAATACAAATGGTGGCAGACTCACGATGGCCCAAACCCAATACTCTTCATGAATCACTCTTTTTCGTATCAAAGTGTCATGGTACCACGCCGACAGCAGCCAACCCTATTGATAGGCTGCATCATACCTTTACGCCACCGGCTTCAAGATAGGAGCTGCGCTTTCTGATTCGGAGAAAGGAACGAAACTCAGTTCCCGCCCATAGATAGGGGTCTTTTATTCGGTCATTCTTAAAATGCCATTCATAGCCCCTCCTCATCGCCATATGCGTGAGCTGCGATTCATGCTTCAAGCGAGATCTCGGAACCGGACATTGTTACCAATGCAAATGATCTCATGCAGCATCGGAGAAAGGCCCCTATATTATACATCCGATACATGGAACTACGCGTAGTCCGAGTTTTCAGTTGGATGTACTACCTTAATCCTAGCGAATTTTTAAATTTTCTCAAGTATCGTTTGATGGTTTGTTCGTCGAACTGAAACGGATCATGCCAACTGAGGAAACAAGAACGATTCAACTAACAAATACTTATGCTCTCGTTGTCGTTGACTACCGATAGAAAGTGAAAAACATTTGGTCGTAGTTTTAGAGATGTTGCTGTGCCCGCCCAGTGTACTTGGTTCGGGAAGAAATCGGAATCAGTGTTGTGACTTGTTGTCATCACTTGCGTCAAGGGCAAGGGTCAAGAAGACCAACCGGTGCATACACCAGTCTAAAGTCAGCGTGAACACTGGTGTGTACAAGCTGCATGAGGGAGTGCGAATGCTTGGATGAAGATTCCTTTGCCGCGCTCTCAGTAGTAGTAACCCCTCGACGTCGTGTATAGCGTTAGATACTGGCTACTGTATAAGGATATAGCAACAGCTATCACCCGAGTGGGCTGGCAAGTATTCGTAGAATGATAATGCTCGAATTTATATCAACCAACGCAATTGCCGAACGTCCCTTGGCCTTTATCCATTTAACACCAAGCTCGCGAGGAATCCATAACACAGGTACACGGCGATCATCTTCAGAAAATAACGCCCCAAGATACGGTGGGTCTTTATCCATTATCGATACTGGGACACCATGCCAAAGTGGTACGTTGCGCAGCTGCATGAAATGTTCGAATAATGTTGGTCCTCGCTCGAGTTTCCCATTGACTAGGTTAAATGTAAGGAGGTCACCGTCATTGTCATTGTCACCGTCATCATCATCGTCATCGTCATCGTCATAGTCATAACCATAGTCATCGTCATCATCAGCGTCCTCGTCATCGTCATCATCATCGTCATCGTCATTGTCATCGTCGAAGTGCAGGAGTTGTACTACGAGCTTTGAATTGTCGGGTAGGAATCTCATTGTCCAGCTGTCAATATCGATCGTGGAAATAATTGTACGCTCCGTGACGTCAAAAATAATGGTCTGGTAAACGATACTGAGGTAGGGGGTGATGCCATCGGGGGCGTTGTCGTTGGGTGCAGCTTTGACAGCAGCTAGAAGGGCACCATCAGCTGAGAATGACAAGCGCGCCTCGAAGCATCCGTCGAAAGTATGAATATGATCCAGCGTTTCGAGATCCCACAAAACGATACCGTTGCCACCCGCAACAGCCAGCACAGTGATCGAAACTTCCACTACCAATTGATATTCCGAGCCAGGCTTTGTAGGATATTGGAGAGTGTCACGTAAGGCCCCGCCTTTACCATTCCACAAGTTGATAGTCCCATCGTTTGACCCAGAAGCAAATCGCCGGCTATCGGCGCTAAACACAAGTGTCGTTACTTCCTCTGTATGATGCGTATGAGCAGCAATTGGTTGTTTTCCAAGGCTACCTGTCTCCCACAGCTCAACTTCACCAAAAGCAAACCCGCAGGCAACCCGTAAACAATCCCGGGACAGAGCCAATGCAGAGATACGACGCTTTTCTTGTTCATCCGAGAAAGGGCTGGACGCCTCGATGCCTTGGATATCCCATAGGTATATCGTCCGGAACTTGCTCCCAGCAGCAAGACGAGTACAATCTGGTGAGAAGGCCAGTGCAGGAGAGGAAGGGGTTGAAAGTGTAGAAATGAATGAGCGGCTTTTGACATTGTAGAGCTTGATACCAGCGACAGTCGAGATTGCAAGTATATCATCCAATGAAAAGGCGATTGCCAGCATACGGAAACCGAGACTTAGAACCTCGATTTGCGGCAGGGGGTTCCCCCTGTCCCCATTCCACAACGTCGCCGAATCCATATATCCAGTTGCAAGGAGATATCCGTTAGCGGAGATGGCCAGACCGTCGCAACTACTCTGGGCGATCCCAATGAGTTTACCATCCTCACAATTCCATAGATTCAGAGAGGCCGATGTCAGTGTGGCGATTCGAGAACCATCAGCCGAAAATGCAACGCGATGCATCGATGATTTGCAATCCAGATTGGCGACGAAACTCCCGTCGATCCCGTTTCGCAGGTGGACAAAACCGTAGTCAACTGATGAATAGGCGAGTCTGGCACCAGCGGGGGAAAATTGCAGACGATCCCATTCTCGATCAGGATCACGTCCCAAATACCAAGGCCGAAACAGATCCAAAAGCGCACGATCTTGATGGAATTCGAAATTGCCAAGCAGTTCACCATTTCCACTGTCCCATAGACAAAGAGTTTGGTCGGATAACATTGCGCCAATTCGGTTACTTTCCGAACAGATTGCCACTTTCACAATCGTCGACCGAGTTGTAAAGGAGGCGCCTCGTTCGCTACCATTCACGTCGTACAACGTTATAATGTTGTCATTGAATGAGGCAACTGTAGAAAAGTTGTTGGCAATCGCAAAGCCGCCCCCAAAGCCGCCCACTCTGATCGTGGAAATAGGTGTGCCAGTGGCTGCATCCCAGACCTTCAACTTTCTCTCGCTCAGCGAAACAAGCATGGTGTTATCGAGTGAGAATTTGACGGCATCAACCTGCTCCCCATGAGGCCAGTTGGCAACGAGGGCATCCCATTTCGCGGGCCCACCCTCGACACTACATACGTTGTGCGCTGCCTCCTCGATATATCGATGGTATAAGAGGGTATCTGTTGGTGTGAACGACAGTGCTGAATAATATGTATGAAGCGCTGATGTTTCGATGGTTTCATAGAATTTTGAAATGAACCGCAGACCATCCAATAGGAGTTGTCGCAAATCCGAAGATGTCGACTTCTATCCAAACACCTAAGTATTTGATTTGACATCTAGTTTGTTCGCAAACTCACTAAAACTTTCAGGACGATACGAATAGCACGGTGAGCACAGTCGAGCTTTCTGATCAAGCTCAGTGCTTCAAACCAATGCAACATGTGCTTATCTGCAAACTGTTCCAATTCCTTCTTGACATTGGCGTCTTCAATGTTTGTGACCTCAAGATGATTGGCCCAATATACGCATGCGTATTGCAGCTGTGGTGGGATATTCCTCTCTAATCGTTCGTCTGTTATCCCATCCTTTGCAAGTCCGTCGTCGTTGCTCATGAATCGAGCCGGAGTGCCAAGATCTAAGATGTTATACTTGAGGTGCTGTTCCATTATCTGAAAACAGCGTATTGTAATACGCATATGGCGGATCATTGGATCAATGTGGAGATTATCGTCCTTGCAGCGCTTCGAGTTTGTGATGTAATCTGGAAATGACTTATGATAGATGCGTGGTGTATCATCGTCACCAAGTAGGATCACCGATTGGAGGTTAACGGTCACCGCACGTATTTGCTCCACATCTATGTCGATAAGGTGGGCTAGTGTTGTGACAGGAAGAGGATATTGAACGGATATCATTGCACCAACAACTGATTTGTAACGATCGACCACATCGTCATCGCAGTCCACCGGTGCAACGTTCCGAAGGATGACTGTGTAGAATTCATTGAGATCTTTGAAAGGCATGCGATCCTGAACAAAGGTGCAAAGCAGCTTTTGCATCTGGGCGGCAGGATTAGAAGCGACTTTGTCCAAAATATACCGTATGGATGTCGAGGCAATAATGAAGAGTCTTCCTGCCGCCCGAACAAGACGGTCTATCTCCTCATCGCTAGCACACCATTTCCTCATTGGAAGACGTTTCTGGACTTGGTCGGGAGACAGCGAATGCTTGAGGTAAAGCCGTATATCACCGTCAACCACTTTATTTTCAATATCTTGCAAGTGGAAAATTTTATGGCCATCCTGACTGCGAAAGAATTGATCAAGGTATGGCTGTGGCCGTGTCGTCAGAATGACCTTGAATGATGGTAAGTCCTGGACAAGTCGCCTCAACCCAGTCAGAACGGAAAGCCAGTCGTCTTCGTAACATTCATCCAGCGCATCAACAACGACGAGTATTGGTCGAGCACGCAACTGGATAATGCTCCGTAGTGGGTCCACTATAAGAGCTTGCAGCTGTTCTCGAGGACCTTTCGTTATTGCAGATCCGCCATCTGTCTGCAGCACATTTCCGATGGCTTCGGCAAACGTTTTGTCATATAGACAGAGCTGATATGCAATTGTCGTGAAGAACTTTTTCGCATTATTGCGGTCACCCTCGTCTCGTGAGAAAAAGAAAGATGCTCCCAAGAGATTGAGGCCAGCTGCTCGTGATGCGATGGTGTAGGCAACGGTGGATTTCCCAATGCCAGCCAGCCCGGATAGTATGTACATCCTCGACTCGTCTGAGCCGGTGGCCCAGTCTGCCATCTCTCGGAGAAGCGCCACTCTCGTGCCCTCGAAGCATGGTTCGCTCTTCTTCTTGGTTTGATAATCATCGAACACAGCTTCTGCACGTGGTAGATTTATGATCGATTGAGTCTGCAGAGGAATATTTGAAAATAACCGCAGCGTCGCCTGAGAATACCTACCAGAAAATGTCTGTTCAAATTGTGATTGATGTCTGGAAAGCTGGCGTGGTTTGCTATAAAATCACATATCTACGCACATCGGGTTAGCATTTGACTGGGATGTATAGCGATGGCGTACCAAATTCCTTTGATCCTCTGTAAACTGGCCATCTTAAGCTATGCGTGAGCTTGGTGCCTCGTGCGTGGTGAGAGATTAGCCATACTCACCGCCGAACCGAATGATCGTGGCATTGCCATAGATTTGGTTAAAATCTGCATTGTTTATAGTGAAGTCCGACGACCCTTGGAGGATTGACATGGACGGCGCCTGTCTGCTCGTGAAGTGGTCAACAGGTTGTGGTCGTGATACAGTAGATGGTCTCTTTCGTTGGATATCCACCTCTTCTTTAGACAACTTTCGTTTGTGTGAAGATCCAAGAGTGATAGATTTGGAGGGAGAGTTGGAAGAGTCGGAGGCTGACATGTTGGATGTCGGTGAGCAAGTCTTGCAAAGTCGTGATCGGTCAGAACGTGTTGGATGTAGAGCAAAATGTATACAAAAGCGTTAGGTCACACAAGATTCAGGTATCGTCATGTGTAGTCGTATATAGGTCAGAATTTCCTCTAATAGCCCATAGTCTGAGGCATCGAAGGGTATGGGTTAGGACATGTTCTACCGTTGTAGGCGTCCCTTTCGACACCGAGTGTTTTGAATGAAAAACCCTGTCTCATACAGTATGATTGATGTGATTACACGCATGATAATGCAACAATCCCACTCTAAACCAGGACACAGAACCATCTGCATCCAATCATAACCGTCATCTCCATCGTCCCGTCATAGCATAATTGTGTATATTCACATCTCATCAACAGTCGCAATGCGTGGCGCATTCAATGACCCCTTGCGTTGTCGTCGTCGCCATTGCAGATGACGACGCAAACGGTATAGCAGATGAAGATGTAGGTGCAGTGTACATAGCTGCAGTGGAGACGCTGAAGTAGACGTCGTCGTCGCTAGATGCGATCCAGGATAGGGCAACGGCGTCGATACTAGAAGACACTACCGGAGTCATCACGACATTGCCATAACGGGCGAGGCTGCTGTAAGGTAATGTTCATGTGGAGAGGCATTGGGAGCTGGGACAGAAAAGATTGCGGTAAAGTAAAGGCATGAGTAATATACAGGGAAAGGTGAGGTTGATGTTGCTGAAGAAAATTGATGTGGCTGTGCTGGTTGAGGAGCTGGAAGAGGGGACGACAACGGGAGAGGCACGGTTGTTGATTGTGATCCAGGAGACGATGGGTTTACGCCAGTACCCGAGGATGATGAGGATGGCGAACCAGGCCGATCTGGGGTAAGACTAGCTATGAGCACTATCGGCAACTACCACGTTGCTGTCAAGATGATTCCATATCCTGCATATATGCGCTTTCGATGAGCTAAAGAGGCCTCAAGAATGGGGGGTCCCCAACTTACCTTCTCATAAGTCCTGATGGTCCCCCAGCTCCATGATAGCAACCCTCCAAGGTCCCAGGTAAGGCACAAGTCCTTGCAAGATGAGAATCCCAGGCCGGACTGTAGGAGGAAGGACGTGGACGGGAAAGTTTGTGAAAACCTAGGCAAGGCGGCGCGTCTATTTGTCTCAATACTGGCTATGTCTAGGGTTTCAAGCACGGGCGGGGTATATAGCTGTCAAGAAGCCATAATTAGCATATATGCAATGCATTTAGTCAGTGACATACATTCTATATCCCCACCACGTCGTTTCTAACGACAGTCAAGTCCTTGAAGGCACCCATGCCCGGCGTCGTGCTAGGAAAGGTTGAGGCTCAGCTGGTTCCCGCAATTGGGATGTCGACGCCGGATGTGTAGAGGTGGTTGCAGAAGGAGACGAAGTGTCATTCGAAGAGGACCACCAAGAAGAGAACGACCACACGGTTGACCAACTCCAACTGCTCTTGCTGGTCTCGGGTTGTTGATGCGCCTATACTGGTAGCAGCATCTGCAGTTCGTTCTTCTCTACCTCCGTCGCTGCCGTTCACCTCTTCATGCACAGCAACAATAGGAACCATCTCTGAATCAGCGATAGATACAAGAGATGTCGATATCGGCACAAGAGGGATATAACTTCATACTCGTCCATCCGTATCTCTTGCCAACGTCGCTTCCATATGTAGCCTAGGCAGAGCTGGAATCAAGAACGGAAGTGATGGAAGACACATTAGACCTCCAGGCGGACTTGCGGGGTAACATGACGGGCACCTCTTCGACCTGTCGACCATTGACCAAGTTGGGTTGTGTACTGGGCGGTGGAGAACCATTCCAGGCGGCTGGAAAGCGCGACGAGCTCAGTGTCCCAAAAAGTTGGGAAGGAGAGTTCGGGTCCCGAAAAGGCGATTCTGGAATCTGGAGTACTGGACTCCGACGCTCGTCGCCGGGTCACCGTATTATTCCCCATTTGGTGTGGCGAGACCAAACCACCGACCATCCATGGCGTACCAGTATCTATATCCTTCAAAAGCTTCCTTCGTCATCGTACCTTTTTCTACATGTATGAATCCCCTTTTGTCTCCATTTAGAAGAATAGTTTAGCGGTTAGACGTCGAACATTAATAAGTATTCCAGGATCACAATCTGCGGCAACTCAATCCCTGAAGCTAAATATTCACAGTCACAGTGGCGTTGAAAGATACTCATCGCTTCAATTTCTGATGGCTGGTTGTGAAGGCACAAAGCATTCTGAAGGATTCGATGTCACATTAAATTCAGGACGAGTTCTCATAGCATTCTACACAGTACAGTCCCGAAAGCACAAAGTCCATGCTAATATAATAATAGTGTTCTTGTCCGTCGTGGTAATCGTAAAAGTGAATCATGCGACAGCGACAGTGTCCTTTTAACAAAGCGTTCTTTTACTGACTACCGATGCTTTCTGGGAAACGGAAAACGTTGGTAGGGTCATATTCCTGCTTGATGCTGACCAGTTTGTCATAGTGTGATGCATAGTAAAGATGTTGCCCTAAAACGAGTTCAGGAAAAACACATCAGAATCGAGTAACCACGTACAATCGGGTAACATGTTATCTGCGTAGTTGGGATATGCGCTACGATCGTACGAGTTAGATATAATCACTGGTTCAAATTGCCATTACTTACCCGTAGTCGAAATTTGAAGGGCTGTTACTCAAAAGGATGTTGGCCATGTCTGCACTATAGTGAGCTTGAGACACATGCCAATAAGAACAAAACTTACCATCGAGGAATGTGAAGCCAGAATCTGGGTATGGAGGTTGGAAACTAGGAGAAGACGCATACATTTGGAGAGTCCACATGGAATTCCTGTGGCCGAACGCTGTCGAATCAAGGGGAACGGAATTGATTTTTGAATTTGTTCCTCCATATAACTCGAACTGGACGAACCAGGCCTTCAAAACAATTAGTTGTGAAAAGTAGGGAAATTTTTGTCACTCACCAGATTGGCCTGGAATCCCTGGTTGGCGACGTAATTCGTATATGCTAGCAGGGCGGCATCCGGGAACGGAGGAGTCATCAACGACTTGACGTAGAAAGTATCCGTATTATCAGGTGCCGTTGTACTAAGAGTACCCTTCCCACCGAGGTTTGTGACACTATCAATGTATGAACTGACAGTGAGGTCGACGTTATCTGGCTTGGGGACAGTAGCAAGGAACGGAGCAATGACGGCATTGAATGCGTCAGGGGAACTATACCAACCGCCCACTAGGCGAACGGAGACCTGTCCCTGTGCATTGCCTTTTCCGAAATTGAACTCTGCATCAAACTCCGGGGGCAGATTCGTCTGGGCAAACTTCTGGAAACTGGACACGGCGTTTGCAGCATCCGTGGGATTCATGTTCCAAGTATATATAAACACTGTTGCTGAGGGTGGCACAGGGAATGTCTGAACTGTAAACGAGGTAGTGACACCGAAAGAAGGACCAGCGCCCCTCATGGCCTGAAAAACTCGTCAAACAACTATATGTATATATAGTCAAGTGACGTACAAAGAATAGATCGGGGTATTGATTTGCTGAGAGAGTGGCGCAAGTTCCATTCGCTAGTACTACTTCCAGGGATTGGATGGTGTCCAGTGTAAGGCCCCACATGCGAGACGTAAATCCAAAGCCACCATGGGCTGGTACCAGCATGAGCGCGTTTGCTTACAAACGAAGGTAAAAGCTTACAGGCGTGACCACCAATGCCGACATACGGACATGTTCCGTGCGGGAGTGCACGTCCATTATTATTGAGCGCCGAGGCGACATCGCCGAGTCTATTTCCAGGCTGAATGGTTGCAGTACCGTCTTGATTCACAGTGATTTGCTTCAAATTTCTCAAATCAATGACTATAGCGCCGTCTGTACCGCCGAGTCCATTTGCAATGTAACTGTGCTGTTGTTCGTCGCGCATTAGCATGGACTCTTGTAAGGCATAGGGCATATACTCACTCCGCCACTTCGCGCGACTACGGGGTAACCGAACGTCGCTCCAATCTTTACGATTGTGGAAACGTCCTGGGGAGTATTAGGAAAAGTCACCGCCGCAGGTTGTACCGTGAATCTCAAGTTATCTAGAAGCCAATGTTTAGCGTAACGCAGACTAATGTCATTCCTACACTTACAAGCTTGACTGTCTGTTTGGTAGGCTGGATCCCCAGGGAAGACAGCCGTAATGCCAGCTGAAGTAAAGTCACCAGGCAGATCCGTGGTGGCCGCTTGGCAAAAGCCAAGGGCTGCGATCAAGAGCGACAACGATCTGCAGAACCTCATTTGCAGTGTTGGGAAGAGGAGGTTGCTGTTGTGGGATCTGGTCAAAGTAGCCTTTATAGCTTTTGGTTAGTGCTTCTGTGCTGTGCCGAACAAGAGGAGATGTCAGCATTTAGCACATTAAGGGGTCTCGGATGAAACGTCACTCTTCCCTGGACTATGACAGATATGGTCAAGTCGGTGATGAACATGCTGTGCATCTTAAGCATTTGCCGTATGCCCCAGCACAACCTCCTCTGTTCCTGTAAGGAGAGTGAATGGGCAAAACGGGCTCGAAACATTGCCGATCTGGGCGCATCCCGGCGTCCCGGACCTGGTATTATTAATCTCGAGAACCATAGTTGCCGAGTAGGGTTGAGGTCAATTACGGGCATAATAGTCCATATTCAAGATGAATTGCTGCGCCTGCAGAACAGCTTGGTTAGACATTGTGTCTAGCGGTTAGAGGTTACAGGCTGTACCACTGGTACCCATCATCTTCGGGAAGATGATAGTCAAATGCAGGTCGGCAACGTATTTAGTCCATACGTAATGAAGGTGAACATTCGCCGCTCAAAGTTAAAAATAGCTCATACAGTCACATACAAACAAGCAGGGCTATACATATTCTCAACATTGCAACGGCAACGGCAATTACAGTCCGCCACCATGGTTTCTTCTTTCATCGGCAGCCCAAAACCATTCCATGGAATATGTAGCATGACCGCCGTGACTGCAAGTTTGGCAAGTGACAATTTCCGTCATCTGTGATATATGAATTTGGTAAGGGATCTATCGAACAAGAAATACTGACTCCTGAGCAAGCAAACTTTTCGCCGATGATTGGCCACTTCGGATCTTCTTCAGCATCAAGAACAATGCCGAGTGTCATCGAACAAATGGAGCAGCGCGGCAGCAGGGGTTACGATGAGGGCAAAGGGTCGGTGTTCGTATTTTGCAACCAAATCGTAAGCAGCGACCGAGCTGAAACGCCTAATCCAGGCCCGTCTTCAGCCGTCTTCCCGCAACATCTGCACCCTTCAGCAGCTGATCATAATCTGTCCAGGAACCCATCCACCAGTCACTACTTCCCCATTGTCCAGCATTCCCCCCACCATGGCCCATTTCGACTTCTCCATTCTGTATTGCAGTGTTCATCACATGACAGCAGCGCGCTGAGTATCACTGCACTTTGAACATCTCCCGTCCTATCAACGTATGCTTGGAGAACGTCTATTCCTGCTTACACCGTAATCCTGTTAACACGGTTGAGTCTCTCTTTAGCCTGTTCCACGTATCCACCGGCGTTCTTAAATTAAATCAAAGAACCCAAAATGCCAGCCAAAAGTAGACGCGTTGTCCCAGAAACAAACGCCAACGTAGAGACGACTTCTGTTGCGAGATTCGTGTCGAGGTTCAATTGCACGTGGTATTGCTAGTGGTGAGAATCGAGGATTAGGAGGTTGAATGAGCCGAGTGAAAATACGAGGTCGAAGACGTCGTTGTGCTGCTTTGAGAGTTTGTCCAGGAGTGTGATACGGAACGTATGTAATTAGGTAGAATTGGACCTGTGGTCAGAGAAAGGGGAACCGTTATAGTTACCGTAGAGGATAAACCCAACCGCGTCACCGTGACGGACTTTATCCAAGCCCACAGAGAGATAAGTAGTTTCTGTTTGGGTCTTAGTCGAGAACAAAAGATGCTCTCGAGATGGCTAGTGAGCAGTGAAGAATTGAGAGCCTGCGTTTTGGGTCCGACTCGCGGACTCGGAGGCCGCAGCGTGACTCGAGGAAGAGGTCATTCCAGGATCAGAATGGGGCGGAGGAAACGAGGCTTCGGTGCACCCTCGTGTGGTGTAAATCGTACAGTGCCCAGTGCCTCAATCCTAAAGCACAAATAAGATTGACAAGTTATTGCGGAAGGCGCTTGAGCGCCTCTGTTATTTCTCCAATCGACTGAAAGTCTCAGTGATAGCACTCTATAGTATACTTTTCTGCCTCGTTCCAGCTTCGACGATTACGGGCAAGCCAACGCGGTAGTGGACAGCTCAAGAGCTGAGCGCTGAGCTTTCCCACATCAGCCGTATCTCGAGTCAGCATAGTCACGGTAAGCTGTGCAAGTTTCTGGATTTAGTACTATCCAACTTCCAGCCTATACCACGTGTCGCAAGACCTTATCGATTATCACCGACATCCAACATGTCAGCCTCCTCTTCCAGCTCACACAAACCAAAGAAATCTGAAGAAGTGGATATTCAACGAAACAAACTATCTATTGCATCACTACTACAACCTGTCGACCGCTTCACTGAAGGTGTCCGGGATGCGCAGAGCAGGGAAGCTGGAGCCGGAAATGATCCTGACATTTCTATCATTTCGACTCTTACCTCACAGATACCATCCTCTGAATCTACCACTCATGGATCTACACACAAACGAAAGAGGTCTGAAGGAGTAAATATCCAACGAAAAAAACTATCTATTGCATCACTACTACAACCTGTCGACCGTTTCACCGAAGGTGTCCGGGATGCGCAGAGCAGGGAAGCTGGAGCCGGAAATGATATTTCTATCATTTCGACTCTTCCCTCACAGATACCACCCTCCACGAACAGTGGGAACGGAGATAAACAGAGCAGAGAGGCCGGGGGAGGCAATCTTGACTTCCCAATCTCTACAAATGCCCATTGTTTCGCAGACAAATCGCCGCATTCGGTCAACCGCGAAGAGGAGGTTGTACAAAGAAGGGACACATCGTCCATGGCATTCTTCCAAGGGTCGTCGAACGTCACTATCAACAATTCAAATTTTAACGAAATCCATGGCAACGCCACGATCATTCGGTTTGGCGGTGAGCACGGCTGATCTCTCACCACAAGCCAACCAGTTCACACACAGCTTAGATGGTCAATTTACAGAGGTTCAAAGGAATTTGGTACGTCAGATCCATGCATTCCGCTCAAAGGCTAACTTGATATTCGTAGATTTGTGATCATATAGCAAACCTCGCCGTTTTGCCAGACATCAATCACAACCTGAGCCGAAAATTTCTGGTAGGCGTTCTTGGATAACGACGCTGCAGTTATTCTCAAATATTCCACACCCAGATTCAGTCCATCATTAATCTACCACGCGCAGAGGCTGTGTTCGATGATTATCAAACCAAGAAAAAGAACGGACCATGCTTCGAGGGCACAAGAGTGGCGCTTCTTCGAGAGATGGCAGAATGGGTCACCGGCCTAGACGAGTCTAAGATGTACGTGCTATCCGGGCTGGCTGGCATTGGGAAATCCACAGTTGCCTACACCATCGCGTCACGAGCAGCTAACCTCAATCTCTTGGCTGCCTGTTTCTTTTTCTCACGAGACGAGAGCGACCGCAAGAACGCGAAAAAATTCTTCACAACAATTGCATATCAGCTCTGTGTCTTTAACGAAACGTTTGCTAAAGCCATAGGAGATGTGCTGCAGACACAGCGCGGATCTGCTGCAATAACGAAAGGTTCTCAAGAACAGCTGAAAGCTCTTATAGTGGACCCACTGCAGAGTATTGTCCAGTCACATGTTCGACCAATACTCATCGTCATTGATGCACTGGACGAATGTGACGAAGAAGACGCGCTTTCCGTTCTGACCGGGTTGAAACAACTTGTCCGGGCCTTGCCGTCATTCAAGGTTATTCTGACAACACGGCCACACCCGCGCCTTGATCGTTTCTTCGGCAGTCAGGACGGCCATAAAATATTCCACCTGCAAGACATCGAAGATAAAGTTGTTGACGACGATATACGGCTTTACCTCACCCGCAGGCTTTCTCTTGAAAAAGTCCAAGAACGCGTTCCAACGAGTCAATGGAGTGCGAGCGATAAGGAGGTAGACGCTCTTGTTCGCGCAGCGGGAAGACTCTTCATTATTGCCTCGACGGTTGTACGGATCATTTTAGACAAGGTCGCTTCTAATCCTTCGGCTCGGCTGCAAAAGCTCCTTGACACCTTCGCTCAGGATCGCATGCCTTTCAAAGATCTCAATGAATTCTACACCGTGATACTCCGGAATATTGTACCGGTGGACTGCGATGACGATATAGTCAATCGTTACCAATCAGTTGTTGGCGCAATCATATTCGTTCAACATCCTCTTCCTATCACCACGCTAGCACATCTTATCGACATAGATGTGGAGGAAATACGTGCGGTGCTTGTCAACCTCCGATCTGTGATCCTTCTTGGTGACGATGATATACCACGCATCTATCACAAATCGTTTCCAGACTACATCACGGATTCGAAGCTCTACCAGGACATCAAACTCCGCATTGATCCAACGATACGCCATATGCAGATCACAATACGCTGTTTTCAGATAATGGACAAGCATCTCAAGCGCAATATTTTGGGTCTTGGAGATCCTGCTCGATTCATGAACAACGAGGATGGCCTCAAGGCGGATGGGATAACAGATGAACAAATACAGGAGAAGATCCCACAACAACTTCAGTACGCATGCGCATATTGGGTCAATCATCTCGAGGTCGCAAACATGGAAGACGAGGCTCTCATAAACGGATTGGAAAGGTTCGCAAACGAACACATGCTATATTGGCTCGAGGTTCTGAGCCTTATCGGAAAATTGGACTCGGCTCACCGTGCTATTGGAGTGGTCCTGAAACTTCTGGTACAGTTTGCTTTTACATGATACAAAAGATGAAAAGCTAATGAAGTTACACAGACGTCGACGTCTTCAGACTTGCATCAGCTCTTGTCGGACGCATTACGTTTCATTTCAAAGTTCTACGAAATCATTAAACGATCAGCGCTTCATACGTATTATTCGGCACTGCCCTTTACACCAACAAATAGCCTCTTATACCATCGGTATATTAAAGAGGCAGAGCACAACATATGTAGCATCGAAGGAGGACCAGAGAAGTGGGATGCCCTCGTTGCTAGTCTGAGACATGGGCAGGAGTCTGTCGATGTCATCAAATTCTCGCTAGATAGCACTCTGTTTCTTTCTTGTTTTGGCGGATATGACTACCGTGACATACGCAAGCAGGGAAAGTTGAAGATCTGGGACGCAGCCACAGGCACACTCATCTCTACCATCCCAGGTCATAGGTTTGCAGTAACCAATGACTTTTCTACAGTTGCGTCATCCCAGGACAATATCGCAACCCTTTATAACAAGAACGGGCGCCCAAGTGCTACTATGTTTACTACCTCGTCGAAGATTGAAAGATTGGCTCTTTCATCTGAAAGTAGCCGGGTTGCAGCAGGGTTGTCTGACGGAACTGTTTGGCTATGGGACAGCGGGAATGCTGAGTTAATAGACAGGTTCGATGGATTTGGCGGTAGCAGCGATGGGTCTTGGCTCAAATTTTCTTCGACTGGCACAAGACTCGCCTATTCGTCGCCGATCGGTATCAAATTGCGAGATGGGATCAGCGCGAGATTCATCGCCGATCTGCAATGCGGATCACATCCCAAGTTCGAATTCTCGGGTGATGGCTCCAGAATCGCCTCTGCGTCAAGCTCAGATGACTTGACACTGTGGAATAGTGAGAGCGGTGGGGTTATTGCCACCGTCGGTGTAGTTTGCTGGTGCATGGCAATCTCAGCAAACGGATCTCTACTTGCAACTGTAGATCGCAATCAAGTGATGTTGTGGAGCGAACACCGTGACCACCTGGCCCAAATCAAGATCCTAGAACTTAATATGCCACGATCGATGGCCTTCTTACTGGACAATATACTTGCAATCGCAATTGGTTCGGACGTTAAGCTCTACGACGTCAAAACCCACTCATTCATTCACACACTTCCGCTCGGCGGATGGGTTATACCACCGGCTTTCTCACCAGACTGCACTCGTCTTGCCGTTTGGGACATCAACGACAATGTGAATCTCTGGGATATTCGAGGTATCGACGCTTCCAGTCCTCCCTCAAAAGGAAATGCAACTCCTGTCGCTGCGTTGGCTTTATCACGAGACTGCTCACGACTAGCTTGCGGATTTGAGGACGGCACAGTTGAATTGTGGGAGACGAGCCCTACAAAGCGACGAATTGACCCGCTGGCCCTCCGCTCCAATTTTTTCTCTCGCATTTTCCGCCAATCTCGTCACACGCAATCGGTTCAGGCACTTGCGTTTGACCCCGATGGCAGGCTGTTCGCTTCTGGGTCGAACGACGGGACTATCAAACTGTGGAATGGTGGAGATGGGGCATTACGTGGAACCCTCAAAGCGCCCGGTCAGTGGTTGAAAGCGGTTGCACTCTCGGACAGTGTGCTGGTTGCTACATGGCGTAGGTGGGATGGTAACCGGTGGAACGATGGTGGTGTCACTCTGTGGAACGTTGACACGCTACGCCCCATTCATACCTTCGATGGTGGAGGATTCAAAGTGTCGATTGCAGAGGACAGTACCCTTATCGTCGTCTGCCACTTTCGCCATGTCACTCTGTTTGATGCGGTGAACCACACAACCATCCGTACATTCGGCGCCTCTTTCGACATTCACACAATGTCATTCCTACCCGACAATTCACAACTTGTGGTACAGTCCGACGGGGGCGTTTTCCGATCATTCAACCTTATCAACAACCATACCACAGAAGGTCCTACACTCAAACATCTTGTCCAGCTTCCCAACACCCCACTCTGGCATGGTGTTCCCGTCTGGCACTGTCAAGACGAAGGGCAGCACTACTTTGCAGCATTGTTTTCTCAACATACGAACCCCGTGCCCGTGTTATGGATTCCCAAACAAATTTCTGTGACGAAATGGACCCAGGGATCATCCATGATTGCCTTGTATTGCAAGGACGGGCGCGTTATCCTTCTACGACTACCTACCAGCTGAGCCATGTTGGTTGCTCGTCGCTATGCCCGCATTTGTTACTATTTACCTGTACAACAACTATTATTTAAGTAGCGAAATAACAAACAAGATGATGCCTTAAAAGCTTTGATATACTTGTTGATGCTGTTGTTCGCAGCACTCACAACACCGCTCACCTTCAGACAACAGCGAATGGGATCTCATGATTTACTCTGCTATTTCACGGTCGTATCATCAGCACTCTAGCAAAATCGGACTTTGAAACGGGAAGAAGGAGCTTCTGATTCCGAGTCTTTCGCTAAGCGATGGAACTACTCTTTCAATGCCTTTATCATGGCCTTCGGTGTTGCACCATTCCGTCTGGACCAGCCGGGCATAAAAGGCCAAAAATATGGGCGAGGTCAAGAATAAAAGGAAGACAGAAATAAACTAGGGAAAGCATCGCGTTGAACGAGCAAGTGCGCTTCGTGATTGTCATCGAACATACTAAACACTCTCGAGACTTCCACATCTCTGCTGACGAGGGTAAGCAGAACTGGACGTGGTGGCCGTGCTCAGTCACTTCACTAAGCTGACTCAATTAGCTAATAGCTATGGCATTCATATTTTGTCGCAAATCCGTTGGGAGGTGCGTGTCTCCTTCAGTTTCATTGCATCAACAAATCCAGATATGCGGATGTTTGGATGAGGTTTGGACGAGAAGAACCGGAGGAGAGGGCTGGCAGTACGACTGGCTCAAAACCAGGCCACTAGTCTAATAGACATTCTTTCATACATGCTGCATCGCGCTATGGGTCAAAAAACCAGGTACCTGAATGCGTTCTTGAACCTACGCCGTTTTCTTTAACTTCCTTCTAGGAGCGCTGTTAGAAGAAAACAATATCACAAGAAATCCGGTGGTCGACAGTCCCTTGTGAATATACAGATTAGTAGATGAGGGTGTACAGGACAGTCAGTGTCATTTCCGACGAGTACGCTCACGAAATGATTTAGGTAATAATTCCGATGATAGATGGGATGGAATTGCAGGTACCATTAAACGACCTGTGGCTTCCTTAGTGATATATGAGCTTGTGTATTTGGAGATATCATCAATCGAAATACTGTTCCCAGTTCCCAAGCGTACAGTTTTCCCTCTGCTTTCCAGACGACCGTATACGCTTGAACTGACAAAGTGACATCGACCGTCCGTGTGATTGGGATCCAATGGGACCAAGCTCAGTGCTTTGCGTATTTGATTTGTTGCCACTTTTCGAACACTGTATGTAAGTATAGTGTCCGCCTGCTTTTGTTCAGCCCCCGACAGCATGTCGACGTTCGGACATAGCGCGGATCAACTCTCGAGTGAGGCTTGTTTATTTGCCAAACAAACCCGGAGTTTACAAAGTGGGACTCGTTGCCAACCTCTACAATTTCATTCAGAGAAAATGTGATAACATTGTATGACGTGAATGGTGGCAAACGAGGCGCTACCTTTACAACTCAAGTGAAGATTTCCGCAGTGGCAATCTCGTCTGAAAGTAGCCGAAATTGCCGCAATAGAACTCTTCTTCTATGGGACAGTCGAGCTGATAGGCAGCTTCGATGATTTGCGAGTCATTATCGAGATCGGGATCGAGATAGAGAATGGAATCGGTTTCGTGATCGTCTTCAATTTTGTTACTGGCGAAAATGGGATCAATGGCGGTTTCATCACCTATCATCGGCATTTCATTAGACTGCATTTTCGGCCGATGGTTCTCGAATCGCTTGCTTGTGAGGATAGCAATCGCCCCGAAAGGTGACCGAGGGTTGGCCATTTCCGCTAATGGATCTGGAAACAGGAACCCTCTACCGCTCGTCGAGGTTCTACGTCATAATCACTGATCAGGACGCATCAGTTGTCGCAGTCACTATCAAGCTCTGCTTTACAATGTCAAAGCCGCTCCTTCATTCCTATATTTTCACTCTCCCGCTTTCCTGCACTGTACTAACTTACCGGAATGACAACTGTATGCTATACCTACTTGGGATATCCGAGGTATCGAGGCGTCCAGTCCCTCCTCGAACAAACAATCAAGGAGCGAAGTCACTGCATTGGCTCTGTCCCGGGATGGTTCACGGGTGTGGGAGACAGCTAGCCTTGAAAAACAACCAGTTGCCCACACGCATCATCGGAAGGCGGTAGCAAGTTAGCACTTGGGTACAGAGGCGATTCGCTTCTGTGTCAGTCCATAGAACTATCAACTTGTGGAATGGTGAAGGCGTGGCGCTATGTGACGCTCTCCGGTATCCTACAATTCACGGGTTAATTGGATTGGCAGTAGAGGTCTCAAACACTGTGCTGGCTGTAGCGGGTAATAAAGGTCTCTTTTTGTGGGACCTCGAAACACTGAAGCTGTATCCAACGACACCACCGACACGATAGCATGACGCCCCGCTCTCACCAGACCATCGTTTTCGATGTCACAAAGTGTACAATTACTTCTGTGTTTGATGTTGACAGCCACGCGATGGCATTCCTACTCGAAAACTCACAACTCATAGTCCAAACCTTCGACATTGGCGATGAAGATGACGATAGCGGTAAACTTCTGACATTCAACCTAGTCAACGGAGAACGCATGCGAGGACCAACATTCGAACACTTCATGCAATTGCGCAATATGCCATTCTAGCATGGTGTCCCAGTCTCGATAGTGGATGAAGCTGATGAAGACTGAGGCGTTATTTTCTAAGCCAGGTTGCCGTGTACCTGTGCTATGGATTTCTCGGGAGCTTGATGTACGGGTGACGTCATATGATTGCGTTAGGTTGTGCAAATGGGAACATTGTCCTTTACGACCACATACCACTGAAACCAACCCACTCGAGTGACGAATTGTTATCTTACTCCTCAGTGCCACTAGATTTACAGCTACTCCTCACACGTGGTGTAGCTGATATGATACAACCCTAATGCTACGCACTACGTCGAGGGATCAGACAAGGTCCAAGTAGAGGGAAAGAAGGAAACGAACTATGAGAGCACGGTAATGGGATCCTCATTCGAGCGTTCGCACTCCATCGTGCAGCTTGTTACCTGCGGAACTGACATTAGACTGGTGCACGCGCCCTTTGGTGTCTCCTTGCCACACTGGTAGCTGTTGAAAGAAATCGTGAGTAGGATGTGTGACATTGAGTTGTGGAAGGATGAAAAGGCGATTATACCTTGCTTCTAGCTGGTCTTGGATACAGAACTGCGGACATGATACCTGGTGAAGGTCCGAATAGAGGAGTGAGCTGATGAGAATTCATAAGGATGCAGGCTGCAGGCTTGTCGAGCGCAATGTGAATAGGTGGTATGAGGGTAGCAGTGGCTTCAACATGTTCATAAGAACATTACGTTTGTAGCGCTCGCGATAGAACTTATGAGAAAGAGTTGTTCGGCATGACATGTTTATCGATATTTAATTAAATCCGAAATACGAATGGGATCCCACCTTAATCATGCACCGAAAACCCAGGATTACGATACTACAGTAGTATATACCATCTTACTTGACAGAACACGTTTAATCGTCCTTGCTGTCCATTTCGTTCCAAACACAGGTCACCAGGTTGCCATCTTTTTGAGTGGATAGAACGGAGCGACGACTGTCTACCCACAATCTTCTGGGTTCAATGCCAAATCACTCGTTTCATCCTCTGAAGCTTGAGTTAGACATGATCCTGGATAGACGTAGAGTAAATGCTTACCGATGGCGATGCATTTGAACTTTCCGACGTCGTTCAACGTGTTTTTGACAAGCTCTGAAAGCTGGTCCGAACAACAGTTAGTGGCTGGTACTTATTGTGAATAGTTCGGATTTCGTTTCATCTGCCAAGAACAGGTTAGGCTGCTCATTCGCCGTGTAGTGTGTCAAGGTGTCGTCGACAGTCAGTCTGATCTGCCGATGTAAAGGGACAAAGATGATAACGAGGGATACACCACAATGGCAATCATAAGTGAAGGGAAATAGGTGGGTGTCCACGCCAAGTGAGCGGTCACTAGAGAAGTTAAACAATAACAGCCGTCTTGATTTCTCTTTGTGTTGTGTACGGGAGATGATGACCCGGAACGTCCGGCCAACCTTGCCCCTCTTCCGCTGTTGCCGTCTTCGTGATTGACACCACAAGATCATGGATCAAGTCAGCGGAAGTATGCAAAAAGAAACATGATTCACGTCAGCGACAATCACGTCTCCCTTCTCCGGTAACCTCAAGTCTTTGGCACTCGCTTCACCTGTCATGTTCACGACCTTCTTCCCGTCTTGCAGCTTCAACCCCTCGGTTCTCCCATCTCGCTACAAGGTGATACCAAGGCCCAGACCCAGTATGCGACAGAGCAGGTGGTTCGCCAACTAGAAGCGGGACAACCAGCGCAAGGTTCTGCACTGAGCCAGTGGGAGAAGCTGAGGGTAGTTTGGATTGATCCGTATCATGATATGGTGAACGCGAGAGCATTCCTTGTTGTGCAGGTGGAAAGAAGGAGAAATTGCAGGTCAAAGAGCAGAGAACGAGGAATTTGAATGGAATGGGTTGCCTCATGTGCGCGTACAGCCAACGGTCAGAGACGATGGAGATGTAGTAGTTGAGGAGAACTGCCCATACATCCGGAACAGCGGGCATGGCGTTGTGTTCGTCCTCTGCGTGGCGCAAGCGTGACACGAAGCTGTCATGGAAGAGGACATCCACATCCTCCACAATGATGATGAATGTATCCGCAGTACCAAGTATCGTTCTTGTCCCCTCCGAGATCGGGTGCATTGGTCAACTCGATCCAGTGTAATGTAAGTGTGATTGGCTGAACTTGAGTCTGAAGCTGCAGCTTGGGGAAGGTATGGACAAGTCCATGAACGAGCCGTCCTGCAGCGGGAATGTCATGGCTGCAGATCGAAATAATGTTGAATTCCATGTTCCAAAGCGTAGTTTTCCCTCCGCTTCCCAGACGACCGAAGACGCTAAGTGGTGACATTGACCGTCACATCACCTCCGTATGATTGGGATCCAATGCGACCATGTTCAGTGCGGAATTGCACGTATTTGAGTTGTTGCCAGTTTTCTAATAGGCTGGCATCTGTCCGCCCGCTTTTGGTTCAGACCAAGATCAGCTTGCTGAGAACCCACTCCACCGCTGTATAGAGACGAAGACAGGGTATGTGAACGTATCTATGAAGAAACGCACGTAAGTAAACCTGTTTAACTCTACACAAGACATACTCACAGAGATATGTAACCCAACAGCTTCGTCCCTGTCCCTGACGGTCCTCGGCACATAACTTGAGAGCGTCCAAGTGGATGTGAGGTGTCTGTGCCTTCGTCTCGAGTCTCGAATCCTTGAGTGTTGTAGGACGGTGAGCAGTCTGAAAACGAGCCAAGGTTAGAAACCGAACCTCCAGTGAACCGGAATTTTTTTTACTTTACCAGCCCGTAAGCACGCCAAGTGATCCCTCCGTCCACGGTCCATCACACTCTCCAGCCTTTTTTTGGCACAGGAACATGTATCTCTTCCGAGTCGTATCCGATCCGACCGAACTTCTGTTGAAGTAGCTGTATTTGTGCATCCATTAGGTTCGTTGTAGCTGCTGATAACGCCAACATCATTGTCGGTGTCTTAAAGCAATGACGACGAGCGTGCATCATACGCAGGCATGTGCATGGTCAATGGCTCGATTGGACCGGGAGGAACCTTTTTCCAGATGCAGGAGAGACCTTGGAATGAAAAGTCTGATCCATTAAGTCGAGGAGTGGGCACGCTTACATATAATATCTTGACATATATTTTGAGTCTAGCACACAGATGTACGACAGGTCCATAGCCACACTTTGCTTCTATGACAGGCTCATTATGATCTGGCTGAAAACCGCAGAGATGAGTTACATGGCTTCCAAACCTCAGTTTGCTTGCACTTACCCGCATCTTGGAGTTGTCGTGTGTGTCTACTGGCAATCACGATGTTGCGGAGAGTGAGACTCCTACGCCGCGATTTACTAGTATTTGCCAAACAAACCTCTTTCTAGTCTAATGCTTTCCAATAAAACCATGGATTCACAACTTTGATGCTTACACTTCAGCAATATTGATAACCAGCAATGCAATACAAAAGCGCAGGACAAATATCCTTCTTATTAAATAACGACAGCAACGGTGCGATGCAGCCGAAGTGTCTGAATGCGAGTACATTTGATTTTTTTACCTGGATCTTTATCTTACGTTCGCTCTTCTCATTTTTAGTGAATTCCAGCCTCTCCGCAAAGCACAAGAGACTGCAAGAACCTTATACCACCAAGGCCCATCCGAACAACGCGCAGCCGCGACATTTTTTCTACTACGGAGTGAGGCTGAGTGGAGATTCACCTCCCAGACTCCTCGGTGTGCTATGTCACCTAGGGCGTCGTTGCGGATGTGGAACTGAGGAACGATAATTTTTCGTGCAGTTCGACCAGTCATTTGATGAAGCAGCCAAGAGAGAGTGGTCGAGAAAGAAGAAGAAGAAGAAGAAGAAGAAGAAGAAGAAGAAGAAGAATGTGAATCTTTCCTTGTCAGTTTGCTTGAACATCGTTTTGCTAATGTAATGATGCAGAGTTGGAGCCGGAGTATACTGGGCTTTCGTTGAAGCCAACATGTCGTTCCGTGGCCGGGAGCGAAGCAGGGGACAGCATGTGAAGCAATTAACGGGTCATCAAAAGTGAGAGTCTCCCGCTATCTTTGGTTTCAAACTGATGAGACTGGTACGATAGACTTGTTTGCTTCTGTTACTGAAAAGTCCCCTCAAATGGACTATCTTCGATCGTTCCTGTGGGTCCTGGACTTCACCATGTCCTTCCTTTTTCTCGGCATTCCCTACTTCTTCATTGACCGGTCTCGGGGCCACATCGTGGATGAAGAGAATGGGTTGCCATTGGGGCATGCAGCTATACGGTATCGCAGTTCCAGGTCACCAACCCTGACTAGGCTTGGGTTACTAGGCATCTAGCGTGTCGGGTGCTGTCAGACTTGGACAGTTTCACCCATATTACAGGCTTTGTGGCGATCATACCTGCGACCCGTTGGATGTCATCAAACCTTCTTGTAATCAAGTCTTTCTCACCTCACATTGTAAGATTTCTAGTGCTCTTGGTATGTCTTTTATTCGCTCTGACGAACACAGGTTTGATCGTGTACTATAGAAACGAGACGTGGTCATGTCTCTTTTCGGGTTCGTCACAACCTTGGGGACGCTGGCCTAATTAGGCAACCGTTCGACATATACTCACTGGACAGCTACTAGTGCACTCGGCGCTGTGCACTCACCAAACTTCTCATCATCACTAGTGAGGATCTTCGTCTCCTCTCCTTGTAAGAAGGGATCCCCAGGCAGTTCTGGACGTCCTCGAATTTATACCGACCACCAAAAGCATGAATACGAGGAATTAGGTAGGCGTTAACTTTCAACTCTACCATCCTTCCCAACCACTCGCCTTCTTCTCTCCGCTTCGCTTCATACTTATTGACCAATCCTCTCCTCCACGCAGGTGCCCCTACCCAGTTCAACTCGAGGAACATGATACGTACGGAGGGCTCGGAACTTCTTGTATGCAGCGACCAGCTTCATCGTCCCGAAGCTAGACGTCAAGAAAGCTCTCCATCAATGCTAAGCACAGACGGCGGTCTCTCCAATGCAGCCAAAGTTGCCTTCACTCATCAACTACCGCTGAACGGGCCATGCTCCTCGTCCATCGACTCCAATCCAACCCGGGGGGTATAGGTATATCACGATCTTGTCAACCTGCGCTACCAAGGCCTATACTTGCTGGTAGTCCAACGGTGCGATAGGCGGGTCCGAAAGTGGACCATATACCTTCAGCCGCGGATTTGCTGGCCACGCCGTCAACAAACCAACCCGATCGGGACCACTAGACCCCGTCAAAGCCTATGTAGCCCATCTGTTTACATGAGTGTACTCGCTTCCGTGTTCTACGGCCTCACAGGCGTTTGTGCCCCTCGTGTAGCCCATGGCGAGGTTTTAGCTCACGTTGGATGCTGGTGCTGTTGAGGATGAGAAGAACGAGAGAAATAGGTGGCAAGATCCCTTTTCTCGTTTTCGGTGGTAATATCCGCTCCCGGATCATGATTTCAAATCTTGCATTCAACCTATGGAAACAACGTTTACTGACCTTTTGAATTGATGCAGCTTCCTCAACGGATTCTCGTGGCATGTATCTTGTTCTCTATTCAAGAGCGCTTTGCTGGTATCGTTTGTTCGGGGGGCGAGATAGGGCCGTTTATGTCGTTTTGGCAATGGGTTCTCATTTAAAGGACGATGGTAATGATGTGCGTTTCTCAACACCTTTGTTCTAACCCTTGCATTTTAACTCAAAGATGCCTGCTCAGATCAGTCCTTCTATACTCGATGATGCCTTGTACAACAAGTTACAACATGTTTGATATGTGCGTGTCGACGTCCCCTTTCACCAGTGTTCTGCTAACTCTAGAACTCTAGCACGATACCTATATCCTTATTTCCAATCTGGGGATTGATGTTGTAATAGACGTTGACTCTATCCCCGACTTAGATACCTCTCAATTGGTCGCAAGCCCAACTCTCAAATCACACAACCTCTATTTTCAACAGGAGAATTGCTGAATCGCATGCCCTGAAACACTGTCATCGTTTGATCTGATGGGAAGGCCATTTGACTCGGTTAATCTACTTTATCATCATCTTGATACAGACCCGAAATCGAGTGCAAATTCCAGTCTCTCAATTGATCATATATACACATCATGTTACGAGGCAACGACTCCAGGACACGACGTGAGGATAAGGGTAATCAACTTGATAACATATGTTCTCATGACATTTTGAGCACATTTTGACCGAGGACGACAAGAGAGAGAGATGTTGCAGGGACCAAGAGAATAAGAAACTAAGACTGCAAATGACACAGCTTAAGCTGTGCAAGTTGCTAGATTTAGTATATCATCGATCATCGATCAAGTCCAACACACTGCCTTCTCACCGACATCCAACATGTCTTCCTCCTCTGCCATTGAAATCCCCTCACAGGTGCCACCTCAACCACCTTCCATGAACCGTGGAAACGTAGATGCCAAGAGCAGAGAGGCCGAAGACGGACTCGGATACAATCTTGACTTTGCAATCCCTACAAGCGCTGGTGGTATCGCAAAAGAACTGGATTCTGTCAACCCCGGAGAACCAGTTGTACAAAGAGAGGAGGGACCGTCCATGTCAACTGCACAACGGGCGTCAAATTCCAGCAATCAAATTCCCCCGTCCCAGAACCCCGGGGTTAATACAGGCGGTGGTGCTCATTTCCAAACCGCAAACTTCACTGGAGGTGGTTACGCCTTTGGAACCAACAGTACTGTCAACAACAACACCTTCACGATCATTCGGTCTGGCGGTGAGCACGGCTGCCAATCTCTTATCACAAGCCGACAAGCTCACGCACATCTTAGATGGCCAATTTACATTGTCTCAAAGGGATTTGGTACGCCGGGGCTATACATCCCAGTCAAACGCTAACCCGATGTGGGTAGATATGTGATTTTATAGCAAACCACGCCAACTTGCCTGACATCAATCACAATCTGAACCGTAAATTTCTGGTAGGTATTCTCGGATGACGACGCTGCAGTTATTCTCAAATATTCCACCCTCAGACCCAGTCGATCAGAGATTTACCACGTGCAGAAGCTGTATTCGACGATTATCAAACCAAGAAGAAGAGCGGACCATGCTTTGAGGGCACAAGAGTGGCACTTCTCAGAGAGATGGCAGAATGGGTCACCGACCCAGACGAGTCTAGGATGTACGTGCTATCCGGGCTGGCTGGCATTGGGAAATCCACCGTTGCATACACCGTCGCATCACGAGCAGCTAACCTCAATCTCTTGGGAGCATCTTTCTTCTTCTCACGAGACGAGAGCGACCGCAAGAACGCGAAAAAATTCTTCACCACCATCGCATATCAACTATGTCGCTATAACCAAACATTTGCCGAAGCCATCGGGAATGTGCTGCAGACAGATGAAGGATCTGCTGCGATAACAAAAGGTCCTCAACAACAGCTGCAGGCTCTTATAGTGGCCCCACTGCAGAGCA
Organism: Amanita muscaria Koide BX008; assembly: GCA_000827485.1. Classification (NCBI taxonomy): domain Eukaryota; kingdom Fungi; phylum Basidiomycota; class Agaricomycetes; order Agaricales; family Amanitaceae; genus Amanita; species Amanita muscaria. The sequence continues at coordinate 367,664 of KN818236.1, forward strand.
TTGTACAGTCACATGTTCGACCTATACTCGTCGTCGTTGATGCCCTAGACGAATGTGACGAAGAAGACGCGCTTTCCGTTCTGACTGGGTTGAAGCAACTTGTCCTTGCCTTACCATCATTCAAGGTCATTCTGACAACACGGCCACAGCCGCGCCTTGATCGTTTCTTCGGCATCCAGGATGGCCACAAAACATTCCACCTGCAAGATATCGAAGATAAAGTTGTTGACGATGATATACGGCTTTATCTCAACCACTGCCTTTCTCTCGGAGAAGTCCAAGAACGCGTTCCAACGAGCCAATGGTGTGCGAGCGATAATGAGGTGGACGCTCTTGTTCGCGCGGCGGGAAGACTCTTCATTATTGCCTCGACAGTTGTACGGATCATCTTAGACAAGGTCGCTTCTAATCCTTCGGCTCGGCTGCAAAAGCTCCTTGGTACCTTCGCTCAGGATCGCATGCCTTTCAAAGATCTCAATGAATTCTACACTGTGATACTCCGGAATATTGTACCGGTGGACTGCGATGACGATATAGTCAATCGTTATCAATCAGTTGTGGGCGCAATCATATTCGTTCAACATCCTCTTCCTATCACCACGCTAGCCCACCTTGTCGACATAGATGTGGAGGAAATCCGTGCGGTGCTGGTCAACCTCCGATCTGTGATCCTTCTTGGTGACGATGATATACCACGGATCTATCACAAATCGTTTCCAGACTACATCACGGATTCGAAGCTCTGCCAGGACATCAAACTCTGCATTAATCCAATGATGCGCAATATTCAGATCACGATCCGCTGTTTTCAGATAATGGACAAGCACCTCAAACGTAATATATTGGGTCTTGGAGATCCTGCTCGATTCATGAGCAACGAGGATGGCCTCAAGGCAGATGGGATAACAGATGAACAAATACAGGAGAAGATCCCACAAGAACTTCGGTACGCATGCGCATATTGGGTCAATCATCTCGAGGTTGCAAACATGGAAGACGAGGCTCTCGTGAACGGATTGGAAAGGTTCGCATATGAACATATGCTGTATTGGCTCGAGGTTCTGAGCTTGATCGGAAAATTGGACTCGGCTCACCGTGCTATTCTTGTGGTCCTGAAACTTCAGGTACAGTTTGCTTTCACATGATAGATAAAATCTAACAAGGTTACACAGACATGGACATCTTCAGACTTGCATCAGCTCTTGTCTGACGCATTACAATTCATCTCAAAGTTCTACGAAATCATCAAACGATCGGCGCTTCATACGTATTATTCAGCACTGCCCTTCACACCAACAGATAGCCTCTTATATCATCGGTATATTAAAGAGGCAGAGCACAAGATATGTAGCGTCGAGGGTGGGCCAGAGAAGTGGGATGCCCTTGTTGCTACACTGAGACATCAATCTGTCGATGCCATCAAATTCTCGCTTGATAGCACTCTGTTTCTTTCTTGTTCAAACGGATGTGTAGACGAATATCGCAAATACGAACAGGGAACGTTGAACATCTGGGACGCAGCCACGGGCACACCCATTTTTACCATCCCAGGTCACACGTTCGCAGTAGCCAACGACTTTTCCACAGTCGCTTCATCGCAGGGCAATATCGCAACTTTCTATAACACAAACGGGAGCCCAAGCGGCGCTATGTTTACTACTTCGTCGAAGATTAAAAGATTGGCTCTTTCATCTGAAAGTAGTCGGGTTGCGGCAGGGTTGTCTGATGGAACTGTTTGGCTATGGGACAGTGAGAATGCTGAATTAATAGACAGGTTCGATGGATTTGACGCCAACATACCATTTCTGCTCCAGTTTTCCTCCACTGGCACTAGACTCGCGTATTCGTCGCGGCCGATCGGTATCAAATTGCGAGATGGGATCAGCGGGCGATTCATCGCCGATCTGCCATGTGGATCAAGTCACAAGGTCGAATCCTCGGGTGATGGCTCCCGAATCGCATGTCTATCAAGCGATGGCTGGAGTCGCTTGACACTGTGGAACAGTGAGAGCGGTGGGCTTATTCCCACCGTCAGTACCAGTGTTTCGAGCGTGGCAATCTCAGCAAACGGATCTTTACTTGCAACTTCAGATCTCGAGGAAGTGACGTTGTGGAGCGAGAACCGTGACCACCTGGCCCAAATCAAGGTTCTAGAATCTATATTTGCACATTCGATGGCCTTCTCACTGGACAATATACTTGCAATCGCAACTTCTTCTGACATTAAGCTCTACAACGTCAATACCCACTCCTTCATTCACACACTTCCGCGCAGCGCAGGGTATATACCACCGATTTTTTCACCAGATTGCACCCGTCTAGCCTGTGGGGCCGGCAGTGACAATGTAACCCTCTGGGATATTCGAGGTATCGACCGTCGCACTTCCAGTCCTCCCTCGACAGGAAATGCAACTGCTATCACTGCGTTGACTTTATCACGAGACTGCTCACGATTAGCTTGCGGAGGTGGGGACGGTACAGTTGAACTATGGGAGACGAGCCCTACAAAGCGACGAATTGACCCGCTGGCCCTCCGCTCGACAATGCTGAAAAATTTCTTTCGCATTTTCCCCCAATCTCCTCCTCCTCCTCCTCCTCCTCCTCCTCCTCTTCCTCGTCACACGAAATCGGTTCGGTCACTTGGGTTTGACCCCGATGGCAGGCTATTCGCTTCTGGGTCGGAAGACGGGACTATCAAACTGTGGAATGGTGGAGATGGGGCATTACGTGGAACCCTCAAAGCGCCTAGTGGAGTGCAAGCGGTTGCACTCTCGAACAGTGTGCTGGTTGCTATATGGGATGGATGGATTGATCACCAGTATGATTGTGGTGTCACTCTGTGGAGCCTTGACACGCCACTACGTCCCATTCATACCTTCCATGATAACGTCACCGCATCCAAAGTGTCGATTTCAGGGGACAGTACCCTTATCGCCATCTGCCGCTACCATAGCCGCGTCACTCTGTTTGATGTGGTGAACCGCACAACCATCCGCACATTCGACGTCCGTTTCGGCATTCACACAATGACATTCCTACCCGACAATTCGCAACTTGTGGTACAGTGCAACAACGGCGTTTTCCAATCATTCAACCTTATCAACAACCATACCACAGAAGGTCCTACGCTCGAACATCTTGTCCAGCTTCCCAATACCCCGCTCTGGCATGGTGTTCCCGTATGGCACTGTCAAGACAAAGGACAGCACTACTTTGCAGCATTATTTTCTCAACATAAGAGCCCCGTGCCCGTGTTATGGATTCCCAACCAAATCTCTGTGATGAGATGGATCCAGGGATCATCCATGATTGCCTTAGAGTGCAAGGACGAGCGGGTTATCCTTCTACGACTGCCTACCAGCCATGCTAGCTGATTGTCGCTATTGTTACTGTTCACATGTACAATAAGTAGCGAAAGAAGCGCTCTGATAAACTTTCCGATGCTCATGCTACTTCCGGCCACTTCAGACGACGTTCTTTCACGATCTAGCAAAATCGGACTTTTAAACGGGAAGGAGCTTCTCTGATCCTTAGTCTTTCGCTAACCGATGGAACGACCCTTTCTATGCGTTTATCATCGCCTTCGGGTGTTGCACCATTCCGTCTAGACCAGCCGGGTATAAAAGGCCAAAAATATAGGCAATGTCAAGAATAAAAGAAGGAACTTGAACAAGGGAGTGCGAGACTACACTACGCATCTTGATTCTTCTGGGTACCGCTGATGAAGATTGGTATGTGGTGGCCGCACTGGCCGGTCATATTTCTGTGGCAAATCTGCCCATTGGGAGGACATTATGATGAAGCCCCACTCAGCGGACTCACGAGGCCTCTCCTTTCATTGAATCAATAAATCCGACATACGGAGGTTTGGATGAGAAGAAAAGGACTCGGAGAAGACTGTGGATACAAATGGCTCAAATTGAAAACAGGCACCCCTCTATGCAAGCCTGAGGGACGCATTCAAGAAGTTCTTTCACATGTGCTGCTTTGAGCTACGCATCGCTCATCATCCAAGTTTTAAATAGGTTTCTCAACTACTTTTTGGACCGAACGCCATGATTCCCCTCAGATAGAGTTAAAACCCTGCTAGGACTCGGAGCGCTGCTAGAGAAACAACAAAAATTCGCTGATGACAGATCAATTGTTTAAATACATCAGGAAAACGGAACGAAGATGATATAGCATGATATCTATTTTGATCTACCTTCCACATTTGTAGTCGTTGCAACGTGTTGTAATCAGTTATAATCATCCCACAATATGACAGTTCAGTCGCAATTCTGATATCAGGTAGTTATGTGATCGTCATCTCTGTAAACACTGAACGAGGAATTTTGATCTAGCTTTTGCATTTTATAGTCATTGCAACATGTTATAATCTGTCATAATCACCCCACAACATGACAGTTCAGTCTCGATCCTAAAATGTGGGTGATTACTGCGTTGTGATCGTTGTCTCAGTCCGTAAAAAGCCGGGGCAAAACATATGTGGTAGATACACTGACACCCTCTTTTCAAGTAATTTCGGTATTTTAAATGGCAGTAAGAGTGTAGTTGTCGTTCAGAATACAGTCCCTTGGAGGTTGCAGACTCGCTGGAAGAGGGAGGCCGTGGAGACAGCCGCTCCGCAGTTTTCAATTGATTGCTCCACAGCGCTCCACCGCCGGGGGAAAGCGCAGACATATGACTCACGAGGGAATGGGAGCGCGGGAAAACTGGGCGAGTTTGCCCCAGTTTTCACACGAAGACTGAGTCAAAATGCCTGGGAAAAAACTGCAAACACCCAAGATGAGGATATTTATTTATATTTACTCATGTGATTACATACCTCACCTAAATGTAAGTAGTTGAACTTACGTCGTTTTCATCTACCCTTGTCCCTTGACCCTCCTTCCCCAAACTCGCTGCTCACTTCTATGGCCGCGGCCATTCTCTCAACTTTATTCTTCTCTCCCATGGAAGCCCTCACACTCGGTGTGGCTGTAGCCTCTACTAGAGCATTTTCGACTTTTGCCAGTCCTCATGCAGTGATGGCATGCAAGAGTCGAGAACTCTGAACGCTACAGGCCTACAGCTACACCAAGTTTGATCTTTTAGTTCTCAACTGTCACCTCTGAAGATGCAGCACTATCGACTTTATTCTTGGATCATTAAACCCTTGTCGCATTCAAGTTTCGGCCGCTCTCGTTCTCCTCTCTCTCTCTCAACTCTAGCACACATCTCAGGCGACAAACCCTCGAGAGCATCTATGGCACCCGACGTTCCTCCCAACCTCCTCACTGTGGACAACGTGCAAGCCTCCTCTTTTCAACAACTTCTACGACTGGCGGAGGACTCCGAGGAGCATGTTCTTCCTTCGCCTCTCATTCTCTGACCTTTTCCTTCTTCCATCTCTTTGCTCAATGTGCTAGGAACGTGGGCTTCGCCGAACCAGTCCCACCATCCTGGATGTATGCCTGCGCACCACCAGAATACGTCTCTGATGGCTTTGACATGTGCCAGGTCATATGCAGTACGTTTATGGAAAGATAACCTCTGATCCGTCGTGGCGGCTGCATCATCTGGTGGACTGCCCTCGTTGCCGTCTCCATCTATTTGTGAATTGGGAACTGGATGGTACTACTCAGCACGTAAATCGTGACTCCCAACTCATGTCTTCATGTCCATATTGTGCTGCGACCCAGGGGCCAGCCAACTTCTTCAAGTAATGGCGCTGTGGCGGCCCATATATACTCAAACGTATATCAGAGTAACCTGTCTGGCCCCGTAACATTGTATTATATCATTATATGTAGATACATCAATGATTACAGTGTTACTGCATCTATTTCTGAAATATTAAATAACTCCCACAACGAGTGTCAACGAAGATTTTGATGGTGGCCAGAGCATCTGCAGCGAGCGAAGGGGTGCGACTGTGCGAGACCGGAAGAAAGATTTTCTGACGGCAGTCGACTTGGATAGCCACATTCAGAAGATCAGTCCACTCGGCTGGCTTCATGTCTGCTGGAACGGCTCCAGCTCGTGGTGC